>OW240918.1:149854163-150098764 GCA_933207985.1 Pelobates cultripes
TGTCGGGTGGGGGGGATCAGAGAGAGAGGGACTCACTGTCGGGTGGGGGGGATCAGAGAGAGAGGGGGGCATTCACTGTTGGAGGGGATCAGAGAGAGGGCAACTCACTGCGGGGTGGTAGATAGGGGGGTGTTAAGAGTTTGGGGACCTCACTACTACTGGAAGACGAGAGCGGGCCCTATATTATTGGGAGCCATTAGAGGTAAATAGGCAGGCTGATCCTAGGACTGCCTTCTGGGGGGTTTAATCTGGGTCATTTCCTGTAAGAGCCGCTTATACCTGGAATAAAGTGTCAGAGGGGCCACTTCCAGCACGGGCCCTCAATGTACAAATACTATGTGGCTTAATGGGGGAAGGGTCAAGGCTGGGTCACAGTGCTTGCACTCACCTGGGGAATTTTATGTATAGGGAACACACTAATAATATTGTTTTATTTGGGCCTTATAAATGTGGCTAGAATTCCCAAGGCAGCAAGAGGAATGTAAAGACAGCCATGCTGAGAATAACACTGAATATTCCTGGGGGATAGCTGGGTCACTCTGAGTAGGGGCTGCATATTATCAGTTTCCTGGGCAGGTGCTCCCAGGGCCAAAGGGCAGTTTCTGGTGATGGGAGGGGGCTGAGGTTTCATGGCTTATTTTAAGAATGAGTGAGTGCTGAGCACAGTTGCTGTTCAAGTTTAACCCTTTGAGTAATTAGTGTTGTTTACCCTTTGTAGCCCCAGGGTGAAGGTGTGAATATGTTTAGTTCCAATGATACAAAGTGCTAATTCCAGTTTCTACCCGTGCTGGGTGGGGATGGGGATGATATATTGAGTTGTTAATTAGTGTAATGACTATACATTATCTATCTTTGTAATGAGACTCTCATACCCTCCTTCCCAGGCAGCAGTATCTCTCCTTTAAGGAGAGGGGGCTGTGTAATAAAAGTAAAGGCCCTGGGCAGCCCACGCTTGGCTCCTGCAGCCATTTTGCTTAGCCGGCATATATATTTCTACATCCACGAGTTCACTGCAAACGCTTCCTCCTTCTTGTGTGTTTGGGTGGAGTTAGTGCACACAGATCCTGCTTCTTAGCAAGGCACCGCTTGGTTTCTTCTAAATGTTCTGTTTTTTGCTATTTTTAATGCATGGATTTAATATTCTTATTAAACCAATATACATGTGTGAAATATTGAGAGAGGCTGTGGAAATTCAGAGTAAGCCCTGTGGCAGCTCACTGGTTTGTACAAATTTATTTTATTTTTGTCCGGGGATTGCATAAACCGCACAGGGGTGTGTGAGGCGAAGCCCACCATACACTTTATATGTCTCCATCCTGTGTTATTTAATTGCTATGCCATCCATTTCCCGCATGCTGCAGTATACATACATTTATGTAGCTCTTGTTAGAGAGAGGGCGTTACCCTGATTTCAGTCGGTGTATAGTTTTACTTCACACTATTTTACAATTCTATTCTCTGGCACAATACACGTTTGGTCGTTATGAAACCATTACTAAACCACAGTCATGTCTGACTTTATCAGGTCAGCTTTATGCAAACTACATTTCCCATGATGCTATATGCTGGCTGGGTGTTGTGGGAATGCAGTTTCCACACATCTGTGGTGAAACAGTCCGATAATATTTCTATTCTGCCCCAGTTGAAATTCGGACCGCTGACCCTGTCTGACATATATTCCTAGTCAAGACCTATGGCATCACACTTGCTGTCACCTTACCTAGAGGCCACTAGCCACAGAACCTGGATATGTGCTTCCTCCGGTAACTTGTAGGATTTAGGGGAAGCTACTCCCCCCATGTTTTGTGCATGGTCAATTAACATTTTGCCATTACACATGTTGGTTCCTAATCAAGCCCTGTCATTGCATTGTAAGTAACATGTGTTTCCTTGCAGCCATCGAGGCCTATTACAAAGTCAGGGAAGAGATTCAAACATAGCTCTATCTAAGATTTTTAAATGTAATGTCCGTTAACCTGGCAGAGGGTGTAAGGAGTTAGTACAAATGTCTATATGTCTCTGTATATATATTTTTATGATTTTAAAGCAGAACATGCAATTCATGAGAAGTGACCTGCAGTATATGAATTGATCTTGTGATACATGTCAATTTTATATCATCTTTTCTGGGGTCTCTAACTTTATTTATCATCCTTAGGCTCATGGGAGTCAAATGGCTTTGGGCCGGACCCAGAGATCGAGACTGTCACTGGCCGCACAGAAGAAAGTGTTCCTCTTAGCCCGTCTAATTCCCTCAACATCCGTCACCTGCGAGGATGTGAGAAGGACCCTGCAGCACGCCAGTATCAGCGACCCTCTTACCACCAAAACCACTATCCCCCACACCACCACTACCGCCCCTTCTACCCCAGCTACCACAGGAAAGGATATTGGGACTATGAGAGCCAGTATCGAGATGGGAAACGTAAGGAATGGGTTCCCAGGCCTGGAGGTGGACGTCCACAACGCCCCAGGAACCGTGAAGCCTTAAACTCCACAGTAGAATCATGTGCTGATACCCGGCCCGAGCAACCTGTTGGAGAGAAAGGGAAGACTGTTCAGGGGGGAGGAACTGGTCAGCCCTCTGCTCCAGTGAAAGAAGAGCAGACGGCAGGTAGCTGGTTGCTATTTAAGCCTCTGCCAGTTTTTCCTGTCGACAGTAGCAGTGCAAGGACACTGCCTAAAATTAGCTATGCCAGCAAGGTAAAAGAGAACTTGGATGGCAAAGGACTAGTGCCTAGCTCTGCACTTCGAACCTCTCACAGCTTACCCAACTGCCTTCTGAACACCGCACTCGAGGAGCCACACATTGATGGCACTTGCCCTGCACAGTCAACAGGATCCCTCTCCTCCTCCTCCTGCTCTTCACTCTCCTCTGCACCCCCTTCCCCAGTCAGCCAGGAGAACCTGGGTGCCATTTTCCAAAATGAATGGGGACTGTCTTTTATTAATGAACCTGGTGCTGGGCAGGCCTTGGCAGAAGAGGGCAAAACTCATGAGTGTCCCAGCGGAGGGGGGGAGGAGGGCGGTGGGAACGACAATCCTGCAGTACTGGCAGTTGGGCGGCTGTCAGTACATGGATTCTATGTGGATGGAGCCGAAGGTATCGAGGGCCAACTTGAGAATCCCCATGATTGGGAGGAAATGGTTACATATACCTCTCACGGTAAGCAAACGTTTTTTTCTGGCTCCTCCTAATTATGCATTTTAATCTTTTTATTAGTGAACTCAATTTTAAATTGAAACTCATAACTTGCTCGAAAGAGAGATCAGGCCAATAGCAGAATATTGTGTTGCTTTCTCAACATAGAGTACATTGACGCAAACTGCAATCATTTTGATTAATACAGCTCTTGCTCAGTAGGGCTGTGATGATTAGTGCCAATAGCGTGTTTCTCTGCCAGAACAAATCATCATGGGAAACCTGGTTAACTAGTACAACCGTGGTAAATGTGTGTGTTCAAATTCTGACTCTGTCTATCCTACTGTCCTGGGGTTAGAGTGCGCCAGGGTTTGGGGTGTGTTAGCAAATCCATGCATTCAGTTTCATTATGAATATGTTTCCTTTTCAGAATGGAATCGGGTGTGGAATCTTTACAAGAAAGGTAAGAGGAATGAATTTGCCACCACACAGGGCAGTGGGTTCTAGCAACAGCTGGAGAACAGACAAATTAACATCTGCATCTCTTTTATTCTAGATCCTTCGCGTGTAGTCATATATGCAGAGACAATGGATGGGAAAGGTTAATCGCTCAACAGGGGGTACAGAAAACGGCCATCCACAAACCTACATCCCCAGCTCACAGACCCCATTACCCCCGGCACACAAGTCCGCAGCGCGGGATTCAAGAAACTCCACAGAAATTGTGCCCCATGAGAGACCACGTTAATTCCTTCCTTGCTGGCTAATTGATCCAGATGGGATTAAAGTGGCATTTCTTGGAGAACTTGTCTTAACTATTAATGCCTTTTTTTTTGTTTTGCTTTTTATTTTGTTTATGGTGTTGTAACCGCTCTAGAACTAGAGGGTTAATCTCTACGCAGGTTTAGAAGCGTGTTAAGACTCTTCAGATTGGGTTGTCGCTTTGCCTGTGGCTGCTGACACTTGCTTGTCTGTTTTTTATTTTTTTAAATCCTTTCTTCTTTCTCTTCCCCCTAAAGGACCTTGTCCTGTCTGGATGCCTCCTGTGTGGGTACTTACTAAATGTGCCCACACGCATCTCATACAAGTTCTCTGCCCCGGAGAGGTTTAGCACTTGCTCCCCTTAATCTTTGATGATATTGGGGTGTGTGGCTTGGTGTATCTGTAGCAGGCAAGCTCTGGCCTCGCCTGAATAAGTATACATTGCGACCTACCCGTGTCTCAACAGGAGGGATAGTCTAGTAATCCCAAGTCCTGTTGGACTTTTTAATCTTTTTGTTTTTGTTTTTTTCTCCATTTTTTTTTTTCTTTTATCCACCCCAAATTGTGGCTGCAATACCAAACTGGCAATTGGTTTCCTGTCAGCTTGGAATTTATATGATTAAAGCAAGATCTGTTTTATTAACCTGTCAGAGTCTGATTTGCACAACTTACCAGTCGTTAAGGGGGTGGAGTGTCTTGCCTATAAATTCCCTGCCATCGTATGTTCTTTGCAAGAGTTTGTTTTTGTTTACCAGTTGAGGGGCTAGACTGTTGTCTACAGCATTTGAAGGGGAGCTTATGTGTTGGAAGATGTTGATGTGGATGAGTGAAATGGCTGCCAAATCCAGTGTGCTTTAGTCTACAAACATTGCTTGATTGGGGTCATATAAAAATGGTAATTTTTCCTGTGCTGCTATCAGTAAGTCTAAGGGGAATTTTTCACACACCACCAAACTGCGGCGGTTCCAAAGCTAAATATTAGCAAAAGACAATAGCTGATTTGGAAACCTTGTCAGACACCGGTTGGCTATTTTAGCTTAACATTTTCAGTTCAGTGTATAGTTATTATTATTATTATTATTATTATATAGCTTACAGTGGGTTTGACGAACAAACTTGTAGTTGTAACCAAACAAGTTACACACCGGAACAGAGGCGTTGAGGGCCCTGCTCAGTGAGCTTACATGTTAGAGGGAGTGGGGTATAGTGACACAGTAACAGAGGGATTGAGACCCTGCTCAGTGAGTTTACATGTTAGAGGGAGTGGGGTATAGTGACACAGTAACAGAGGGATTGAGGGCCCTGCTCAGTGAGCTTACATGTTACAGGCAGTGGGGTATAGTGACACAGTAACAGAGGGACTGAGGGCCCTGCTCAGTGAGTTTACATGTTAGAGAGAGTGGGGTATAGTGACACAGTAACAGAGGGATTGAAGGTCCTGCTCAGTGAGTTTACATGTTAGAGGGAGTGGGGTATAGTGACACAGTAACAGAGGGGTTGAGGGCCTGCTCAGTGAGGTTACATGTTATAGGGAGTGGGGTATAGTGACACAGTAACAGAGGGATTGAGGGCCCTGCTCAGTGAGTTTACATGTTAGAGGGAGTGGGGTATAGTGACACAGTAACAGAGGGATTGAGGGGCCTGCTCAGTGAGTTTACATGTTAGAGGGAGTGGGGTATAGTGACACAGTAACAGAGGGATTGAGAGCCCTGCTCAGTGAGTTTACATGTTAGAGGGAGTGGGGTATAGTGACACAGTAACAGAGGGATTGAGGGCCCTGCTCAGGGAGTTTACATGTTAGAGGGGGTGGGGTATAGTGACACAGTAACAGAGGGATTGAGGGCCTGCTCAGTGAGTTTACATGTTAGAGGGAGTGGGGTATAGTGACACAGTAACAGAGGGATTGAGGGCCTGCTCAGGGAGTTTACATGTTAGAGGGAGTGGGGTATAGTGACACAGTAACAGAGGGATTGAGGGCCTGCTCAGTGAGTTTACATGTTAGAGGGAGTGGGGTATAGTGACACAGTAACAGAGGGATTGAGGGCCTGCTCAGTGAGTTTACATGTTAGAGGGCGTGGGGTATAGTGACAGTAACAGAGGGATTGAGGGCCCTGCTCAGTGAGTTTACATGTTAGAGGGAGTGGTGTATAGTGACACAGTAACAGAGGGATTGAGGGCCTGCTCAGTGAGTTTACATGTTAGAGAGAGTGGGGTATAGTGACACAGGAACAGAGGGATTGAGGGCCTGCTCAGTGAGTTTACATGTTAGAGGGAGTGGGGTATAGTGACACAGTAACAGAGGGATTGAGGGCCCTGCTCAGTGAGTTTACATGTTAGAGGGAGTGGGGTATAGTGACACAGTAACAGAGGGATTGAGGGCCCTGCTCGGTGAGTTTACATGTTAGAGGGAGTGGGGTATAGTGACAGTAACAGAGGGATTGAGGGCCTGCTCAGTGAGTTTACATGCTAGAGGGAGTGGGGTAAAGTGACAACATAACGTGGTGTACCTTAGTGACAGAGCGTGACTGCTGTGGATTCATGGGACAATTTGTATAAATCTCACTTTTACACTTTTTTTATAAGAGTAATGACTTATCCAAACAGCGTTGCTTTTTCTGGTGCCTATTTTCTTCACTAATGAATCTTTAACAAAACCAAACTTAGCTGTGGTTCAGGGAGCAGGTCCTTAAATCTTGCATTGGAGAAGTCATTTTAAATCCCCTCTGTTCCCGTTCTGGGTATTGTAGAGACTTGACAGTTTTTCCAAATTGTATGCTCTTTCTGAACATGCGCAATAAGACTGACTACAACTCAATGTAACGCCTTAGTGACACGTCGTAAATGTGTTCCTTCAAGCACTTTAGACACAGAGCAGTTCAGCTTGCTGAAAATCCATTTGATGTCTGGTGTATGTCCTATTAGTAACAATTTCAGAATGGAGTCTGAAATGCCATCCTGGATGCCATTCACCCAGGAAACTTTACTTCCACTTCCATTAGCTCCCCTTCTTGGAAACATAGGAAAGCTGCTCACCTTCTCAATGAGAAGCCTCTGATAACTATTCCACTCACTCACTGTGTCTGTGTCAGGGAAAGAGAGGAGGACTTGTAAAGGCTGCAGACAGCAGGTGGACAAATTTGGGAAGCTGTTTTAACCTTAAATTAAAAAAAAAATAGAAGTGTTTTTCTTGGGGCTGTGGAGGGGTATATCAACTTATAGTTTAAATATTCATTTTCAAGGGACTGTTTTACTATTATAAACCTGAAGTACCAAAACCAATCTAGTCACACAGAAGTTTACCTATTTAGCCTCCATTCTCCGGTAAATTGTTTTTCTCAAACAATGGATTTCTGCAGTGTCTCCAATGCAAACCGCTGAATTTAAAATTGCTCAGTTGCATCTCCTGAGTGAAGCAATATCTCCCATATATACCTTTCTACATTATAAAGATATTACAGTGTCAAACTGGATGTCTGTCCATTTCATATTTCAAACTTACAATTTTGCTTATTGATTTATTAAACCAATGTCTAATTACAGGGCAGATCATCAGTGGTGCCCTCTTATGAATCCTATGTGGGTGTATTACAATTGCCTTTACATTGGAGAGTGCTAACTGCAGGGTAATGCCATGCACCTTACCATGATGAGGTGGCACAGCTTATTGAATAGGTAGCAGGAGTTGTACTTAGATCAAGGGTCATGCGTTCATGGTGTTACAACTCGCGCATTTATACGTTTCCTTCTGCTCAGGCTGCAATCTAGCTCAATTGTGTTTGAGTAGGGTGTCCAGGCTTCTGTGCCCTCTTCCCCCTTTTTTATTTTTCTTCTTTAACATTGGTGTTTGATTTCATTAGAGTGGGCCATGTCTATATAACACGTTTTCCATTAGAAGGGGCTCTGTCTGTGTAACACGTTTTCCATTAGAAGGGGCCCTGTCTGTGTAACACGTTTTCCATTAGAGTGGGCCCTGTCTGTGTAACACGTTTTCCATTAGAGTGGGCCCTGTCTGTGTAACACGTTTTCCATTAGAAGGGGCCCTGTCTGTGTAACACGTTTTCCATTAGAGGGGCCCTGTCTGTGTAACACGTTTTCCATTAGAAGGGGCCCTGTCTGTGTAACACGTTTTCCATTAGAGTGGGCCCTGTCTGTGTAACACGTTTTCCATTAGAGTGGGCCCTGTCTGTGTAACACGTTTTCCATTAGAAGGGGCCCTGTCTGTGTAACACGTTTTCCATTAGAGTGGGCCCTGTCTGTGTAACACGTTTTCCATTAGAGTGGGCCCTGTCTGTGTAACACGTTTTCCATTAGAGTGGGCCCTGTCTGTGTAACACGTTTTCCATTAGAAGGGACCCTGTCTGTGTAAAATGAAGGGCCAAATTGGTAACCATCTCAACGACGTACTTTCATAGCTTACACCAAAGTGGTGATGGGGGTAATATTTTGTTTTTATTACTAGTATCAGCTTGTGGACAGTATTTGGTTAAAAATCGGTTGTTACATTAAAAGAGAACTTTGTTAAAGCTGTGTGTGTGGCAGATAGGGAAGCGGAATGTTTAGAGCGGTCAGGTTTTCTAAATGTACCTTGGACATGAGTTACATTTTGTAATAGTTGGTACATAGTCAGCAAGCAATTAGAATAAGGCTTACAGCTATTGTAATCTTCCTACTCACAGACCTCTGTAATAAGCTGCACACAAGTAAGAATTACCCTGGAAGAATACATTTAAAAAGAAAAAGTGGGGGGCGGGGCCTAACCATCATGGCGACGAGACGTGTCTCTCAAGGGCTCCCGCTAAACTATAGCAATAAAGGCGATCTAAGACGGTACCCAGCGAAACGAACAACGATACCACACTCACATAAGCTCCCTGCCACAGAGGGTATGCAGTGGGAGGGTAAGAAACCCGCGCAAGATCTGCTGGTACCGCGACTGACAGTGCGGCCTAGCTCACAACGGGCGGGAGAGACGGCCGCTCTCCCGACCCAGAGATGCTCCGATGATACATACAATATGAGCAAGCCCCGTTACCCCCCCCTCTGGACCGGTGGGGGAGATCCCGGTCCACCCAGCGGAGATGACCCACGGCGAGCCAAAGCAACACAGGCCGCCTCGTGGGCAAAGCGAGAGCGTAGAGCTGCACTTAAGATGGCGGAAATTACAGAAGCTGAGAGCCCCACTGATGCTGCACAAGATGTCCTGGCGAGGATCCACAGACATTTTAAAAGGTTCTGGAAGCAGCTGGAGCGCAGGCTATATCCACCTGCCCCACCACACAGTACTGACCTTCCTGAGCAGACACTACAGCCAAACCGACGGTCAGCGGCCCAGCGCCATGGCACCCGATCAACGCCACCGAAGGCGAAGAAGCTTCGCTTCCCGCCGGGCCATCCACACACACAGCTCAGGCAAATCAATAAAAGCAAGCAGCACAGAGGAGATTCTTACGCGGCAACACAAAGTACAAAGCAGAAACTCTGGCGCAAGCGGCAATTCCTTGGTCCTAACCCGTTTGGAGAAAAGACCCTGCTGCAGCGCAGGGGATACCCTGTGAGGGAACCAAAACGTAATCCCTTAGACATCGTCAAGGCCCGGTGTGTGAAGCCCAGACCCTCCAGACGATCCAGTACGCACCAGCAAACACCAACTATACCGCCACTGGCAGCCCTGCATGAACTGTCTTCACATGGAAGCGTACAGCCCAGCCAGGGAATTGGTTGAATGACTGCTTGACTGTACTGGCATGCCAGGCTTACTGCCAGGGCAGATCACTCCTGCATTGCCAGTGCTGTATGGCTAACTGACCCAGTTCTCTTTGCCACCAGTTGATGCTTAAATGTTTTTGCTAGCTATGTCTTCTTTAACCTTTTTTCTTTTTTTTTATTAATTTTTTTTTTTTTTTTTTTTTTTTTTTTTTTTTTTTTTTTTTTTTTTTTTTTTTTTTTTTTTTTTTTTTTTTTTTTTTTTTTTTTTTTTTTTAACCTTCTTCTCACGCTGACATAGCTTTACATAAAGGCTCTTAAGCCATGCACCGTTATAATTGGAGTTTATCTTATAAATGCAAAGCCAGCATACGATCACACTTATAATGAGCCTCAACATTATACCTAACCTGTGTTACTGTAGATTAGATCTGTCTGCAGTGGATACAATGCTGACTTCGCATCTATATATAATTAAGACTAACAGTGTTGTCGCATTTAGCGTGGTTTACCATGTTTAAGCTGTCTCACCTTAAAAATCTAAAGCGACAGTAACAGATATTGATGCAAATGCTTATGATTAACCTTACGTTGCCACTCAATACGCACACCCATAAATAACACTTGATCTAACATAGACACTAGCATAGCATGTTAGGTCCTATAGGCATTTATGCTATTAGTTCAAGCTTTATTTTTTGTTGTTATTATGTCTAAGACCTGGATACCTCACCATAACGTGACCTACCAAGCGTTAACTCTAAGGCACTTATTCAGAGACATACCGGTTGCAAGCATGTTAACTTACAATGAGTGAAATAGCCTCTGGAGCAATAGGGCAAACAGCGAGTAACCTGTCCTTTTCTATCACAATAGTCGGCATGTTCCTGCTAGATCACTGTTTCCTCTCATAAGTGTAATTCTACGTGCCAGAGCAGTTAGGATGCTACAAGCATATACACTCGCGAATAGATTGTTATTGCATAGAGAAAACTACTTAATTTACCATACCTTTAAACAAAAAGTGCAAGTTTTTAAAGCCACTGTTTACTCTTACTATGTTACCATATTATTGAACGCTGTTGTGGCGCATGACTATACTCTGTACCCACCTGCACAATAAAAATAAAGAATTATAAAAAAAAAAAAGAAAAAGTGTAGAATAAGTGTTGCCATCTTAATCCATGAGTTTAACGGTGAAATAATTTCATTTCATTTTTTGGTTAAACTTTTCTGTTTTCCTTCGTCGCACTTTTGACAAATTCTAATTTTAGGGTCAGCCAACCTGACGGGTACCGTCCCAGTGTCATAATAAGTAAGAGTAGTCAGATTTGGGTGTTGCAGTCGACAGATCGTACAAGGAGCTGCATTAATAGTGTAATCGTGGATTCACCTTAAAACAATGCCAAGGTAAGGTATATTTAGAGATTGCAGTGGAATGCAGCTTACCTGATTTAGCCCCTCCTTGGGGCCAGGTACATACACCTTCATGTAATCGGTATCAACATGTAAGACAGCAGATCTTGATGTATTGCAGTCTTGCAAATTTCATCAGGATGTATTGGCGTCATCTCTGAGAGTTTCTAAAAACCGCCAAGGAAGAGTGTAGCGCCACTGCAGCATTGACCACAGCTGTCTTGAAGGAGCGGTCTTGTTTCCAGAGTCCTATATGCCTTGCATTGGATTGCAAAGGAAACCAATCCGTGTGTGTATGTGTTATATACCCTCCTTGTGAAAAGAGTCCAAAACTTGATAAGATGTGCCAGCACGAAGATTGAATACATTAAAAACAGAGCATCTATAAACGGATTTAATCAACGTAATTGCATTAAATGAAATCTGTATAGCATGATTTAGGCTCAAATGGCTTATTTTATTTACATTTTCTTACTCTATACACAACTTTTACGCTAGTCTATTTCAGCTATAATTCAGTTATTAGAGGGGAGGTCTGCAGTGGCTATGGTACTTGGAGTGTTCCATTGTTCCACTTTCATGGGGAATTTCACAGACCATTGGTGTCCTACTAGTGTACATAGAGTATTCTGCGGTTACTACCCGAGTACAATAGTACCCACTGTGGCGGAACCAACCTCGCCACTGTGCACTGGAAAAGCCTGGTTGCTCGCCTGCTCCCTTTAGATTATGGCCCTGCAGTTCAGAGCTGTTATTCTCCCTGCTGAAAGGTTTATTCGTGCCTTTCTGCCATGGTGTTCGGTAGATTCCATCTACCGAACGATGGACCATCTGGGAGCTGGAGTGTGCCGTCAATTGACCGCCCAGAAGCTGCGGTTAACCGCAGCTTAATTGATGAATGCTGGGTGGCCTTTGTTCGTCTGCCGAACACGTGGCAGCGGCCATTTTACCTCCCGAACGGCCAGCGGTGTTCAGCGCCCAAACTATGGAACTGAAAACGGACACTTATTGGCGCGAACACCGCTAAGCCGCCAGCCTCCTTACCTTCCCATTCGGTAAGCAGAACCGAATGACTGTTCATTCGGTAGTTTCGCCGGATGAACAGCATCCCTCAGATAGCTAATCCATGGAGCCTATTCGTGTAACGAAAGACTATGGGAAAGACTTTGGCTCCATGGCGATTGAACTGTATGTATGTGATCTGAGCGCCATTTGGTAGTAATGTGCGCTCAGATCTAAGCTATCTGGGGATATGTAGAATGTATATGTTTTAGGTAATAAATGTGACTGTATGTAATTTTATGTCTTTTACTGTATTGTTACTGCCATGAGGTTAATGGAGTTTTGCCTCTGTCCTGGGAGATAAGTGGATTACTTCCCCAATTATCTCCAGGACCGAGAGGAGGGATTGTGATGTAATTGTGGGAGTGTTTAAAGGTGTATGTCTGTGATTGGCTAAGAGCCAATATGTTTCCCAGTTTCTCATTTGGTCCCCTAGGGGAGTGTCCACCAGGTGGGAGACCTGCATAAAAGCCGGTCAGTTAGCCCCAGTAAACCAGATTCTGCTTGAACCTCAAACCGAAGTGTCGTCTCGTCTTTGGGGGGGATTTACTGTATGCTGTTAGAGACTGATTGCCAGGAGTGTAAGCTGCGTGGGGGCTTTTCCTGTTCGTCCGCTAACAGCTATTCGTGTGTCTCTAGTTCGGGAGTTTGGAACACTACTTGATATGCAGTTCGGGAGTTTCGAGTATTCCCTTGGTTGCAGTTCGGGAGTTGGTGAATTCGTGGGTTTGCAGTAGCTGTCTGTGCATCTGAAAAAGGGGAATATCGCCTAAACGGTTTTTAACCTCTTTTGGGCAAAACGGTCCGTTACACCCACATATAGAGTTTAGCGGGATTTTCGAGAAGTTATAGGGTCAAATTCTAGACATGCTTGTTACAAATTTCCAATTTTCATCAATTGTGTTCCGGGGACCATATCATTGACATGGGTCATATAATACGATTTCTGACCCTTGCTAAACCGAATAGCAACCCGAAAAGAACTGTTTAGTAAAATAGACCCAGGTAGAGTAATTGCTGTTAAATCATGAAGTAGCCAGCAATTGCAAGCACTGATGTTAGATGGGTCCACTGTCACCACAATCCCTGGGAGCCTGTTTGGGCTATTGGTAAACAGGGTCATAGGGGATATGCTGCAGTTGTGGTATGTACTCCTTAAATTGAGGTCCATGGCTGGCTGAGGTTGATAGGTATGTGGGTGCTGGGCCAGTAGTCTGTGCGGTCTGTGCCTTCTCATCACGATTTCTTTGATGCTTCACTACTGAGACAGCCAGAAATGGCCAAGTCCTAAAGAGACCCGATTTCTGGGTACACTTTTAATAGCTGTAGAATTGGGTACAACCACCATGAAGGGTATCAGTGGTGTGTAAAGGAGCTGTATTGTAAAGTACTGCGGAATACGTTGGTGCTCTATAAATACCAAAAATAATATCATCTCATCTTGCATCACGCCCTGATTATAGCACTGCTCACCAGGTACATCATGGTAGACTCTCCTCTTACATCACGTCCTGATTATAGCACTGGTCACTAGCTACGTCATGGCAGACTATTACGTCACACCATAATTATAGCGTTGGTCACCAGCTAGGTCATGGCCGACTCTCCTCTTACACCACGCCATAATTATAGTGCTGGTCACCAGGTACATCATGGTAGACTCTCCTCTTACATCACGTCCTGATTATAGTGCTGGTCACCAGCTACCTCATGGCCGACTCTCCTCTTACATCACGCCATGATTATAGCGCTGGTCACCAGCTACGTCACGGCAGGTTCTCCTCTTACATCATGCCCTAATTACAGCGCTGGTCACCAGCTACGTCGTGGCAGGCTCTGCTCTTACATCACCCCATGATTATAGCGCTGGTCACCAGGTACGTCACGGCAGCTCTTACATCACGCCATGATTATAACGCTGGTCACCAGGTACGTCACGGCAGACTCTTACATCACGCCTTGATTATAGCGCTGGTCACCAGGTACGTCATGGCAGCTCTTACATCATGCCTTGATTATAGCGCTGGCCACCAGGTACGTCACGGCAGACTTTCCTCTTACATCACCCCATGATTATAGCGCTGGTCACCAGGTACGTCACGGCAGGCTCTCCTCTTACATCGCGCCATGATTATAGCGCTGGTCACCAGCTACGTCACGGCATGCTCTCCTCTTACATCGCGCGATGATTATAGCACTGGTCACCAGCTACGTCACGGCAGGCTCTCCTCTCACATCGCGCCATGATTATAGCGCTGGTCACCAGCTACGTCACGGCAGGCTCTCCTCTCACATCGCGCCCTGATTATAGCGCTGGTCACCAGGTACGTCACGGCAGGCTCTCCTCTCACATCGCACGATGATTATAGCGCTGGTCACCAGGTATGTCACGGCAGGCTCTCCTCTTACATCGCGCCATGATTATAGCGCTGGTCACCAGGTACGTCACGGCAGGCTCTCCTCTTACATCCCCCCTGGATTATAGCGCTGGTCACCAGGTACGTCACAGCAGGCTCTCCTCTTACATCGCCCCATGATTATAGCGCTGATCACCACCTACGTCACGGCAGGCTCTCCTCTTACATCGCGCCATGATTATAGCGCTGGTCACCAGGTACGTCACGGCCGGCTCTCCTCTTACATCCCCCCTGGATTATAGCGCTGGTCACCAGGTACGTCACGCCATGATTGATTGTAGCGCTGGTCACCAGGTACGTCGCGCCATGATTGATTGTAGCGCTGGACACCAGGTACGTCGCGCCATGATTGATTGTAGCGCAGGTCACCAGGTACGTTGCGCCATGATTGATTATAGCGCTGGTCACCAGGTACGTCGCGCCATGATTACGTCGCGCCATGATTGTAGCGCTGGTCACCAGGTACGTCGCGCCATGATTGATTGTAGCGCTGGTCACCAGGTACGTCGCGCCATGATTGATTGTAGCTCTGGTCACCAGGTACATCGCGCCATGATTGATTGTAGCGCTGGTCACCAGGTACGTCGCGCCATGATTGATTGTAGCTCTGGTCACCAGGTACATCGCGCCATGATTGATTGTAGCGCTGGTCACCAGGTACGTCGCGCCATGATTGATTGTAGCTCTGGTCACCAGGTACATCGCGCCATGATTGATTGTAGCGCTGGTCACCAGGTACGCCGCGCCATGATTGATTGTAGCGCTGGTCACCAGGTACGCCGCGCCATGATTGATTGTAGCGCTGGTCACCAGGTACGTCGCGCCATGATTGATTGTAGCGCTGGTCACCAGGTACGTCGCGCCATGATTGATTGTAGCTCTGGTCACCAGGTACGTCGCGCCATGATTGATTGTAGCGCTGGTCACCAGGTACGTCGCGCCATGATTGATTGTAGCGCTGGTCACCAGGTACGTCGCGCCATGATTGATTGTAGCGCTGGTCACCAGGTACGTCGCGCCATGATTGATTGTAGCGCTGGTCACCAGGTACGTCGCGCCATGATTGATTGTAGCGCTGGTCACCAGGTACGCCGCGCCATGATTGATTGTAGCGCTGGTCACCAGGTACGCCGCGCCATGATTGATTGTAGCGCTGGTCACCAGGTACGTCGCGCCATGATTGATTGTAGCGCTGGTCACCAGGTACGTCGCGCCATGATTGATTGTAGCGCTGGTCACCAGGTACGTCGCGCCATGATTGATTGTAGCGCTGGTCACCAGGTACATCGCGCCATGATTGATTGTAGCTCTGGTCACCAGGTACGCCGCGCCATGATTGATTGTAGCGCTGGTCACCAGGTACGCCGCGCCATGATTGATTGTAGCGCTGGTCACCAGGTACGTCGCGCCATGATTGATTGTAGCGCTGGTCACCAGGTACGTCGCGCCATGATTGATTGTAGCGCTGGTCACCAGGTACGTCGCGCCATGATTGATTGTAGCGCTGGTCACCAGGTACGTCGCGCCATGATTGATTGTAGCGTTGGTCACCAGGTACGTCGCGCCATGATTGATTGTAGCTCTGGTCACCAGGTACGCCGCGCCATGATTGATTGTAGCTCTGGTCACCAGGTACGCCGCGCCATGATTGATTGTAGCTCTGGTCACCAGGTACGTCGCGCCATGATTGATTGTAGCGCTGGTCACCAGGTACGTCGCGCCATGATTGATTGTAGCGTTGGTCACCAGGTACGTCGCGCCATGATTGATTGTAGCGCTGGTCACCAGGTACGCCGCGCCATGATTGATTGTAGCGCTGGTCACCAGGTACGCCGCGCCATGATTGATTGTAGCGCTGGTCACCAGGTACGTCGCGCCATGATTGATTGTAGCGCTGGTCACCAGGTACGTCGCGCCATGATTGATTGTAGCTCTGGTCACCAGGTACATCGCGCCATGATTGATTGTAGCGCTGGTCACCAGGTACATCGCGCCATGATTGATTGTAGCTCTGGTCACCAGGTACGTCGCGCCATGATTGATTGTAGCGCTGGTCACCAGGTACGCCGCGGGTGGTACATCATGGAAGGCTGATTAATGCCCACGATACGGGGATTGCTCGCACGCAGTATGGGAATGGGGGATGATGACAGGCTGCCTTTGTTACTCCCTGATGTTTATCACACTGTTCAATGTTTTATAATATTTTATTGTAATGGCGGCTGTCTCACTGACTGATTGTTGGACTGCATTTCCCAGACTCCCAGGAAGCTGGCTGAGGGTGATGGGCCATCACGGCCTCTGCCTTTGGATAAAGGTCACTGAAACCCTAACAGCCATCAAAATGGCCCCAGGGCCCCCAGGGAGCGGCGGGCGGGGATGTGTGTCGCACACTGGGGTTGCCGTGGTAACGGCGGGGCACGTGACCGCGTGGCTGTGGTGACGTCGCAGCGCCATTTTGTGGGTCTGTCCTCGCGGACGACACTTCCGGTGCGGCGGCGGCGGCCGTTGGAGACGATCTCCGACCGGAAACTGCTTCCCTAACTGAAATGGGAGGGGCCGAGTTTCAAACTGCGGAAGGGGCGGAGCTATAGACCAAATGGTAACTATAGAAAAATGAAATCAGTGAACTGTGACCGTCCCAGAATCCTCTGCGGCAGCCATTCTCTGTCCCCCCCCCCGTGTACCCAGATACATCTATTACCATCATAATGGGCGGGCGGGAGTTATTACTGTGTGTGACTGGCGGGGGGGGGGAGTTATTACCGTGTGTGTCTGGCATTGGGGGGAGTTGGTTACTGTGTGTGACTGGCGGGGGGAGCTATTACTGTGTGTGACCGCGGGGGAAGTACACCGTGTGTGTCTGGCAGGGGGAGTTATTACCGTGTGTGTCTGTACTGGGTGGGGAGTTATTACCGTGTGTGTCTGGCAGGGGGGGGAGTTACTACCGTGTGTGTCTGGCAGGGGAGTTATTACCGTGTGTGTCTGCAGGGGGAGGGGGAGTTATTACCGCGTGTGTCTGGTATCAGGGGCGGGGGTTTATTACCGCGTGTGTCTACGGGAGTTATTACCGCGGTGTGTCTGCTGGGGGAGGGGGAGCATACTGGCAGGTGTGTCTGGTAGGGGGAGGGGGGAGTTATTACCGCGGTGTGTCTGGCAGGGGGAGGGGAGTTATTACCGTGGTGTGTCTGGCAGGGGGGAGGGGAGCATACCGTGGTGTGTCTGGCAGGCTTATTTTCACCGGTGTGTCTGGTGCATTGGGGAGTATTACCGCGTGTGTCTGGCAGGGGGGAGTTATTACCGTAGGTGTCCATGGGAGTTATTACCGCGTGTGTCTATGGGGAGTTATTACCGCGGTGTAGTTCATGGGAGTTATTACCGTAGGTGGTCTGGTAGGGGAGTTATTACCATGTGTGTCCATGGGGAGGGGTTACTACTATGTGTCTGGGGGAGCATACTATGTGTAAGTTCATGGGTGAGTTTGTGAAGAATCATCCTCAATTCATTCAACTATTTCCCTCCCTGCTATTGTATTAGTGAGATGTATTACCTGTATTACTAGTGTATTCGTTATTTTCTATGTGTCCAAATCCCTTGTTAGGTAAAATAGCTATTTTACCGAACGAGGACCACCCTGGGTAGCAATTAGAACTTAGAATCGTGTGAAACCGCAAGTTAATTGAGAGTTCCTGGGTGGCCGCCATTTTGGGAGCCGAACACGTGGTGAAGAACAATGGATGGCGGCCATCTTAAACTCCCGAACGGCCAGTCAGCGGGATTTAGGCGTCGAGCGCCTGGAACTATTTTCGGCATGAACCGGTCCCGCCTGACTTATTTCCACGAACGGCGTTCGGGAAATTCAAACTACCGAATGAGGGGAACACTTTGCACGATGTCTCTACATCCTAACCCTGGTAGTTTTCATGTAAATTGATGCAAACGGAGACCGGCTCTTAGCCCCAATTTCATGGAACTCCAAATCGGATACCAGCATGCAGTGAGCCGGTCAAACTTCCACACAACACGACACGAAAACCACCGAACGGATTTTCGTTAAATTTAAGTATGTTGCTCCCCAGACCATCAGCTACCCAGGGATGTAAAATTTATATTATGTGATGTGGAAAGTATTGTTTTAAAAAAATTGTAAAAACTGTAAATTTTCTGGCCAGCAAATAATTGGGTTAGCATGTTGCTCAAACCCAATTATCTAGCCTGGCCCACAGGAGGAGTTTTGTGTTGCATCAATTGTGTGCCCTGTGTGCCAGTAAATTAGTCTTGTTCCAGCATTAAGCTTTGGCTCATGTGTGGATTATTTGGCGATTACAGCGATATTTCTTCTTGTGGATTATTGGAGTTTTTCTGCTATTGGGAAAAGGAAAACTAGATGGTGATACTGACTACTACTGTCACAGAGTTATTATCATGTGTGTCTAGCGGGGGTTACCATGTGTGTCTGGCGGGGAGTTACCGCAGTCTGGCGGGGAGCATACCGCAGGTTCATGGGGAGTTATTACGGGGAGCATAGTGTTCTGGGGTGGGGGGGCGCATTACCGTGGTGTGTTCATGGGTGGGGGCGCTATTACCGCGGTGTCTGGCGGGTGGGGGGCGCTATTACCGCGGTGTGTGTGGCGGGTGGGGGCGCGTATTACCGTGTGTGTCTGGCGGGGGTGGGGGGGCGTTATTACCGTGTGTGTGTGGCGGGGGTGGGGGGCGTTATTACCGTGTGTGTCTGGCGGGGGTGGGGGGCGTTATTACCGTGTGTGTCTGGCGGGGGTGTGGGGGTTAGTACCACGTGTAATGGATCACCTGGCACCCCGACTGGGTATCTCCTTTGATGGATGTTTCTAACGCTTCTTGAGGATTCCAAGCACTCTAGCCGACACTACAACCAATGCAGACCAAACCTCTCTTCCTTCAGAAGGAAGCAGGAGCGCGCTCTTAAAAGAGCGTAGGAGTGGTTATAGCAAGGGAATATGCAGAGTATTGCAATCCCTTGTAGCGGAGTCCCCCAATAAGAGACATGACTCCAAATTGAGGGTGAATTAGAACTGTCTAAAACTTTATTTTACTTGGGACTAGCCCATATGGGCATTACATTAACATTGCTGTGAAAACTCAAAATTACAAACAGTCAAATCATAGCAGGCAACATACAGTGAAAATATCTCACGTGCCTGCAGAATTAGCAATATGCAAATCTACCCAAATATGCAAATGAACCAGTCTTGCTATTCAGGTAGTGCATATTGCTGTTGCTACCAACAGAGGGCACTCGACAAGCTCCATAGCCAAATCCACCTAGTTGGTAGCAAACCTCAGCAGTACAGGAGAGCAGGCAATACATCCCAGGGGCCATAGTCACATGGCAGGAGGCTGGCAATCAGTCTTCTCCAATGTCCAGTGGCGAGGCTGATTCCGCCACACCATTTGTGTCTGGCAGGGGGTGGTTAGTACCATGTGTGTCTGGGGGGGGTCTACCATCTGCTCACTCATGGTAGTGTTCAACATGTTCACATGCAGCATGCGTCGCCCTCCTGTTCCAGAGCAAGGGCCGATCACGTAAGTGGTGTCACACTTTTGCTCCACCACTTTGTACGGGCCCTGCCAGGCGGCCTGTAGCGTGTCATTCCGGACAGGTTTTAAAATTAAAACTTTCTGTCCCACCCAAAAGCTACGGTCCCTGCACCCCAATCGTACCATGTGCGCTGGTGGGTCTGCGCAGCCTGGATGTTCTCTCATACGGACCTAGTCAACGCCTTCAGGCGGTTACGGAACTCCAGCACATATGGAACTACTGGAGTCCCATCCCGGCTAATATCCCCTTCCTAGTGTTCCCAGATAATGTCTAGGGGCCCCCTCACCCACCTCCCAAAGAGTAACTCGAACGGGGAGAACCCTGTGGATTCTTGTGGCACCTCCCGGTAGGCAAACAAGAGGTGCTGCACGAATCTCGCCTAGTGTCTGCGAACGTTTGGAGCATTTGCTTCAATGTTCCGTTGAACCGTTCGCATAGACCATTAATCTGGGGGTGGTATGGGGAGCTCATAATCGGCCTAATGCCGCAGAGCCTCCTACGGTAAACTGGGTGCCCTGATCCGAAACTATCTCCCAGGGAAATCCAGTGCAGGAAATTTGCATCAGGGCCTCCGCGACTGTTTCTGCATGCATGTTGGTCAACACCACCGCCTCTGCGTACCTGATTGCGTAGTGCACCACCATCAAGATATATTTCTTGCCAGACAGGCTAGTCTTAGCTAAGGGTCCCACCAGGTCTACTGCTATTCAGCTAAAAGGTTCCTCAATCACGAGGAGATGGTGGAGCTTGGCCTTGTGGTGGTCTTCCCTCTTGCCTACCGTCTTGCAATACCGCCTTATAGCCTGCCAAATACTGGGCCAAAATAAAGTTTGGGTGAGCCTATACCTGGTTCGGCTTACTCTTAAATGCCCGGATAGCAGGATGTCATGCACTATCCAGATCCTGTCTGTATCTCTGGGGTGCCACTATCTATCTAGTGGGGATTGGTTCCGACCTGCCATTACTTTTTCTGACTCCCTGTAAAGCAATTCCATGTCCCACACATACCTCTCCCCTTCTAACCCCACCTGACTAGAGGTGACCCTGTCCCCATATACCTGTTACGTGGGGTCTGTGGTCACCTCATTCCCAAACTCAGTGGGGGTATCCCAGGATAAGCACTCTAGGGGTGGGGTTGGGTCTCTTACCTGAGCCTCCGGGTGTGAGCTGTGGTCCCTGGTGCAGACCTGCTGCTGGGTGACCACCAGGTACAGTTCTTCCGGTTGTTCCTGGGGCTCAAAAGCAGACTTGAGCTTCCCCAGGTCTTTACCCAAGAGTACTTGAGCCGGTAGTTCTAGCATGAACCCAACCTCCACCATTCCAGACCCTGCTCCCCAATCCAAGTGTTCCCAGGCAGTGGTCAGCCTGTATACTGCTACCCTGGCTACCAGCACTGCCACCGTATTCCCAGTCTTTGCTGCGTCCGGTACCAGATGCCACTTCAGTAGGGTAAGGGTGGCCCCCGTGTCGCGGAGCCCTTGTACTCCCTTACCCTGAAGGTGTATGGTCTGGTGATGCTGCTGGCAATTATCTGCAGCCTCTTGAACTGGGTCTGCTTCGTGTAAGACTTCCCAATGCTCTACTGGTGGTACTGGAGCGGCATACCGGGTGGGGGTCTCCGCCTGATAATAGTGGGTTGCTGCTTGGTTTGCTGGTGGTGGCCCAGGGCGGATCCACTGCGCATGCATATATCTTTATGCATATATGGCATTGTACCTGGCCCTGCTGTTGGAAGCATGGTGGTGGGGCATTGATGGTACCGAGTTGCCGGGGTGGGGGGGTTGCCACTGGCCCAGGAGGGGCTACTGCGGGACAAGGAAATGCTCTGGGCTGGACCGGTCTTTGAGGTCGGCTGGCATCCATATTTTCATCTGCCCGTCTGGCTGCTTCCGTGATGGTAACAGGGTTGCAGTCTCTCACCCACTCCTGGATATCTGGAGCCAGCCCATTAAAAAATTGTTCCATTAGCCCTAATTGTAACATTTCCTCCATGGTGCTTTCTTTGTGGGCTTGTACCCACCCAGGGCAGCTCAGTGTAATCGGCAGGCCCATTCGGCGTGTGAGTCTTTTTCAGACCTCTTTAGGTCTCTGAACCGCCTGCGGTATGCCTCCTCATAGTTCCGTATATACTCATCGGGGACGGTGCGGCAGTCTTCCGCTGCCCTCCCTGACAGTCTGTTAGCCAACGTGGGAATCCTATCTTCAGTACTGATTCTATGTAGGGCACATGGTCTCTCAGAGTCTTGGAGGAAGGCATCAAAATCTTCCTCCACCTCTACAAAGTTTTTACATGCACCATAAGGTATTTTTAGGCTTACCCTCTGGTGCTGCTGTCACTGCCTGGTTCCTTTTGGGAGTTTGCTATTCTTTCTGCTTCAGTACGAACTCCTGGACCTCCGACATGGTTCGGACAATAATATCGTTCAGCGGAAGATAAACAAAATTGCAGTTCTCTTTGAAAATCCGTCATTTCCCGTTCGTGTAGAACAGAGCGCCGTCTGTTCGGTATTCCGCCATGATTTCAGCAAGAAGGGTGGCCTTTTTCTTGTTGCTTGCTGGAATTCCCCTTGCCTCCAGAAGATCCTTTAGTGTGCAGCATTTCAGGACTGTGTAGTCAGTCTCCATCCATCCGGAGCTGCAAAGCATTACTGGCTCTTGTTCCTCCATGAGCTCTGGATCCCGATACTGCCAACCAGTGTAGCAGAGCCTTAGTCCTAGCAGGGACCATTCTCCGTTGGTGTACCAGGAAGCTATTAGGAACAAGAGAAAAGTCCGCTCCATTTCCTGTGGTCAAAGCAATTTTCCCACAATTCTCACATTCCTCCTGATGCTTCAATCGGCGTTCGAACTCCGGTGAAACTACCGAATTTCATCCTAACAGAATGAGAACAGTTTGTCCGTTCGTGTTTGGGCCTACTGTCCTGTCCTCCCCCTTCCTGGCCCCCACCTATCAGCGGCGGGTGGGGGCCCTTAAGTTACACTAGGGGGGGGACCCATTGTCCACCCCCCGGCCCCCATAAAAATTACCCTCCGTATGGTGTCTAGGGGGCCCCTATTCAACCCCTCAATTAAAAGGCTACCTACCCCCTCACCCTAAAAATAGTGAGGGGTGAACCAATAAACCTAAATACCTGAAAAAATCAAAATCAAGTCTTCTTTCTTCTAAAACCTTCTCTTTCCCGCCCCCAAAAAAGGCCAAGTAAAAATCCATAATTCCCGTCGAACTTCTAAAATTAAAAAAGATGCAGAAAAAAAAATCCAAATGCTAAAAATATAATCTCATCTTCATCCAGCAAGGGATAAAATATTATTATATTAAATAGCCAAAAAAAGTTCCAGTCTAATTCAGAGTACACACTAATGGAAAACAAATTACAAAACAATATAGACAACTTCACAACACATATTAAAGAAAAGAAACATTACAAATTTCAACGTGATTATAAAGATTTCAAGGAAGGCACAATATTCAGGCAAACCAAGAGATCGAACACACGAGCCAATAGAAAAAATAGTTACTCTTCAGGCAATACAGAATGGACGGACTCAGATTCCGGCCCAACACCAGGCAAGAATCCATCCTCTGGTTTGAAAACCTCCCATTCTACAAGAAGGGGGATATTAAAAGATCTAAACAAAACTGTAGCTTTCTTAGACACCCCTCCCCCATCTACTACAGCATCCTCGTCGGGCTCTACTTCTTTTTTAGACCAAGCCTGGCCCCTACCACAGAGGGGAAGGTTACGAGACCGGCAGAGATGGGGGTACAAACCCAATCGCAGCAACTCCAGGAATTAGATCAGTTGGATATTTCCAACATGAAAATTATCAATCTTTCAAATTTCAAACTCCTTCCTGATCACATTACACTATTGAATAAAGGGTTATCATTCGTACCCACCCCGAGCGCAGACAAGTTTGAATGGCTGAAGGATATTAACCTATTTGGCCGTAAACTAGCCTTATGCTCACTACATAAAAAGAAAAATAATAAAGAAGCGAAGGAATTAGGTCTTACCAATGAAGATTTTATACATTTTCAAACTCTGGTACAACTTCTTACTGAACAAGAAACTGTACCTCCACTTACCAGCTTTAAACCACTAAGTTGGTTTACTCCCAATTTTAGAGACGATATTAACGTGGACCTGTTTGTAAAAATGACTACCGAGACAATCGAATCCTTACCTACACCTACAATTCAACAAAACAATCTTTCATTTGGTGAACAAAAAGCATTTAAAGACCTAAGCAACAATAAAAATATTGTCATAAAACCATCAGATAAGGGTGGCAACATAGTTATAATGGAAAGGGAGACATATGTGGATATGTGTCTCATACATTTAAATAATTCCTCTTGCTACAGTAAATTGGGTGAGGATCCCACCTCATCCTATTTAAAATCTCTTCGAACCTTATTAGACGGTGCCATGATAAAAGGCATCATAACTAATGACGAATTGAGATTTATTCTGCCTAAAAATTCACCAACCATTGCTACCTTCTATTGCCTGCCAAAGGTGCATAAAAATCTCACTCACCCTCCGGGTAGACCAATTGTCTCTGGAAATCAATGCCTTACAGAAAATGCAAGCAGATTTCTTGAAAATCTTTTACATCCCTTTGTTATAGGGCTAGACTCTTTTCTACAAGATACAAAACAGACTCTATTGACCTTAGAACACTTAACTGTTCCACCTTACACTCTTCTTGCAAGTCTAGACGTGGTATCATTATATAATAATATCCCACATGACATAGGCATTAAAGCTACCTCTTATTTTTTACAGAAGTCCAATAAATTCTCCACACAACACCAACAATTCATACTAGATTTACTTACCTTTGTGCTAACACATAATTATTTTGTATTTAACGGAATATATTATTTGCAGATCAAGGGCACCGCTATGGGGACAGCTTGTGCCCCTAGTTATGCCAACCTATACCTAGGCTGGTGGGAAGAAACTTTAGTATCGGTAATTGACTATGAGTACCGCCAATTGATATTGAATTGGCATAGATACATCGATGATGTGCTTCTTTTCTGGACAGGATCTATTGTGAAATTCCAACAGTTCGTGAATATTCTCAATGACAATAACATCGGATTGCAATTAACATCTGTCATTGATGAAAAGACATTGGAATTTCTAGATCTGAGAATTATATTGGGTATGGATGGCACAGTAACAACTGAACTGTACAGAAAGGCCACTGCTACTAACAGCTTATTGCACTGGCAAAGCCACCACCCATTTAAATTGAAGGCCGCTATACCATACGGCCAGTATCTAAGGGCACGGAGAAACTGCTCCCAAGAGATTGCCTTCCAGAAAGAAGCAAAGGATATAAAAGCCAGATTCAAGGAACAGGGGTATCCTAATAGAATTCTAAAAAAAGCGTACCAAAAGGCAAATAGCATGGACAGATCACTCTGTCTTCGTTCTTCGAGACCTGTATTACCCAAACAAACTATAAGATGTGTTGGTACCTTTGACCAATATTGGGAACCCGTGAGAAAAATTTTGACAAATAACTGGCCAATTCTTTTACACGATAAAGAACTTCAAGACAATATCACCTTACACCCTACTCTAACGGCACGAAGACCTAAGAATTTGAGAGATTCCCTTGTCCACAGTCACCTGGAACCCCCCATCATAGCTCCAAGTTGGCTAACACAGATGAAGGGTACCTACAAATGTGGGTCGTGTAAGGCTTGCAAATATATTAATCCAGCCAAATCTATTCTTTGCACTAAAACTAACAAACAATATGTTATTCGTGATTTTATCAATTGCAGTACCACTAGAATTATCTATGTCATTACATGCAATTGCAATATTCAGTACATAGGTAAGACATACCAACAATTTAGGAGACGCATCCTACAACACATCAATTCAGTCACCAATATTAACATCTATACACCAGTAGCTAACCACGTTCGATCTCAACATCAAGGGGATCCATCTAGCCTCCACTTTCAAGCCATTGAACGCTTATCTACCAATGCCAGAAGAGGTGACTTTAATACAAGACTCTTGAAAAGGGAGTCCAAATGGATTCATGAATTCAAAACTCACACACCCTCGGGTCTTAATGAAGAATTCAATTTCACCCCATTCATACATTAATATAATTATATTATATTATTTTGTGTTTATTGCCACCTTAGTCGTGGTACAATTTTCTTTTCTTTTCATGTCTCAGCTACCTTGAGACACCTCTAATTACTAATACTACTCGGTTCCTCTGTACACTTATTTATATTCTCATTTATATCCTATTTGGACCTCCGTGTTCTCTATGTGGACATTGCACGGTATTTAGGATAATTTAGCTCACTATCCTGTCAGTATCCTCCACTGACGTCTCCTCCTCCTCAGCAGGATAATGCCATTAAGGTAAAATGTATCATCACTTGAATGACTTGTTACTGTACAATTACGTAATTTGGCATCGGCAGAGTAAGGGTTACACCGTAACCCCACCCACTATAGACTGCCGAACCTCCCATTGGCTAACTAATTGACCAATGGGACTCGACCTTCTCTCCTATATAAACCTGATCAGAACAGGAGCTCAGTTCCCCTCTGAAGAGCTTTGAGTGGCGAAACGCGCGTCAGGGGCTTGTACCCGGCGTTATCCTTCCTTTTTGAACTGCACCACCAGTGTCTTCATACTTTGCTACCCTGCTACTTAGACAGGATATATCTATACCCATCGGTAACTCTGAATCCTGGGGGTTCCGGTTAGGAGCATTTACGGCATCGATATTTATCTTTTGAGCGCATTCTCTAATTTGGGGGTGGGCTTACTACTGAAAGTATTAGGAGTTATTAGGCTTTTTGGGTTAAGGGGTGCCCTCGAAGGCACAAGCGGCTAGGGCTCATATATATCTCACATATCTACTGAGTGCTTAGTTTTTGTTTGTTTTTTCTCCCTTGCCACATATTTTTTCATTAGCTACCTCTCTCCCTAATTTGTGTCAGCTATTTAGCTTTACAATTGGACAGGTTCTCACTTACAGGATCCTGGAAGTTTTATTGTATTGGCAATTATACCATATAACTTACTATCTATCCAGTCAGTATTCCACCTTTATACTTTATTATATCCTGTGAGGGTATTATAGACTCACAGTGGATACTGTCTTGACAATATATCCACACTACTGATTATGAAGCAGTGAATGGTTACTTATGACACTACTTAAGTAGCGTGTGTTTACTTATTTTGTAACATTTTTTCACCTTTGTGTTACACTCTGCTATTAATAGCTGCCAGTCCTCAAGAGGGACTCTTTTCCTGACCGCTCCTGGAGTTGCCGCTGTTCGGCTATATACAGACATAGCTATCTTGGAGGGCAATTGTATCCACCATTATTTGTGTTTTTAGTTAGTTATTATTAAAAGCTACGTTTTACATTTGGGATTGTGTTATTTAGACACTAACGGTTCCCGCCATTATTTCCCTTTTCTCTAAGGGAAACCCACTCTACTAGGACTATTGGTACTAGTCTGTCCTATTTTTCTCCTTTTTTCTTCCTTTTTGTGCCAAAAAAAAAGTATTTTATTACATAAATATCTAACTAAAGAACAAATTGATTTAGGTTTTCTCCAAGAAACGCATTGGAGACAATCAGAGACTATAACTTAGGGCGGAAAGAGATTCCCAAATATTATCCATGCCTCAGTCAAAAAAAAGAAAAAAAAAAGCAGTGTTGCAATAGTATTTGGAGAAAAATTAAAAGTTGAAATACTTCATAAACTGTGTGATCCAGAAGGAAGATTCTTAGTAGTAATCAGTAAAATAAATGAAAAATGATACACTGTATGCAATATTTACCTTCCAAACAAATCCCTGACTACCCAGAGAGAATGCACAAGATGTTCCCTATGGAAGACCATCTATGTTGGAGATGCGGGTCATCAATAGGCACATACCTTCATGTCTGGTGAGACTGTGTCAAAATTAAAAAATTATGGGAAAAAACATTTCAATTTATTCTAACAATATTAAACTTTGAATTAAAGATATCTCCAGGGGTAGCTTTACTTCACTTAAATTGCCCCCCTTTGCCCCCTGTGAACAAACGGATTATAACTCATTTATTTCTAGCTACTTAAATAGTTACATCTAGACATTGGAGAAATTTTAAAAAATATTATTCTTTGGTCACAAGTTAAATTTCAACTCAAATTCCAGATCAAAATGGAGCAAATGCTTAGCATACAAAATCTAGGTAGGAAAACACCTCTATGGGATACATGTTGGGAGTTGATAAATAATAGCCCAATCTCATTCAGTTATGAAGAGACTGAGTAAAATCTCTTTTTTTTTTTTGTGATTTGTAGGTGTATTTTCTTTTCTGAAGTTTACGCCCCAGGACAGGATAAGTAATACAACTGAAATTCAGTCTTAAATAGCCAGTTAGTTCTGTCAGTTTTGAATAAAATTTACTGCCCTCACTCTCTTGGCATCTCATAAAAAAGCAGTTTGTCTGGCACTGTCTTTTGTATGAAGTTGTTTTCGTCTACTTGTCTGTTTGTTAGTGTGCGTGGCTGTTCATATGTCTATTATTGCAAATCTTGACTTGATACATGTTCTAAAGTAGTAACATATATTTATATAATTTTAACTCACTATCATGTATCATCTAATTGCAAATATACTAGGTACATTGTATTTTGTATGTCTTATTTAAACAAAATTCTGTAAAAAAGATTATATATTTAAAAAAAAAAAGTAAATGTAGAGTCTACAGATCTCTGAAGAATGTAAATGTCTGCTTTCATTGTATGGAAATTCTATGGATTAAACCCTGAACATAAGACACAGAGTAGATTGTCTTTATTCTGTTGTTTTTATCTCTAATAATGCAGGTGTTTAGGGTGACAAATCACACCTTGCCGCCCACCGGTTCCGGTCATGGCAGTATGTGCCCTCATCGAACACAGCCGCACAGCGTCATGTGCCAGGATCCACCTGTGTTTGTGTTTTTCGTGTGCCTCGTGACACTCTCACTCACTTTTCTTGTCTTTGGAGTATTCATCGATTCGTATGATGTGAGGGACTCTGATTTAACACAGGTAGGAAGGCAGGCACATCCCTGGGTAAGGACATCTTTTATTCTGATCAGTGGTAAATACATGTGTCTCCCTGTGTGGTAGGACTGGCACACATTCTTCGTGGCCCTCAGCTTACTAGATGTCTGCCTTTTTGGAAAGGAAGCAGGCCGTGCAAACTCCACAGGCATGGCTGGAAGTACACTTGCTGTTTCCAAAGGCCCCCCAGAGACCATCGGAAACGTTTCCACCCTTGCTTTGCTAAGACTTCCCTCACAGTATATGGGCGCCAATCACAGTAGTCTTCAGATTTCTGTCACAGGCCAACAGCTTGGCATTAAAGGTGAGTGGCAGGTTTATAACCATGTGTTGTTTAACTTGTGTCTGAAAAATTATATATAGATAATGCTTTAAAAAAATAAACCTCACATTTCTTGGCTTTCCCATTTCCAGTGTAAACATCTTAGCAGGAAGTGGCCCATGGCCTTTAAAGGGACACTATAGTCACCAAATAAATTTAGCTTAATTAAGCAGTTTTTGTGTATAAACCATGCCCGTAAAGTTTCAACGCTCAATTCTCTGCCATTTAGGAGTTAAACCACTTTTAATTCTGTTTGTGCAGCCCTAGCCACACCTCCCCTGGCTGTGACTCACTCAGCCTGCATGAAAGAAAAATGACTTCATTTCCAATCAGATGTTAACTTACTTGTTCTTAATTGTATCTCCTGCTCTGTAAATTGAACTTTAATTACATACAGGAGGCTCCTGCACAGTCTATCACTCAATTAACAGAAGAGGAGATAAGAAATTCTAAATTAAAGATAATTTGCAATACAGGAAGTGTAAAAATTAGGTGACTCTGTACAAAAGTCAGTGTAAGTCATATGCACGGAGTGTCTAGGGTGGCATAAACAAAGTTATTTAACTCCTAAATGGCAGAGAATTGAGTAGTGAGACTGCAGGGACATGATCTATACACCAAAACTCCTTATTAACCTAAAGTTGTGTTGGTGACTACAGAGTCCCTTTAAGTTTTCTTTTGCACTGCTGAGATGCTGTTTTTTTGGGCACAACATGGGTTTCAGGAAGATTTAGTCATCTTTCTACTGTAGAAAGCTTACTACTGAACTACAAAGCATAGACGCTAGACATTAACTAACCATAACCTAACTTACACAGTGCACATAATGTGAGTGGGAAGCGTCCCTTTAATAATATAAACCCACCCAGCATAACTAACTAACCTAACCTACACAGTGCACCTAATGTGTGTGGGAGCCTGAAGTGTCCCTTTAATATAAACCCACGTAGTATAACTATGTGTAACCTAACCTGCACAGTGCACCTAATGTGTGTGGGAGCTTGGGTGTCCCTTTAATAGTATAAACTCACCGAGTATAAATGAAATAATACACTATTTGGCTAGTACCCCATACTTTTGCAGGCAATGGTTAGTTTTCTCGATGTTATAAGATTTCTCATTTCTCTGGATAAGGTAACGATAACAATTTCATTGCAGCCAAGTTCCCATGGTGCATGAAGGTGACATCTTCCCTTAAGGTAGTGGTTCCTAAACTTTTTAGGTTCAATGCGCCCTTAATATTTCAATACAATACAATTTCCTAGGTTGTATATATGTACAGCACTGCGGCATATACTGGGCCCCTGTTCTTCAGAAATGCTTGCCATTCAAGCACGGTTCCAAAACCTGATCTTTGGAGGGGCACTGGTAGATTATTTAAAAAAACATCCAAGCATAATAACTACTACAGCACTTTGTAGTGGTTATGGTGTCAGTAGTGCCCTCCCAGAGTAAGTAGTCAAACTGTTTAAGAACAGTTTGACAAATTACCTGGGATTTGCATGGATTGGGGCAGTAGTGTGTCTGGGGGGTGCAATGTGTGTGTTTGTATGTGAGTGGTGGAGTGTGTGTGTGTGGGGTGCAGTGAGTGTACAGGGGTGCATTGTGTTTGTAAAGGATGTAGTGTGTGTGAGGAGTGCAGTGTGTGTGTATGGAGGGGTAGTGTGTGTTTATGAGGGGTGAGGGGGGATAATTGATGTTTGTGTAGGGTGAGCTGTTGTGGGTCTGTGGGGGTGAGAAGGCAGATAAATATTTATTTTCATATCCCTTCTCCCTGCTTACCTTTGCCTGGAAGGATGGACAGTACAAGGCAATCCCTGGTGGTCCGGTGGAGAAGCTCTGGTGCTCCAAGTGGTGAGAGTGAACTCTAGCCTCAGGAGCTGCCAGAGTTCTCTCTTGCGAGATTCGGAGCGTTGCCACTTCTATACAATCTTCCAGACTTTGGGGATTATTATGTTTTAAACCCTTAAGGTAAGACTGAGCCTTGGACCTCTTTGCCCAAAAAATCTTCTTTGAAGTGGAGTAGTTATAATGTCCTCGGTATATAATGGCTATGAAGTATGGTTTTCCTTTTTGCTAGTTTCCACTTAATGACTAGACCCAAAATGCCATGCAGGTCCCTCTGCACAACAGATGCAGTAACCTCAGACAATTATTTGTGCCTTCACTAGGATTTATCACTGAGGTATACCCCTATAGGCAATTCTTTGGGAGATGCAAACACTGAGCAGCTTGTTAAATGAACATTTCATATGTTGATGACCAAAAACAACTTAACAGTGAAGCGTTAATAATGAAATAAGTGATACACACTTAGCTTTTGCTCTTCTAATATAACACATGCAGATTTAGTGTAAAACCATCAAACTTGTAAAATTAATTAAGAATAATGGAACACTCACATGTTTCAGAGCTAATGGTTAACTCTGGGAATAAAAGCTTTGTGGGTCCGTGTAGGCAACCCCTCCCTTCTTCTTCTTATGTAGATGGATAAATGTTCTAATAGTATATAGTATTCTCAAGTATCTCAAAAGAGAGAATATGATCATGTCATATTGTATATAACAGTGTCACACACTCTTAAATAGGTCAAATACTCACAAGGCAGGAGCCTATAAACTTGCTCTGTGTATTGGCACTGTATGAATATGGACTGTACTCCCTTCTTTCAGGAACTTATTGGCCAAACCAAAAGGAATAAAAAGTATGTACTTTTTTGAATAATAGCTTTAAAAATATATATATATCACTGAAAAAACCCAATAAATGCCCAGGACCGGACGGCTGCACAGGCCTCTATTACAAAACATTCTCAGACATCCTACTATCCCACCTCACCGCATCCTGAACTCACTACTACGCGGGGAACCCTTACCGGCAGACATGCTCAGAACAAATATCTGCCTCATCCCGAAACCAAACAAAACACACTTGGACCCAGGACACTACCGGCCCATATCCCTCCTTAGTGTGGACATGAAAATATTTACAAAAACCCTTGTCAACCGAATTCAACCCGCCCACCCCGATCAGGTAGGCTTCATCCCCACAAGAGAGGCGTGCGACAACACCAGACACACGCCAGACCTGATCTGGGTGGCCCGCCATAGACAGATCCCAACCCTACTTCTTTCAATGGACGCCGAAAAGGCATTCTACCGCCTGCCCTGGCCTGTCCTTTTCGACACCCTACAGAAATTCAGATTCCCCGCACGAGGGCCTCCCTAACTTCTACCACTACTTTTAAGTGGCCCAATTAGCTCAAATACAAAACCTGCATGCACAATCAGGCATTAACCTATGGGTGAACCTCAAACACGACCTCTTGGGTAGAGATCATTCCTCTTCTGGCTCCCCAAATGGGACAGACCTAACACCCCACAGACGACCCCGGCCCTAAATATTCCTCGTATGGGACAAAACCATCCCAAATCACCCTCTAGTGAACAACCCATCACCTCTCATACCACTCCTGATAAACAATTTCCCCCATACCTGACACCCCAAAATTTTGAGCGCTATGAGGAAAACGGTCTCCTTAGATTTTTCCACTTCTTTCACGACCAACAACTCCTACCATTCTCAGAATTACCAAGGAAGATACCACTAAACACCTTCGACCACTTCCGCTACCTACATATACGCAGTTTCCTAAACGAACCACGAAACACCGCCACAGCCACCACTAAACTAACACAATTTGAAAAAGCTTGCATACATGCACCCATTCAAAAGGGGCATATTTCCACTATATACCTCCTCTTGAACTCTAACTACCCAGCGGATGCCCTTTCGCACACAAGGGCATGGGAAAAAAGAGGCCCCCCGGAAGACCCCTCAGACTGGGCAGACCTCTGGGAAGCCACGGCCTCACTCACGATATGTGTTAACCACAAGGAGCAAGCCTACAAGACGATGCTCCGATGGTATCTCACATGGCTAAGACAATGGTGGGAGTGCCCCCAGATCTCCCAACTTTGGGTCGAGGTCTCCAACCTCCCCTCCAGACTCCTAAATACGGACATACCCATGGATCCCTGAATCTGGCTACTCTCCAAACCCTTTGCCCCCCTCCCCAGAGCTCAAAACAAACTGGTGGCAAGACTAGCACTGGCCACCAGATACACAATCGCAGATCAGTGGGGCAACCAGAACAAACCTCTGCTTATACACTCAGGTCACTCTACCCATCCACGACAACAATGCCACGGGGCACCCAACGCAATATACCCCACCCCCGATCTGAACTCCCCATCCCCTAACTGACACCCACGACCCAGACACCCTTACACAAACTATTAGAACACAACGGGGGGGGAGCTTGATCGGCTAACTGTCACTTGAGCTTCTGAGCCCAACAAGCTTACAATTACACTTACATGCAGCCGTGCAGTAGAATCAACTGCAAACACAGCTGGCTACAGAGGGGAGACCGAGAGGATCCGACAGATACTAAACTCGGAGCCCTTTGGGCCCAGATCGCCGAGCCTCAACCCTTTGCGGCCTACAAGCGCGTCAGGCGCTGGAGAGATGGCTGCTCCCCAGCGCTGTTAACTGCTAAGCATGGCGGACTTCTACTTCCCCCTCTCCCCCCCATGGACTGTCATCCCGGTCCCAGGAGGCTCCCCACCACTGCACCCGATGCCTACTGGGCAGCACGACGGAGCGGCACCCAAGTTGGCGGGAAACACGAGCAGCCCCACAAAGAGGCCTATTTTGCAGCATTTAAGGCAAGACTTGACCGCATCTTCGCCAGATTCTGGGCTACACTGGCAGCATGGCAAAAGGGCACATTGGAGCCTGTCCGGCTCGCAGGTGATCCAACGGCGCCACAAACCCGCTCCCGCAGACCTACCAAAACACCCGACAACACGTGGGCAGTTGGGCAGGAAAGCGAAGCCCCCGCAAGAAGTGGCACACGATGAAGAAATGCTTGCCTGCCGCCTCACAGAAGCCAGGAACATACTGCAAAAAGGAAGTAGCAAGGAAGAGAGAGGACGGAGCCCAGACGAGCAAGAACCTGACACACTTAGCCCCATAAGATGGTGGATCATCGAGCAGGGACACCACATGGCACCCAGCTACAGGACAGCCTTACACTCCCACAAAAAAAACTTTCACAGCAGAAAGATAGACTCATACCACCCAAGGGCTACAGCCTGCCACAGATAGGCATCAGTTGTTCAGCCTCTCACAGGTACCATGGGGTCAAGCTTTATGCTCAGGGCTTTGGAAAAACTGACTTGCTCCTCCACTATAAGCAATAACTTTAGCAGCCTAGCTCCCCGGTGGCTATTTTATTTTATATTATTTAGTTTTATTCCTTCCTGCATTTTGTCTAGCAGTATAATACATTAATGTGTTACATATTTTTTCATTCAGCATCCATGGGAATAAAACCCATGGCGTACAAACAAAGTTAATTTTTCATGTTATATGTGCCATACCTATCGGGCCTGATAACTTGCAGGACCTCAAACGGATAATTTCACATAGGCATCCACAGGCATTAATAGCATCACCCTGTTTTACCTACAAAAAGTTATGCCTGTTCCTCTTGTAATATAATATTTTATTTCATAAAAATGTGCGGTACTATCAAATGCCCCCCAAAAAAGAACACAACAAAGGCTCACACAGCTTACTCTCCACCACTAGATATAACAATGCAATTGTCAAATATCTCATAGGGGACGCCATGCATGGAAAAGGCACTCTGACTATGATAATACATAAATGTTATTATGCACTCGATGCCAAATCTCTTCACTGAGCCTTACCTGAACTGTACCCCCTCCTTATTCTTCATTCTGTATCCCACAAAATGCCTTGCTAAAAAAAAAAACTACTGAAAATAAATAATTTACAAAACAAAATATAAATATATATATGTATATAATACCAAAATAGGCAGTATTAAAGTCCCAGATGCATTTCGCCAAGAACGGCTTCGTCATTCCGGTATGATGAAAGTCGGTCCATAAGTTTATAGGTCTTTAACTCAGATAAATGCCATCAAGTGTGTCCTCTTGCATTGCTCCCCTCGTCCTCGGGGGAAACGCTGCATCTCAATCCTCGTGATTCTATATTTTAGCTAAACATTATATATATTTATTAATCTGAAGATAAACCTGTCTCCTCTCTTTCCTGGTTATACATTTATACAGGTTTCCATGGAGACGCCAGTTTGATTGTTACAGTATTTGCACTAGAAACCTCGACAGCCTGCAATGACAGCAAAACAAACTGCCCAGTGAAGACTTGTGTTACTGTTATCGGCCCACAGTCACTTCTGCCTAAATCAAAGTGAGTGCTGCACATATCCCCAAAATCCCACATGGCTACAAATGCACTGCTCCAAGACCCCACCGCCTGTATAATGCTTCAAAGCCCCACACCTCTATACATACACTGCTACATGGCACCACCACCTGTATAATGCTTCAATACGCCACACCTCTATACATACACTGCTACATGGCACCACCACCTGTATAATGCTTCAATGCCCCACACCTCTATACATACACTGCTACATGGCACCACCACCTGTATAATGCTTCAATACGCCACACCTCTATACATACACTGCTACATGGCACCACCACCTGTATAATGCTTCAATACGCCACACCTCTATACATACACTGCTACATGGTACCACCACCTGTATAATGCTTCAATGCCCCACAACTCTATACATACACTGCTACATGGCACCACCACCTGTATAATGCTTCAATGCCCCACACCTCTATACATACTCTGCTACATGGCACCACCACCTGTATAATGCTTCAATGCCCCACACCTCTATACATACACTGCTACATGGCACCACCACCTGTATAATGCGTCAATGCCCCACAACTCTATACATACACTGCTACATGGCACCACCACCTGTATAATGCTTCAATGCCCCACACCTCTATACATACTTTGCTACATGGCACCACCACCTGTATAATGCTTCAATGCCCCACACCTCTATACATACACTGCTACATGGCACCACCACCTGTATAATGCTTCAATGCCCCACACCTCTATACATACACTGCTACATGGCACCACCACCTGTATAATGCTTCAATGCCCCACACCTCTATACATACACTGCTACATGGTACCACCACCTGTATAATGCTTTAATGCCCCACACCTCTATACGTACACTGCTACATGGCACCACCACCTGTATAATGCTTCAATGCCCCACACCTATATACATACACTGCTACATGGCACCACCACCTGTATAATGCTTCAATGCCCTACAACTCTATACATACACTGCTACATGGTACCACCACCTGTATAATGCTTCAATGCCCCACACGTCTATACATACACTGCTACATGGCACCACCACCTGTATAATGCTTCAATGCCCTACAACTCTATACATACACTGCTACATGGTACCACCACCTGTATAATGCTTTAATGCCCCACACCTCTATACGTACACTGCTACATGGCACCACCACCTGTATAATGCCCCACAAGTCTATACATACACTGCTACATGGCACCACCACCTGTATAATGCCCCACAAGTCTATACATACACTGCTACATGGCACCACCACCTGTATAATGCTTCAATGCCCCACAAGTCTATACATACACTGCTACATGGCACCACCACCTGTATAATGCTTCAATGCCCCACAGCTCTATACATACACTGCTACATGGCACCACCACCTGTATAATGCCCCACAAGTCTATACATACACTGCTACATGGCACCACCACCTGTATAATGCTTCAATGCCCCACAAGTCTATACATACACTGCTACATGGCACCACCACCTGTATAATGCTTCAATGCCCCACAGCTCTTTACATACACTGCTACATGGCACCACCACCTGTATAATGCCCCACAAGTCTATACATACACTGCTACATGGCACCACCACCTGTATAATGCTTCAATGCCCCACAACTCTATACATACATTGCTACATGGCACCACCACCTGTACAATGCTTCAATGCCCTTACCCCATTATACATACACTACTACAAATCACAGTACCCTTTACAGAACCATTTTGAGGTCTCTCCTGACACATTCCCAGACATGCAAACCGATACATATTCCTAGAGACTAATAGAACACATTCCGAGAGACAGATACAAATAGGTACACATTCCCAGAGGCAGACACACAAAGGTACACATTCCCAGAGACAGATACAAATAGGTACACCTTCCCAGAGACAGATACAAATAGGTACACCTTCCCAGAGACAGATACAAATAGGTACACATTCCCAGAGACGGACACAAATAGGTACACCTTCCCAGAGACAGATACAAATAGGTACACCTTCCCAGAGGCAGACACACAAAGGTACACATTCCCAGAGGCAGACACACAAAGGTACACCTTCCCAGAGACGGACGCAAATAGGTACACCTTCCCAGAGACGGACGCAAATAGGTACACCTTCCCAGAGACGGACGCAAATAGGTACACCTTCCCAGAGACGGACGCAAATAGGTACACCTTCCCAGAGACGGACGCAAATAGGTACACCTTCCCAGAGACGGACGCAAATAGGTACACCTTCCCAGAGACGGACGCAAATAGGTACACCTTCCCAGAGACGGACGCAAATAGGTACACCTTCCCAGAGACGGACGCAAATAGGTACACCTTCCCAGAGACGGACGCAAATAGGTACACCTTCCCAGAGACGGACGCAAATAGGTACACCTTCCCAGAGACGGACGCAAATAGGTACACCTTCCCAGAGACGGACGCAAATAGGTACACATTTCCATGCACACTTACACATACACATTTACAAACGTAGTCTCAAATACACACTTTCAGACACACACTCCGAGGTGTACACTTCCCCACATAAATGTATGAACAAATGTATACATTTAGCCACCCTCCTGTTAGCTTACTCTTTGAGCCTAGTAGGAGCAAGTAGGAACAGGCTATTTGTTCCCTTGTCTCTGCTCTGCCTCCTTGACGTTCGATGAACACTGAAAACATGTTTGAATCTGGTCAGAGGCCCATGCGATGCAACTGAATGCTGTTAAAGAGCCCTGAGTGGACCCAGTGCTCCGTGGTCCCTTAAATGTGTTTTGCCTTTACTATGCACCATTACACTGTTATTTAGCCTATCTGTAACCAGTTCACAGTTAGCGCACAGCCTACACCCAGCTGTAGAGCCTCAAACCTCCACAGATGCTCATTCTTTCTCACTATTTGTTGCCATGTTCACAGGTCCCCAATGCTGTGTCCCCGGGTTGATCCCAACCCTATGCTGGTTTTGTACCTGTCGGCAAGAAAACCAGACATCACTGCAGAGTGTTACCGTGTGGGATATATCCGAAACCCTCAACTGGAAGCCTGGATCTCTAAGGTCAGGACAAAAAGCTCCCATTTGCTGCCCATAAACAGATACCTCTCCCAACCCCTGTGAGAGGCAATGTGATTAAATAACTAGCATCCACTCTTCATTCCCTCTACAGGCGGACCGGAATATAAACTCAATACGCCTGATCTGCTTGGCACTGACTCTCCTTGTGGTCGCCATCTTGTTGTTCTGCATGACTTGCAGTACTAGCTCTCAGCCTGTTCAAGAAAATAAACACCTGGGAGCACTGTGACGTAGCACAACTTCTGCCATCTGCAAAGACTTACATTTATAAACTCTTCCTTGTTTTCTGGAGACTGTGAGCTGTTTTATTCTAAATAAACCTGCTGCGACTTTTAAGTCCTTTTCAATTTTTTATTGTTCCACCTGTTTATTTATTTACAAAATCAATACTACAGCAATGATACAAGTAAACATGACGGAAATCGGAATATAGTAATACAAACAATGTAATGCTGTCACAAAGTCACTTTTGCAACGGCAGCCGGAAACACAGCCTATGTTGAGAGATAATTATATCTAAATCTGACAGGGCTATTTACTAACGTGAGCATTCAAGGTGAATTTCACAGCCAGAACAGATGAACTGAAAGCACAGCTGACTTTGAGAATGTTTCCGTTTTGGTTAGTTTTGACCTTGAATTCTCACTTCAGTGAATAACTGTGAGATTATTCCTTTCTGAGACACCATTAATGAGTGAATCGGTGTCACTCGGATATTATGGTGAGGATTTAAGTGGCATACCAGCAGTTTTGTTTATATTTCTTAAAACTTATACCGGCAGTGTTATTTACTAAGGTGAGAATTCAAAGTGACTTCCAAATTTAAGGTCAAAATAGCCGATCTTCAGAAATTCAACTGTGCTTTTAGTTTTGTTACTCCTGGCATTTAATGTGAATTTCACTTTCAGCTCTGACTTTAGTAAATATCCCGCTAGTCTATTTCTTTACTATAACATGTACTTGCTGTATTGTTTCATCTCATACATTTAGTATATTATAGATTATATATCTTGTATATTATAGATAATGTGTTTGAGGCTACATAGAGTTGTACAAGACACTATCCATGCCCTTAGCTTAAAGGAACACTTTGTGCACCATGACAACCTCATTGATATTAAAGGGAATTTATAGTCTCCAGAAAAGCTACAGCTTATTGAATTTGTTCTGGTGAGTAGAATCATTCTGTTCAGGCTTTTTGCTGTAAGCACTGTCTTTTCAGAGAAAATTTAGTGTTCACATTACAGCCTAGTGATAACTCCACTGGCCACTCCTCAGATGGCTGCTAGAGGTGCTTCCTGGGGCAGTACTGCACAGTGTGACTGACATTCAGTGTCTCCACCCTCTGCATGGAGACACTGAATTTTCCCGATAGAGATGCATTGATTCAATGCATTTCTATGTGGAGATAAGTGGTGTATCTTGGATTTGTGCTGCCCTAGGCACAACTAAATTCAGGCACCCCCCTAATCTAAATTTGCACAACCACTTTGTATAAAGGCCACTTTTGTGACTGACTGACAGACGCACGCCCTCATTAACACATGCACTGACAGATACATAGTCATTGGCACACACACTGTTTAAACAACCCACACTTTCACTGACACACACACACACTGACACACCCACTCACTGACAGGCACATACTCTCAGATACTGACATATACTCTCTGAAAGACACTCACTGACACAAACATCCTCACTGATTTGACACACTCTGACAGGCACACACTTACAGCTACAAACACACACACACTCCCTGACAGACACACACATACTCCCTTACAGACACACTCCCTGACATGCACACACACACACACACTCACTGACTGACAGACACATTCATCCTGACAGAAACAGACACACTAACTGACAGATACACACATTCATTGACAAACACACACCCATACTTTCTCATACACTCACTGTTGCTGGGCTGACAGACTCTTCGGGCTGCTGGCTTCTGCAGGCTTGTCTAGCTGGGTCTGCAGCCTCGTCTGGGCGCGTGGGAAGGCACTTAATGAAGGTGGCGAGGGAACTGAGCTCTTCCTGCTGTACTCCCTCGCGCACGGCCGGCGCCGGAGTGAGACAATATTCCAGCTCCCGGCATCATAGAAGGGCGCGCAAGGGAGCAGGAAGAGCTCAGGGGACTGTGCGAAGGAGCAGGAAGAGCTCAGGGGACTGCACTTCCTCGCCACCCTCCTACACAACGAGCCAGCCGGCCACCTCATGCTCCCTCCAAGACATAAGGCAAACAAAGCACTTGCCTGGGCACTTAAGGCGGCCTTTTTTGCAGCCCTAGGCAAGTTTATTTTAGAATTTCTTATCTTCCGCTCTGTTAATAACCTTCTAGAGCATGCACGAGCCTCCTGTGTGTGTTTTATATTCAATTTACAGAGCAGGAGATTAAAAAAAACCTTCGTAAGTAAATTAACATCTGATTTTTTTAATGCAGGCTCTGTGAGCCATAACCAGGGGATCTGTGGCTAGGGAAGCATGGAGAGAAACAAAAGTGATTTAACTCCTAAATGGCAGATAATTGAGCATTGAGGCTACAGGGGCATGATCTATGCACCAAAAACGCATATTAAGCTAAATGTATTTTGTTATGATGCCTATAAGAAAAATAATGGTTTAACCCATACAAATGAGCCAGAGCCTGGGTCCTCCTGGCACCCTAACATTTAATTTCAATGAAGTTGTGATGGTGCTCAAAGTGGTCTTTTAAAGTTACACTCCAAACCTCTACCTGAAGTGTTTTATTTTCCATGTCATCATTTTTCTAAAAGTGCAGATTTCAAAAGAAATTAACACTTTTTAAATTTTTATTGAACCTTGTTACACCACCTGGCTGTCAATCAGACAACTGATCCTGTTACTCCCTGGTTTTGTTAACTCAATGAAGATAAACTCAAGAGGCAGCAATTGCTCAGAGCACCTGCCTTGCAAAGACTTTCATCAAGCTGCATTGGGAAGTCTGCAATTGGACAGACACAGAAAGTCTGGACGGGGTTAGAAGAGGAGGGCTTTACTGATTCCTTCTCGGGTACATCTTCCTCTTTGCTGGCTCTTTCTGTTGGGGTTCGTCAAGGTCCTGCTCTGGACCTCCTTCTGTCATCTCTCTCCAATGCCTCACTGCGTGACCTGATCATTTCTTTAAATTCACCTTTATTCGTACCCCATTTCAATTAGATTGTAAGCTCATTTGAGCTGGGTCTTCACCACCTCTTGCTCCTGCAAGTCCAATTCCTGAAGAGACTTTACAACACCACAGAAAATATTGTCTCTTTATGAATAATAATATAGTAGATTTCCATAGAGTGACATGTTACATCACACTTCTGATAGCAAATAGTGTGAATGCCTTCTCAGGGTATCCGCACACCTGAGGATTTACATAACGGAGGAATGGAATGAGTCGTGCTACTGCCATAGAACATTTGGAGATGATGTCTGTATGGAGTCAGCCATGTTCATATAAACACTGGCAAATCTTCACTCTCCTTCAGATACCCATCTTAAATTCTTACTCAGAGAGAGAATACAAGCCTGGTAAATTAGAACTGGAGTAATTCTCTAAGTCAGCTATACTTTATGTTTAGCTACTATGGCCATAAATAATACTTTGAACTCTCACTTTATTAAATAATGTTACAGCCAGTCCCTCATTCCCCTAAATTGTAAGCTTGGGAGCCAGAATCTCTCTATATTGTTTCCCCATCCACTATTCCCTCTGGAATGTGAGCTAGGTTCTTTTTATACTATTTGCACATTATATATTCACTGTTGAGGGACTTGGAAGAATAGACTAGAGAACAGACATGCGTATGTGGAACTCTTGCCATAATAAAAGGCTACCTACAGACCATCAATTTATCCCACCCCCTGGATGACATTATGGCCCTCAAGTATAAAAAATCTCGCCAACCAGAAGGCCCCAGTTTACCTGATATCAGGCTTTCTTTCAAGAGGCTTGCGATGGTAATACCTCCTAAGATGCCATCTGAGGCTCAAAGAAAGACGAAAGCCTAAGAAGAGTCCAACGAGGGCGGTGATTCCTTCAACTTACCCTGACACGTGGAGGTTTTTCAAGCATTTGAATCAAATGAAGATTCCCTTCCCTTCACAGAAATTTCAAATGGTTTCTGCTGAATTTGAGAAAGATCTGGAAGGCCGACCTCCAAGAGACCCAGATTGGGAGTCATCCACAAGAAACTCAAAGCAGTGGAGGCAAGAGAGACTGCAAGAGACAACCAGCCAAGTAGAGGGACTTACCCAGCAGATCCAGAAGCTGAGTCAAGCAGTGGCTTCTCTGGAGTCCAAACACAGGCGTCGGAACATCTGCCTGCGAGGTATACCCAAGAGGGTTGGTGGAGAACATATACTGCCATTTGCACAAAGGCTGATTAACTCATTGGGCTGACATTTTGTGTACGCAAGGCAGCTGTAGCTTCAGCTGGGACTCCCAGAGTCACTATATTGGTGGTCAGAGATGTTGCCGTGTGATCCGCCATCATGACCCACTGCAGAATCTTAGAGACTGTACATTGTGAGGGATGCTTGGTGGCACTGTACGGTGATCTACCAATTGCTGTCCTGCTGGGGAAGCAACAGTTGGTTCTGGTCGCCAAGCAACTGAGAACCATTGAATTAAGTACCACTGGGGAGTGAAAGGCTCTCTTATAGTCCCGCAAGGAGACATTTATTTTGTCTTTTGATGAAAACTCAGAGACTTTAATGCAGAAACTAGGTATGCCGGCTGTGCCACCGGTGAAGATTGCGGCTCCAAAGGAAGGAATACAAACACAGTATCCACAGAGATTCTGGGGAATGTATTCCACAACCCCTGGTTAACCATTCTGCTGGCCGGCTGTAGTCGCAGATTCAAGGAAATATATATGCTATCACCCACACTACTACCTACACAGCCGTGTGGATGTGGCTTCAATTCATTTTCACTGCCAAGTTGTATTATGGTTATATTATACTGCATTTTTTTAAATTTGTTTTAACCCCTTAAGGACCAAACTTCAGGAATACAAGGGAATCATGACATGTCACACGTCATGTGTCCTTAAGGGTTTAAACAGTCCTATATTCCTATTCGTTATCAGTTATTTAATTAATTATTGTTTTAAAGTGCTTGTCGCTTCATACCTATACTCATCTTCTAACCTCTATATTTCTCCTACTATTCCCCTATAATGAACCGGATGTATACTGTGTGTACAAACTCCAATAAAATATAAATTTAAATAAATAAATGAAATAATCGAGCTGGTAAAATCCACCAACTCAGCTATTTTTACAGATCGGTTACTTTGTCCTAAACTGTTCAAGTCCCTTGTCAGTTCTAACAATTCCATTTGTAGTAGATGACCTCACTATTGTACATAGAAAGAATTGGAATAGTTGAATCTCCATTGTTGGATCAGAGGGGGGGGAAAAGTAACACATTTTACAGATTTTTGTCAATGATGCCAACTTGGCACCATAATTCCATCAATCAAACCTTGTTTTTTTAAGGTTGATATCTCTTCGGACCAGACTGCCAGGTCTGTTATAGGTTAAAAGAACACTTACACTTTGTAAGTGTGATAAGCCAAATCACCCTTATTAAATTAAGATTTGGCTAATTTCAAAAGAAAACTGATCCACAGTCAAACAGAAGTGCAAATTATTTTGGAATAGCCTTATTTGCTTTTAGTGATTAACCAAATTGGTTAAAACAGCTAAATTTGACTGCTGTTAGGTTGGCATTTGTCATTTAGTGAATAGATCCCTCTAACGATACTCCAATCTTAAATTCTTCCCATATCTAACTCATACATTAGTGGTATTTTTTCCCCTGCAGCATATTAATTCAGTAAGAATTGAGCTGTGATGCAGTTCAGCTATTTTCAAATAAACCTCACTGTCACAATGAGGGCCATTTGTAAATTAGCCGGGATCCATTTGTCTCAATTCGCTCACCATTTGGTTCTTAGTGAATACAGTGAACCCTTTAAAGTAAATTTAACAACCGTACGTAAGGCAACTGAGCCGAATGCAATTGCAAAACTGCTTTTAGTGGTTAGTGAATAGGCACCTCTTCCTGAAATCTATTCACAGCTCGGATATTATTTATATTCAGTTTAATAGACCCCACTCCCTTATTCCCCAATGGCTAGATCCAGATTCACTCCATGGATACTGTAATGGGATTCCCATAGCTAGGAGCTGGCCCTGCTTTGTGTTGTCCCTTTAATTCCCCATTATATTGATGACTTTATTCCCTAATGTGGTTTGTTCTGTGTGTAGCTATGTAATTAATCAATCACTGGCCCATTGTGTTCCCATAGTGCACAATGCAGAGCATGCCATGTAAATGGAACACAGCCACAGCCTCTCAGCTCCACTTCCTGCTATGGAAGATATGGAATAAAGGAGAAGCCATTTTCAATAAAGTTTTATTATAAGGTGTTGAAAAAAAATCCGCGCATGCGCCCTTAGCAAGCCCTGCCCCACCCACTTCCGCTCTTGCCCTCAGTGAAGCCCGATGACGCTCTGCGCATGTCACCTTTCTGCGTTCTCCAGCGGCCGCGGCAGACTGGCACTGTGTGTATCTGTGTGTCTGCGCATGCGCACAGATAGCCCCTTAGCTGCTTCCGGTTTAGCTCCCGCCCTGTCCGCCATCTTGGATGGTGGGAGAGAAAAAAAAAGGGAGGGGGAGTAGAAGGAGAGAGGGAGCTGTATAGAGAGGACGGGAGGGGGGTGTACTGCTCCCATTAGACTTCCTACAGAGCGGGCACGCTTACCCATCTATTTATACAGCTGGGCATTCACAGCATAGAGAGGGGGCAGCAGGCTGGGCATTGGCAGCATAGAAAGGGGGCAGCAGGCTGGGCACTGGGGTATAGAGAGGGGGCAACAGGCTGGGCATTGGCAGCATAGAAAGGGGGCAGCAGGCTGGGCATTGGCAGCATAGAGAGGGGACAGCAGGCTGGGCATTGGCAGCATAGAAAGGGGGCAGCAGGCTGGGCATTGGCAGCATAGAGAGGGGACAGCAGGCTGGGCATTGGCAGCATAGAGAGGGGGCAGCAGGCTGGGCATTGGCAGCATAGAGAGGGGCAGCAGGCTGGGCATTGGCAGCATAGAGAGGGGGCAGCAGGCTGGGGGCAGCAGCATAGAGAGGGGCAGGGCAGCAGGCTGGGCATTGGCAGCATTGAGAGGGGGCAGCAGGCTGGGCATTGGCAGCATTGAGAGGGGGCAGCAGGCTGGGCATTGGCAGCATTGAGAGGGGGCAGCAGGCTGGGCATTGGCAGCATAGAGGGGGCAGCAGGCTGGGCATCGGCAGCATTGAGAAGGGGCAGCGGGCTGGGCATTGGCAGCATAGAGAGGGGGCAGCGGGCTGGGCATTGGCAGCATTGAGAGGGGGCAGCGGGCTGGGCATTGGCAGCATTGAGAGGGGGCAGCAAACTGGGCACTGGCAGCATTGAGAGGGGGCAGCAGGCTGGGCACTGGGGTATAGAGAGCTAGAATGTAAAGATTGAATCAGGGCTCCATAGACATACACACCCAAATATACACTATATTAATATATAGATATATAGACTGATACAGGGCTGGGGTAATAGGCTCTATAGAGATACACACACACACACACACCCATATACACACTATATTAATATATAGATATATTGACTGATACAGGGCTGGGCATTGACAGGAGAGGGGGCAGCAGGCTGGGCACTGTGTTATTGAGAGCTAGAATGTAAAGATTTAATCAGGGCTGGGATAATAGGCTCCACAGACATACACACACCCAAATATACATACCATATTAATATATAGACAGATACAGGACAGGGCACACTCCCTGTTAATGGGGTATAGAGCAGATCTCCAGGTGATTATAGAAATCAGGCTAGGTGTACAGGGAGAGGATATTTCATTCCATGCATGATGGTCTATTCATTGCAATCTGCATGGAGAGCCAGGGCTAATGTCACTCAGCATTTCCTCTGAGCGAGAGGCAGATGTGAAGAGAAGGCTCTGATTATACCCTGACAGCCGAGAGACCGCAGTAGACACAAAGAGACAGATACGCTCAGAAAGGATCCTGGGAGAGACGGCGACAGGGAGACACAAAGAAACGCTGCTACATGAATAGAGACTGCCCGAGAGAGCCAAAGTTGCCTGTCGTGGCAGCTGAGAGGTGAGGGCGGAAAGGCTGCCACACTTGCCTATGTCCAAAGAGACAGCCAAAGTTAGAGGGACAGGGGGACTATCAGCCCGAAGAGCCAGCATGGGAGGCTGCGGGCAGAAATTTCTCCTCCTCGCCCATTGAGTGCCGCAAGACCGGCGAGGAGAGATACCCAGTGGCACGGGGAAACATTCAGGTAAGCTAAGTGAATGTCAGCTCTGTGTGCCTTTCCAATGAGACCGTCATGGTTCGAATTGGTCCTATTAAGAATGGTAAGGTCCAAAGGCAAAAAATTCCATTGGGTTGCAGTATCTGGGCTGCTTGGGTTCTACAATTAAATAATGTGATGGAAATCTGCCTGTGTTTATGATTTGGAGTGTCCTGGCCCATTGCTTCTTCACATTATTTAAACACTGCCCATATGGGCTGGCCCACAGCAGTGGGGTCTCATATTGGAAACATCCTATAGGGTTTTTATTTGAGAACGAAAATTATTTCAATATTGTAAGGCCCTTTGGTGAGTGTGGGGCCTCACGGACAGACCGGTTCCTGTACTCTGTAGCCCCTTGGTTGGACTGACTCACATTCTGTTGGGCCATTTGGTTGGACGTACTGCCTCCCACTGGAGACCCTTGGTCATACTTGTTTCCACCGAATAGGGCCTCTTGATTGGACTAGACTTGTGTAAGTGGACATGGGCCTGCCCGTTGTATCCCTTTGTGGTTGAAATTTTGCCTGTTGAAAGGGGACATTGGTTGGATTGGCACCGTGCATGGTGCCTCTCAGCTATAATTTGGAGTTTATTTCAGAATATAGCGAGCAGCTGTCTTAGTCAATATTGGCATGCATAAGTCTCAGGTGAAGCATGTAAACACTGGCATGTCTGCAGCAGTGTTAGGGTTGTGGAATTGAGGCATTACGGTCTAGTGGCTACAAATACTCGACGGGGTTTAGGTTGAAGAACTGCTTTAGCAAGGTCTTAGTCAGATTCTTTCTAGCTTGAAGAAATCATATGTTTGTGAATTATTGAATCTTAAAATAGCAGAGGTATTTACTTTGCTAAAGGAACCTGGCAGCAGCTTACATTGGGTTAAGTAATTGCATGAACATATGCTGGGTAAGGTCAGTTGAGATGAATGGGATTACGTTGGAGGCGTCAGTACCCAAGGAGTGCTAAGATTAGGTACTGTGGTTCCTGACAGTTTGCGTGGGTTTAAGGTGCTTGCATTGATGATGTACTTGGGGGTTCAAAACATGGTTTTGTATGAGAGGTGGGTATACTGCCTTGTTTGTGCTGTCCAGCCAATGCTGTGTACATGGACTCCTGGTGATGGAGAAGACTGAATGATACAACAGATATAATTCTGCTGACAGAGCTATGATTGGCAGAATGGTATTGTAGGGTTTGACAGATTCATAGAAATGTTATTTATGGAGCACGTATATTTAGCACCTAATAGAAATAAAAATATATATAATTATTTATTTTTGTTCTAAATTAAAGGAGCTTCCATCACATCCTCTATAAGATAGCCAAGTGCTAGCATTTTTTTTTTCTTTTTCCTTTCCTTCCTTGAACAATAGCTTCTGGGGAAATTGAAGAAATCTCGCATGTTTCTGGCTTTTTATGTGCATCCGGATTTCAGATACGAGGGATTGTCTAGGTTTCTCATGATTGTCTGCATTGTAGGTGATACCGAGGATATTTGGCTTGGTGTTCCTTTGCAGTTGAGGTTTTTAGTTTAAACTGGGATCCACCAGGGTCAAAGTGCGTAGTTTGGGGGCAATAGCCTATTGACTATCATGATCAGCATTTGCTTGGGCTCTCCATTTCCATAGGCATAGTCAACGTTCTTGGAAGTCCATGAAAGGCAAGAACGTATCTTAATGGAAAGTGGTAGAGGACAGTTTTGGTGGAACAGTGCTTCCTTGTTAAACCAATAGTAATATGGTACGAGTTCTGTCTGGGTTATCATCGGTATATCATCTGGCTTGTGCTGGGTTAATGTTCAGAGGCGAGTGATTTTTAGCAGTTCAATATAAGGAATTGTGGAACAATTTTATTTATTGCAAATGATCTGTGGTTCAGCAAAGGTGTCAGGAATTTAATATTGTAATATTTTGCCAATGCTTAGATTGCACCTGTCCGTGTATTGCAGGCCTTAGACAGCAGGGAGTCCAGCAGGGATGCTCTGCAGATTGGCAGTGAGGGGCAATGCTCTGTGTAGGCCTGGTGTTATAGTACAGGCACATATTGTATGCTACTGAAAGAAAGCATTTATGCAAAGTGGCAATAATGGTGCAGTGATCTTGATGTTTTGGTTAAGATTAAATTGGCTAACGCTTATTATATTAACAGATGTAAAATATTAAATTGCATACCTAGCCCCATTAAACACCTCAATTTCTTCAGTGTTAAACTTGATGTTCTCCTCGTACAGTCTCTGCCTGTCAGACTGGGTTGTTGACAGTACACTTTGTATTTTTTCCCCTAATATCGCTTTTCTTGATCCCTGCTCTTCATGGTTTGCACAACACAGCGTCTAAGACTTGTATGCTATTTGTTGGGCATTCTGTGTGAGTTTAGACAGCAGACTGCCCTGTGGCTAATCTAGTACTCTGAATTATACTGTGTTTTAAAGGGTTACTCCAGTCACCATGACCACTTCTCTGATTTTAACCGGTGATGGTGCCTTGGGTCTTTTTGTGCAGCGTTTCGATATGAGATGCTGCACATACTGAGTTGTAACCCTGTATGGAATCCATGGTTATAGAGGTAGTGTGTAGAAGGTGGGTTAGAGATGGTGTCTGTAAGCAGTTCATGATTATAGCTGTAGGTGTAAAAGGTTGGTTAGATATGGTGTCTGTATTTTTTATAGAGGTAGTGTCGTAGGTTGACTAGAGAAGGTGTCTGGATGCAGTGTGTAGAATAATTGTTAGAGATGGTGTCTGTTTGGACTCCATGGTTATAGATGCAGTGTGTCGAAGGTTGGTTTGAGGAAGTGTCTGTGTGGAGTCCATGGTTATAGATGCAGTGTGTCGAAGGTTGGTTAGAGGAAGTGTCTGTGTGGAGTCCATGGTTATAGATGCAGTGTGTTGAAGGTTGGTTAGAGGAAGTGTCTGTGTGGAGTCCATGGTTATAGATGCAGTGCGTCGAAGGTTGGTTAGAGGAAGTGTCTGTGTGGAGTCCATGGTTATAGATGCAGTGTGTCGAAGGTTGGTTAGAGGAAGTGTCTGTGTGGAGTCCATGGTTATAGATGCAGTGTGTAGAAAGCTGATTCTCAGTTGTGTCTGTACAGAGTCAGTGGTTATGAGAGCTTTGCTCTTTCAGAAGGTGAGGACTAGTTTGTTGGAGGCAGCGTCTGTATAGAGTTCATGATTAAAGGACCACTATAGGCACCCAGACCACTTCAGCTTAATGAAGTGGTCTGGGTGCCAGGTCCAGCTAGGATTAACCCTTTCTTCCATAAACATTCTGAGAAACTGCTATGTTTATAATAGGGTTAATCCAGCCTCTAGTGGCTGTCCCATTGACAGCCGCTAGAGGCGCTTCTCACTGTGATTTTCAGTGAGAAGACGCTGCTGTCCATAGGAAAGCTGCGCATTCGGCCGATGACGAGGAGGAGAGTCCCCCGCCCGGCGCTAGGAAAAGAGGTAAATTTAACCCCTTCCACCACCTAGAGCCTGGCGGGAGGGGGGCCCTGAAAGGAGGGGACCTAGAGACCCTATAGAGCCTGGTAAACGAGTATGTTTGTTTTCCTGGCACTATAGTGGTCCTTTTTTTTTTTTTCAATGTCTTAATTTTTTTATTATTTTGTGCGGTGACGCACTGACAACAAGTAAAGGGGATACAGAAAGGAAAAAGGGGAAGGGGTAACATGTGTTGACACAATCATCTGTTCCATTACAATACTGTAGCGTGACTAACATCATGCGGAGGCTAATAAAGCAGACAGCTTTTACACTCTAATATGAGGTTACCAATTAGATCTAGGATCAATCAATTTCGGTGGAGGCTAACGGAAGCATCGGGGAAGAACCTTGGGAGATTCACCTGCCTGACCTGGGTAGCTCGCGGAGCGGATGAGCTCTCCTCCTCCCCCAACATCTAAAGGCCCTCATCCTGGAATGCTGTGTGCCTGTCTGCTTGGGTGTTGGGTTGTCTGTCAATGCTCTCATCTGGAGTATTTGTGTCGCTAAACGAAATGGCCCTCCCTCTACTCCCTATCCCTCTATTTGCCGGAATGTGTTGACACCAACTGACCCATAATTTTGTGTGTTTGTCCACTTTGGATAGCATCCGGAATGCAAGGCGCTCATGTTCGTAAGTCGTGTGGACTCTCTGTTTTACTTCTTGGATGTTGGGAGGATCTTGGCTTTTCCATCTGCTAGCTATACTAGTCTTGGCGGCTAGCAGTATGTGATAGATAACCACCTTGTGTGGCGAGACCAGTGTACCTGCATGAATGTGTAAAAGGCAGCATTCTGGGCGTAGCGGGATGGAGTTCCCTGAAACCTCTTGTATTAAGTTACTGACCTGTTGCCAGAATTGAGTTAGTATCGTGCACTCCCAAAAGACATGGAGTAAGGTGCCCACCTCGACACCACACATCCAACAATGTCGTGGAACAGTAGGATATATCTGGGCCAGGCGTGATGGGACAAGATACCATCTCATCAGTAATTTACTAAAGCTCTCCCAATGAGACAGGCTGTGCGATGATGCACGCGTATTTTGGATTACTTGTAGCCACATGGGTAGAGGGAATGTATTGTTTAGGTCACGCTCCCATTTTAACATATAGTCATGTTTCATGGTCCTATCTACATCATTGATTGCGGAATAGCTCAGAGAGAGCGGTTTACATATGGATTGAGGGTTAATGCACCGTCGACCGAATGTGGTGAGATGTTCTGGTTCGCTGTGGTGTATTTTTAATGAAGATAGGGCGTGTTTGATACGCATGTAAGTGAATAGCTCCCTAGAAGGTAATGCATATTCGGCTTGTAGATCAGGGAATTGTTTCAAGCCCTGTGTTGTGAAGAGACTCTACTGTAGTAATTCCCTTTTGTGATCCATGTTTTCAGTGAGATGTCACTGATTAGGTCTTGTAGGCGGGATAGGGGGGCAAAGAAAATAGGGTGTGCTTGACCCATGAGGTCCCCCGCCCATCTCCTCCAACTGGCTATCAGAAAGTTGGTAGTATACAAGCTTTGTGGGGGGAGATTAGTGGGTGCACTAAGCGACCATAGTTTTTGGGCTAACGAGGCCAGGTGTAGGCACGCATTCTCCAAGGGCAACCACACCGGTGTGTTGGCCCTTGGCAAGGTCTCCACACCCTGGGCGAGCACTGAAGCCTTGTAATACCCTTTTATATCAGGGATCCCTATGCCTCCTTTATTTGGAGACAGCCATGTGAGTCTACGGGCACTATAGTGGTCCTTTAATAGACTCCATTGGGGGAGGGGGGGGATTCCAAGTCTAGTCCTTAAAGTTCTGTTGTTTTGGTCTAGAATTTGAAATTCTCTTTTTAAAGGGTTACTCCAACCATAATGGCAATTCAAGCAGTATTCAGAGTATCAGTTATTGTGTGCTTGGGGCTAATGGCCATTCCTGCAGTATTCAGAGTATTGGTAGTTGTGTGCTTGGGGCTAATGGCCTATTCAGCAGTATTCAGAGTATGGGTAATTGAATACTGCTGGAATGGCCATTAGCCCCAAGCACACAGAGTATGGGTAATTGTGTGCTTGAAGCTAATGGCTATTCCAGCAGTATTCAAAGTATCGGTAGTTGTGTGCTTGGGGCTAATGGCCTATTCAGCAGTATTCAGAGTATGGGTAATTGTGTATAGAGGGGGGTAGGTGGAAACGTCCCAAAAACCAGAGTCTCTTCTTTTCTGGTGGTACAATGGATATAGGTAGAAGGATCAGGGAGCAGTGCCTGTGAAGGAATCCCGTCTTTTAGAGCGATATGGAGTAGGGAAGGAAAAAGACACGGATATGGTGTAGTATATTGAGATCTTAAGTGATGGTAAATGAAGAGAAAGGAATTGCACTTACAATTTCCTGGAGCCTATACTCCGCTCCAGATATGTGCACCTGGACGGTACAGTCCCCGCCTATGGATATGTAGATGGTCATTAGATATCCTCATAAAGGGGGTCTCCAGTGGTGGTAGGGTTTATCTCCTTTCCAATGGCAGTAGGCCAGTATTCAAATAGTTGGTGATGTATAAAAACACAAAATAGTGCTCCCTGTTTAATATAAAATGATTTTTTTTAAAAATGGAGGTATACTCACAAGTGAAGAGCAAATAGGTTATTGCTCAATATATGTAGGCGTAGGTGGTATGATCCCACCAAGGATATCACTCCTCGAGTCCTCCAGTGGGGGTGTTGGAGAGAGTAAAAGGAATTATATTATAAAAGAAAATTAGAATAAAAAGGATAGGCTTGGAGGCTCCAATAGCATACATGAGCTATCTTTATTGGAGATAAAAAAAATAGTAACATTAAACAGCTTTAAAAAACACTAACGCGTTTCTCCTACAAAGAGGCTTTATCAAAGTGTTCACTTGGTGGGGATCATACCACCTACGCCTACATATATTGAGCAATATCCTATTTGCTCTTCACTTGTGAGTATACCTCCATTTAAAAAAAAATCATTTTATTTTGTATTATACAGAGATCACTATTTTGTGTTTTTATATATAACCAACTATTTGAATACCGGCCTACTGCCATTGGAAAGGAGATATACCCTACCACAACTGGAGAGCCCCTTTTTGAGGACATCCATAGGCGGGGATTGTACCGTCCAGGCGCACATATTTGGAGCTGAGTATAGGCTCCAGAATATTGTAAGTGCAATTCCTTTCCCTTTATTTACCATAACTTAAGATCTCAATTTACTACACTATATCCGTGTCTTTTTCCTTCCCTCCTCCATATCGCTCTGAGCATGGGAATTCCTTCACAGGCGCTGCTCCCTGATCCTACTACCTACATCCATGGGTAATTGTGTGCTTGGGGCTAATGGCCCTTCCAGCAGTATTCAGAGTATGGGTAATTGTGTGCGTGGGGCTAATGGCCATTCCAGCAGTACTCAGAGTATGGGTAACTGTGTGCTTGGGGCTAGTTGCAGCCCCAGCACACGTGATCTTGGCAGCCCACAACTCTCTTCTGGGCTGTCTAACGTCCATTCTGTGCACATTTAACTTCTGTCTTCAGCGCTCCTGCCTCATTCCATTGTAGAAAGTATATTTTAAAAAACAAATACTCCACCACCTTCCCTCTTTTTGCCAGCCAGCAGCACTCATGCGCTCTGAGACTGCAATTAGTCCATTCACAGACTAAATGAGAATTCTGTGATTGGAACGTGCAGTCCCTGTGATGAGGTGCAGAAGTCAATAAATGGTGCCAAACATGAGATGGTCAATTTGTCTCCCCCACTGTGTTTACTTTAGAAGTTATCTCCTGCACTGCTAATGCTGCTTTTTCATGGATTTATGGACTCTCAAGTACAAACAACGTATTTTTAGTTGTTTGTCTGTCTACCTTTGAAAATGGGTCTTCATTTTTGGCTCCTGATCATTTTTCTATCCCGTGCCATCTTCAGTAACGTGTGGTCACTACCTTCTTCTGCCTCCTTTACAATGTGTGTTTCATTGGTAGTTTGTCAGAGAAAGTGTTCTATACAAACTGGAGTGCAGAAACAAATGCATTCATAGTAGTATAGAATCATAGTTGAGCCTTAAAGGGAAACTAGAGTTCCAGGAAAACAAAGTTTTCCTATGGGGTTTTGGGTGACCCTTGATGTCCTCATGCATAGCTTGAGGACGTCCAGTGTCAGGTGACCAAAAGTCCCTCTGGAAGTGGAGTTAACACTTTGCAGGGTTCAGGGGCCTGGGAATATGCACCCAGACCACTTCAGTTTACACGGGTCATCGGTCAGGCAATATGAATAGTGCCAAGATTCCAGAACAGCTAGAATATATGCAAGCAATGAACAAGAAACTTATACTGCAAGATGAGATATGCAAAACAGATCAAATGCTCCTTATGGTATGTGTGTGTGTGTATATATATGTGTGTGTGTGTATGTATGTATGTATGTATGTATGTATATATATATCTATAAACTCATTGAGTGAAAACACCATATAAATCTATCTCACTAGGACTCATGAAAGTAAAATGTTCAGCAACAAAGTGCCTATGGATCCTGTAAGCCATGTGTAAGTAAGGAGAATTTTTTTCAACGCCGCGCAGGGGTCCTTGCATCTGGTTCTGCCCCCAATCCGCCTCCTTGATGACCTCATCAGAATTTAATATCTCAGCCAATCACAATGCTTTCTCGTAGAAAGCATTGGATTGGCTTAGATTGTCAATTCTGATATGAGCCATGGAGGTGCGGAACCAAACATTGTCCTGGATAATCCGCATCTCCTCATAGATGCATTGATTCAATGCATCTCTATGGGGAATGTTCAGCATCTTGATGCAGAGCATGGAGGTGCTAAATGTCAGTGGTTCACACTGTGCAGCACTGCCCCAGGAAGCACCTCTAGTGGTCGTGTTACTAGGCTTTAATGTAAACACTGCATTTTCTCTGAAAGATAGTGTTTACATTAAAAAGCCTGCAGGGACTGACTATACTCACCAGAGCAAATACATTAAGCTGTTGTTTGTTCTGGTGACCATAGTGTCCCTTGAAGTTGTTTTGGTGCTGAGTGCCAGTTTAACCCCTTAAGGACACACGACATGTGTGACACGTCATGATTCCCTTTTATTCCAGAAGTTTGGTCCTTAAGGGGTTAAGGATAATTGGTCTCTGCTTCGAATTGACATTTGATTGCGTTAATGAAAATTCCAACGCATTCTGTATGAGATTTTTTTTTTCCAAATGTTCAGATGGCCGTGCTACATTAAGTACAATGTGAGACAGCGTGGTGCAGTGATGCTGGACTGCGAGAGTTGGGGATCAGCAGTTAAACACCGCTGTATTGGCTAGCTAGGTAGAAGATAGGGGGGCCAGTGTGACCTGCTTAATGAAGGTGATTGAGGGTGTTTTTTTTAACCGTATTTCGTTAAATGAGCTTCTCTGTGTTTGTCTGTTTCACTTCAGGTGTGTTCTGAACCTGTAGGTTACAATGTATTTCAGGGGGCAGAATCTTTTAGTGCCTTTCCTTCCTGCTCCTTTAAGTTTCAGCCAATGGCAGGCCTGTAACTATGGCTGTCAGCAGTGGGGGCAGGCACGACACATAGAGCTGTCTGCATCGTTCATCTCCACCACCAAAATTGCACAGCTCCTTAATCCAGGAGGGGAGGGGTTAAATGAGCAGTGTTGGGATTCTACCGGGCAGATAAAGGGTTAAGAGCGATGCTCTTCTGATTTGCTATATGGTGGGGTTATCGGCTCAGTAGTTTTCTGGAGAGGAAGATGTTAATTTAAATATCTTTTCACATCCTGGCAAATGGATATGGTTAGATAGTTTGTGCTTTGCGAATAGTTAATAGACTTCTTTTAAAATCTAGTACCCTGCTCCATCTTTATCACTTGTCTATCCCTGCCTTCAATGTGTTCCCCCTTTCACCCATGTACACTAATCTTTCTGATTCCTTTATTGCACGTACTATCTTTCTGTGTGCTCTGTTGTCCTTCCTCTCCTCCCAAACCTCCCCCTACCCTCCTATATTCCCAGCCATTGCTTGTATTGCTCCTCAACGCTTCCCCCATCTTATGCAGTTAGCCTCTGTCCTTCCTGGGCCCTTTCCTGTCTATGCTCTGTGTTCCATCTTATTCTTGTGGCCCTGCCACTTGTGGTCTCTTTTGCCTTTCTCTGACTCTTTCCCACACCACCCACATGTGGCTTCTGTCCTCTCCCCATTGATTTTATGTTCCCTTTTTCCCTCTGTGTCCCATTTATCTCATTATCTTATTCTTTTTGACTTTTGTCTCCTCTCACCGTTTGCCTCAGCCCTCTGTCTCCCTCCCTGTGGCCTCCCCCACGGTGCCTCTGGTCTCTGTCCAGCTCTCCCTTCTTTTCCCCTGTGTCTTTTTACTTTCATTCCTCTTGGGGGTTTTCGTGAAGGAGTTTTGTCATCTTTCCACATATAACCTTATGCAGACATATCATGAATGAATGAATGAATGACAAAGCAAAAATATAGAAACCAATATCCGATCTTATTTGTGGTTATTTTATAGATCCAGAGTACAGCTGCAAAGTTGCCGGGTTCTGACTAGTGTGGGCAAATGTCCAGGCTCCAAGGTGGAGTCCTTTTACTTTGGTTAATTTTTAATATAAAACCTAAAAATTCAAACAAATGTAGCAGTGCTCTGGTGGTGCGGGACAGTTAGGACGCTTACACGTTTTGTACACACTTCCTTAAAGACTTCTTCCTACAGTCTGTAAAGGCGCACTAACTAGCAAAACCAATAAATACATCATTAAAAAACCGACCTGAATCTAAGAATCCCCAGGAAGAACCACGTATGTGAACGATAGAAATGCTAAGCAATGAACAGATTCGAGTGACACTCCAAAATTCAACTGGACTGATCATGCAAAACGGTTGCAGGCTTAAAAAAAAAAAGCGGGGGGGGGGGATAAACCCAGTAACATTTTTACATATACAGCAGGATTAATTCGAGTAAACAATCTATAAAATGTAACGGGGAAAAAACAAAGTTGCAAATAATCCAGAGAATGACACATTTTAAACAACCACACATAATAGACGGTTGGGACCTTTTTTGTACGCTGAGGCATCACCGATCCAGGTCAGCGTATTCTTCATTTGTTAGTCTTGCTTGTTTGGGTGTGTTTCACTTAATTGGCGTGACTTTATAGACTGTGTGCAACTGTAGGGAGACGTATTTGAGAACCTGAATCGCGTTGAGCGTTTTACCAATGGTGTCCTGTGCTCTGCTCACTATCTGTAAATTTTTATGTTTTATATTTCATTAACCAAAATAAAGAAACTGCTTTTTATTCCACGTCTGAGCCTGGATATTCATCCTTGTTAGGCAGGACCCGGTACTCTGCATCTAGTGGTTGGGAACCCACTAGCTGGACTCCTATGGTAAGAATGTACTTTATTTGCTATTGTGGTGGTGGTCTCTGAAACTGATTTTATCCTTGTTTTATAGGTCCATATTGATACATTTTAACTGGACACACTTTGTTTAGGAACGCTATATTAACCCCTTAAAACATGGTTTATTTCTCACATTGAGGTGGGCTGTTCAAAGCTAATGGATAAGTCAGATATTGTAGACTAAATTACATCTTCAACTAGTGTCATTCTAAAACCTCGAAATGATATCATCCTGCATAAGTCTTGATAATTATCACAGGCAAATCTGTTGTTGGCCATTGCAGGCAAAAAGGGATTCATTTTGACAAATTCATAGATGAAGCAGCTTCCTTTTTTTTGTGTTTCATTGTTACTACAGTGTTTCAGTTTGTTTCCCTTGTTTTCCATGCATTGCAGGCTCAGTGGGTCCCCCCTCACTGAGAAGTGGTGGCGGTGTCCCACGGAGCCCTCCCTCTGGCCTTCGTCATGCCGTCCAATGCACGGGCTGGCAGCTTGAAGGACCCAGAGGTGGCCGAGCTCTTCTTTAAAGATGATCCCGAAAAGCTATTTGCAGACCTCCGAGAGATTGGGCATGGAAGCTTTGGGGCAGTATATTTTGTGAGTACCCTCGGGGAACTTTGTGCATTATATTTTTGTCTTGCTTTGTTCATTTATGTCACCGTTTTAAATCACACACCTGTCTCGTGTTCTGTGTGTCTCCATTCATCTCTACTCTATATATGGCCCCTGGCCTCTTACGTTTTAACCTGTATTGTCTTGTCTTGTCCTCCGCAGGCCAGGGATATCCGGAATAATGAAGTTGTTGCTATTAAGAAAATGTCATATAGTGGGAAGCAGTCGAACGAGGTAGGTGTCTAATTAAAATGGCAACCCAGCTAAAGTTATTAGTATTAAGAAAAAAATCGGAAATTTTAAAAAGAATTCTGTTACATTTATAGAAAATATTTTTCTGGGGCAAAGTTCTAAAAGTGTCACAAATGGCAGGACGATTTCATTGGTTTCCGTGGTAACTACTCCATGTTTCAAACTTTGCACCAAAGCCCCTCTGTTTCTAAATAACCCCTTCTTCCCTTTTGTTGCTGCCACTGACAGCCAGGGCACATTCTTCTGTTTTTATTTAAAGGGTGTCCTCATTGAGGTTTGTTGGCTGGAGGCAGATCTTGGCTGAGTAAGCATTGTTCTTCTCTTGGTCCATTTTTAAAAACTGTAAAAACAAAAAAGTTAGCCCCACAGCACGCACCTAGTCTCCAATAGGGTGCATTAAAAACACCCTGGAAAAAGTACTTAAAGTACTTGTACATCTCCCAGAATCCCTTGCTAACCATGGTTTCTGGGTTAGTACAGCTCTCTCGTGGGCTTTCTTTTAGCTCTTGCATGCGAGAACTGTACTGCTGGCTGATTGTCATTCATTAATAAATGAGAAGTATTCACACAAGTGAATTGAAGCCTCTGTTTGAAGAGTGCTTCTCTGTAATATTTTTTTCTTGATGAATTGGTAGCTTCTGGCTGAGCCGTTTGTATTTCTGCACTATCGATGTGTATCCTTTCTTTATTACCTTCTCTAGGCAATCAATTGGTTAAAATGGAGTGCTGAAATATTGATTGTAGTTTTTGTCTGTGGAACATGGTGTGTTTTCTGAACACGCTTTCTGCTTCTCTTCAACCTACAGAAATGGCAGGATATCATAAAAGAGGTGAAATTTCTACAGAAACTCAGACACCCGAACACTATAGAATATAAAGGATGTTACCTGAGGGAGCACACTGCCTGGGTGAGTACTTTATGGCCCTTGATCTGAGCTCCCTGTCTGTGTCAATTGGAAACACCAGACCCCTACATGTATGTCTGTTACCTACCTGGATTTAGTTCCATGTTATTCCTATTGTACACATAGTCCTTTTTAGTTAGCCTTTAAAGCAACTACTGGAAGGCTATTCCAGGTATCTAGTACCCATTTATATCTCTGCCAACCTTTACTGCTCCCACTGGAAGGCTATTCCATGTACAGTTTCAAGAAAATGTATGTGAACCCTTTGGAATGATATGGATTTCTGCACAAATTGGTCATAAAATGTGATCTGATCATCTAAGTCACAACAATAGACCATCACAGTCTGCTTAAACTAATAACACACAAAGAATGAAATGTTGCCATGTTTTTTATTGAACACACCATGTAAACATTCACAGTGCAGGTGGAAAAAGTATGTGAACCCTTGGATTTAATAACCAGTTGAACCTCCTTTGGCAGCAATAACTTCAACCAAACGTTTCCTGTAGTTGCAGATCAGACGTGCGCAACGGTCAGAAGTAATTCTTGACCATTCCTCTTTACAGAACTGTTTCAGTTCAGCAATATTCTTGGGATGTCTGGTGTGAATCGCTTTCTTGAGGTCATGCCACAGCATCTCAATCGGATTGAGGTCAGGACACTGACTGGGCCACTTCAGAAGGCGTATTTTATTCTGTTTAAGCCATTCTGTTGATTTACTTCTATGCTTTGGGTCATTGTCCTGTTGCAACACCCATCTTCTGTTGAGCTTTAGCTGGTAGACAGATTGCCTTAAGTTCTCCTGCAAAATGTCTTGATAAACTTGGGAATTAATTTTTCCTTCGATGATAGCAATCCGTTCAGGCCCTGACGCAGCAAAGCAGCCCCAAACCATGATGCCCCCACCACCATACTTCACAGTTGGGATGAGGTTTTGATGTTGGTGTGCTGTGCCTCTTTTTCGCCACACATAGTGTTGTGTGTTTCTTCCAAACAACTCAACTTTGGTTTCATCTGTCCACAGAATATTTTGCCAGTACTGCTGTGGAACATCCAGGTGCTCTTGTGCAAACTGTAAACGTGCAGCAATGTTTTGTTTGGACAGCAGTGGCTTCCTCTGTGGTATCCTCCCATGAAATCCATTCTTGTTTAGTGTTTTACGTATTGTAGATTCGCAAACAGGGATGTTAGCATTTGCCAGTGACTTTTGTAAGTCTTTAGCTGACACTCTGTGCTGTGTTCTTGCAATCATCTTTACAGGACGGCCACTCCTAGGGAGAGTAGCAGCAGTGCTGAACTTTCTCCATTTTATAGACAATTTGTCTTACCGTGGACTGATGAACAGCAAGGCTTCTGGAGATACTTTTATAACCCTTTCCAGCTTTATGCAAGTCAACAATTCTTAATCGTAGGTCTTCTGAGAGCTCTTTTGTGCGAGGCATCATTCACATCAGGCAATGCTTCTTGTGAAAAGCAAACCCAGAACTGGTGTGTGTTTTTTTTTTTTTTTTTATAGGACAGGGCAGCTGTAACCAACACCTCCAATCTAATCTCATTGATTGGACTCCAGTTGGCTGACATCTCACTCCAATTAGCTCTTAGAGATGTCATTAGTCTAGGGGTTCGCATACTTTTTCCACCTGCACTGTGAATGTTTACATGGTGTGTTCAATAAAAACATGGCAACATTTCATTCTTTGTGTGTTATTAGTTTAAGCAGACTGTGATTGTATATTGTTGTGACTTAAAATGTGATCTGATCATCATCTATAACCAATTTGTGCAGACATCCATATCATTCCAAAGGGTGCACATACTTTTTCTTGCAACTGTATATACTACCCTTTAAATATCACTGGAAGCCTTTTATTGGTATGCAATGGTTGGACAAACCAAGTTCCCTCTATCACCAATACAATGTACTGATTGTTGGCTGGAAGAGCAATACATGTAAATGATCTAATAAACCACCCAGAAATCTCGTATCAGCCTTTGTAAAGTCTATGAAGGCTGAATGTCGTGTGATCTCCCTATACAGTGTCTGCGTTTTGCTACATTTAAAGTGGATCTCTGATCTGCAAACTGTGTGCCTGCCATGGTACTCTTCCTGAAGGTTAATAATTGTACATTTACCTGAACTTGGTCTTCAGTGAGTGCTCCAATACAATACCTTGCTTAGTATTTACTCTGCAATACCTTGTTCCCAATTGTATAGGTCACAGGCAGCTACCTGCACCTATCTCTGTACCCTAGAGGTATAAACGAGAATCCGCAATGATATCCATATAGCTAGGATAATGTGTAGCTAATGTCGGGTTATGTATGTGGTGTATATGTGGCGCCTGGCAAGGTGTACGTGTTATACATGTGGTATATGGTGAGGTATACATGCAGTCTGTGTGTGCTTTGCATACAGGGGCTGATGGTTGGTTTGTGCCAGCGCAGAGCAATGAGTGCTTTGTGTGGGAGGTTGGAGCAGTGCATTTCAGTAAAAGCAATCACAATAACCCCCTGCAGGCTGCCCGCGTCACTGCCTAACACCCCCTCATCCTCAGCCATGGCTGTCATCTACTTCTCTCCATGAAAGGCCAAGAACCCCTGCTGGCACCTTGGTGTCATCTGACCCTCCAAGCTAATCAGTCTCCCCTCTTCTCTCCTTTCTGACTCTCAGCTGGTGATGGAGTACTGCCTGGGATCTGCTTCTGACCTCCTGGAGGGTGAGTGTCACATACCACGCTTTCCACTACTTCCCATTGTGCTTTATTTCAAATTAATCCCAACGCTCCTTTTCAGTCAATGCTTTGTTTGTCCTTTTGATTCCTAGAAGGTTAATTAATGAGATGGTGTAATGCAGCTTGCTATACTTCTGTCTTGCTTTCTGCAAATGGTTAAAAACAACCTGCTTCTCTTGTATCTTCCGAACAGTGCACAAGAAACCCCTGCAGGAGGTGGAGATTGCTGCTATAACCCATGGTGCACTGCAAGGCTTGGCCTATCTCCATGCACACAATATGATCCACCGGTAAGAGGCAGGAAATTAGTCCCTTTTCTCCTCTTCATCAAACTGATCCCATTTATGTTCACAACCTTCTGGCTTAATTATTGGGATCTTCTAAATTGCCCTTTCGGCACTATTTCATGTCCAACCTTTCTTTGTGTCTTATTCCGCATTATTTCTCAATTTTTTTTTTGTGATTTTTATCAATGTCCATATCGATGACTTCCTGATCTTGTCTCTGGTCTCCTCAACAGAGATGTCAAAGCTGGGAATATCCTCCTCACGGAGCCAGGCTTGGTGAAGCTGGGAGACTTTGGCTCGGCCTCCATTGTCGCTCCAGCAAACTCATTTGTTGGAACTCCTTACTGGTGAGAAGTTTCTTGAGTCCCTAGAATGTTCCTACTTATTCTTGTTACAATATAATGGGGTGAAATTCTATTTGCTGGGGATAAATATTTACTTGCTGAAAATTATGCTGTGTGTGTATGTATATATGTATTGCATGTTTGCACTGTGTGTGAGAATTTTCTCTGTGTATGTCTTGTTAATCCAGGATGGCTCCAGAGGTAATCCTTGCCATGGACGAAGGACAGTATGATGGGAAAGTGGATGTGTGGTCTCTTGGGATCACAAGTATCGAGCTGGGTGAGTGCAAAATCTGGGTATTTAAATTAGTTTGGTTGTATTCACAATTTTCCCTTTTCTAACTGGCAGCATGAGGGCTATGCTGCGGTGTGCCGCTCGCCCTGTGGTCTGCATATCCTCTATCCAAAATTGCAGGCTTCTTGATGTGGTGTTCTGCTAAGGACAGTAAACCGTCTAAAGAGAGAACTTTTGTAAATGCACGCATAGTCCCTGTCTCTGCAATCTGGGAATGTACGTTACCTTTTCAGAGAACCCGCAATTTTTATATCCAGCCAAAAACACACTAAAAACTAAAAACTTCCGAACTGCAAGTCACAAAAGGTGCTTTTATGTTTTTGATTTTATTTTAAAGGTAGCTTCGCAAAAGGTAAGGAGCACATTAAAAAGAAAAATGAGTATATTTCCTTTAGTTGTTTTAACACTTTGATAACTTTCAGCGTGATCAGTCGGTTGACTTTCGCACTGTTTTAACTCTATACAGAAGAATCCATCAACGTACTGTTAAAGGGTAATATTTCTATCTTTTCCCCATGCAGCGGAGAGGAAACCACCTCTCTTTAACATGAATGCAATGAGTGCCTTATATCACATTGCTCAGAATGAGTCTCCCGTCCTGCAGTCCAATCACTGGTGAGTACTGTGCAGGAAAACGCCATTACTGTGTTTAACTACCGCTTGCCAAGAACTTATTGTGTTGATTGTTATTATACCTCTCTTTTTTTTAATCATTATGGAAGGTGTGCATTGAAAAATATGAAGAAAATAAACTTTAAAAGAGATGTCAGTAAGAGATGTTTCTTGAATTTGGCATCTTGGGTTCCTGGAGTTTCCCTTTAATAGATACATAGCAGCTAAGGACGGTAACTGTATTAACAATGAGATGAAGACAGAATGGCAAATGTGAGGTCAAGGTAGCCAAGTGGAGCTGTAAATGAAGATGATTTCTCCTGTTCATATACTTTGGTCTGGTTTTGCATTTTGGGTTTTCATTTCAACGCAGCTCATTGTTGAGTGAATAAACATATAAATGTTTATTTGTGGAGTTACCTGAATTCAGTTTTCTGTGTTTTAAAGAACACAGTTCTAATTAATAAATTAAAGGGAGATTGCCAGGTCTGTAGTTTCACTGACCTTTATAAAGCTTGATCAACTGCTACTCATCTTTTCTTTTCTAATTTTACCTGGTAGTGTAGAAGTGGGGTTTTTTGTTTTTGGTTTTTTGCACCATTAGTAAATGAGAGACAGATTTCCTGTGTACAAAATGAGGAGACCGAGACATGACAAACACTGAGTGATGTCCTCTGCTTTTTACTCAGGTCTGAATATTTCCGAAACTTTGTGGATTCCTGTCTACAAAAGATCCCCCAAGATAGACCCAGCTCTGACATTTTGCTGAAGGTGTGTTTAGACGGAATTCCGGAGCTCTGTGCCATGGACTCTCACTGCATCATATTGGGTTGCTTAGGTTTGGGCTAAAGGCCATCAGAAACCACGGTATAGCGTTCTGCAGGCAGGTGCTGTTCAACCAATGTAGGACTGGTATGTCCCAAGCCACCTCAAATACAGTGGTTTCAGTGCTATTATTCGTTGAAAACATACCTTTTAAATTTTGTGAGTTATGTTTCCACATTAAAGGACTGCTGTGCGAGGAGGTCCCATACACCGGCTAACCAAAAGGGGTTAAATTGTTAATGAATGGTTTTTGCCCAAAGTCGTCAAGCTGTCACCTGATCGCTCTGTCCTGTACTTCCTCTCAATGTCAGAGGCTTTAATCAGGAATAGAAAGTACAGGGGAGAGTGGCGGGTTAAAATGGTCATTAACAGTTAACACTTTCTGGTAAGCTGGCGTCCATGACCACCTCGCACAATAACAACCTAATTGCAAGGAAGTTATGGTGGCCGGAATTGAATAATTAAAGTTAGTAACAGGCAGAAGCATGCAAATATCTCTAGTGAGGCTGCAAATAAATGGGATCTTTTATAAGCTGTTCATGAAGGTAAAAAAAGAAACAAATAGCCGAGCCTGGGTAGTGTTTGTTTCATTGATGTGTCTTTTGGAAACTGTTGCTGTAGCCTTGGTTTTTGAAGCTTTGTTTGTTTGCTTTTTTCCCCATCCCTTCAGCACCGATTCCTGCAGAGGGAGCGTCCTCAAACCGTGATAATGGAGCTTATCCAGCGCACAAAGGATGCAGTGAGGGAGCTGGATAACCTGCAATACCGCAAGATGAAGAAAATCCTCTTCCAAGACACCCAGAATGGACCCAACACTGAGACTACAGAAGAGGAGGAGGTAGCGAGTAGAGTCATGGTGGAAGGCCTGGGTCTGGGATGGCGAGCAGCTTGGGAATGGTCAAGCTTTGAAAGAGATGGCTCTGTATGCTAGTTTAATTCTTTGGGTTGCAATTAAGGGTCATAGACTGTAATTTTCTTGTTAGTATTTATGTATTTTTGCAAGATGTAATGCCATAATACAGTCGGCTATCCCAGGTAGAGCTTTCTTCTGCAGCGAAGGTTGGTGAGGTATCTGGGGAATTGGTTGTGGTGCAGAGAGGTGGTTTTTGGGGACGTTGTGAGAGGTGGTGAGGTGATTTGTTGGGATTAATGGGTAGCTTAACTGCAGGTTGTATTACCATTTACCATATTGAGTAGAAAATTGAGCTGATTCTGTGATTCTCAGGAGTCTGAGCAGTTCCTTCACTGCACGGGCACTATAACCAGCATGGAGAGCAGCCAGTCTGTGCCCAGCATGTCCATCAGTGCCAGCAGTCAAAGCAGCTCTGTCAACAGTCTGGCGGATGCCTCTGATGACAGCGGAGAAATGGCTATGATGCAGGAGGGGGAGCACACCGTGACCTCAAACAGCTCTGTAATACACCGCCTGCCAGTAGGTTTATTTGGTGTCTTTGCAGTATGTTTAAACACAGAGCTGAATAGTGCCTGGCTGCTAAAATCATTTATCTTTCTAGGCACATGAAAATATATATGACGATCCTTACCAGCCAGAAATGGAGGCCCAGCAATCCTCCTCTGCAGCTCGTAGACGTGCTTACTGCCGCAATCGGGACCACTTTGCCACTATCCGTACGGCCTCCCTGGTAAGCAGTTGCACACTTCACCATCAAAGTTTAAATCTCTTCCAGTTGATTTGTGTTCAACTGCTTGCTTTTACTTTCCCTTTTCCCTGTAACTGTAAGATCTATTTGTTTTGGTTCATGGAATAAGTTCCTGTGTCTCTGCTATCAGGTTTTTATTTGCCAATTCTGGATTTTGCACTCCTTGTTATACACCCGCTTTCAAACTATGCTCATGCCTTTCCTTTGTGGTACCGCTTATGCTTTACTTCATCACTGCTTGCTTTACTTCAGGTGACCCGTCAGATTCAGGAACACGAACAGGACTCTGCTCTCCGGGAACAGATGTCAGGATATAAACGCATGCGACGGCAGCACCAGAAGCAGCTGATGGCTCTAGAGAACAAATTGAAATCCGAACTTGATGAGCACCAACAGCGTCTGGACAAAGAGCTAGAGGCCCATAGGAGCAACTTCTCTGCTGAGACAGATAAGCTCTCCAAGAAACACCAGGCCATCTTTGAGAAAGAGGTACAGCGTTTCTGTAGGCAGAGGAGTAGGATGTGTTAAATGGTGCCGTATGTATGAGGGACTGAAGAGATGGATATTACTTTTTAGTATAAGAGTTATGTCCAATGCGTTACTTGAAGGTACACCATTACTGGGATATACTATTAGTATAATATTCATATAGATTTAAAAGGGTGGGATAAAGGTAGATGAATAAAACAATGTTCTGTATATGATGCCTGTGGTGCATACAGATAGTTCACTGAACCCTCACACCATATCACGCTTATTACATTCGTCTTCACAATTCTGTGTGGAGAGATATATATATATATATATATATATATATATATATATATATATATATATATATATATATATATATATATATATATATATATATATATATATAGTATAGTTGAAAAAGGATGCACTCAGAGGTATTTTTAGAAGAAATATCTCTATCTATCTATCTATTGTTCTATCTATCTATCTATCTATGATTTAGTGATGTGATATTGCAGTTATCCTGGCTGACCTGTTCTTACCTCCCACAGGCTAAAGCAGCAATGACCGAGGAAAAGAAGTTCCAGCAACATATTTTGGGGCAACAGAAAAAGGAGCTGACTAACCTCCTGGAAAGCCAAAAGCGTCAGTACAAAATCCGCAAGGAGCAGCTTAAAGAGGTGAGCTGCATAGCTGGAGCTGTACCTTGCGTCTGTGAATTAGTGGAGGCCATGTGCTTGTTAAAATACTATCCCCTGTCAGGCCAGCACCGAACAGTGTTGAGCTAGGAGGTCCTTCCTTGCTCTCGATAACTGTGCAGGGTAAGTTCCCTTGCTTACATTGTTCTTTATTATCTTATCTTAGGAACTGCAGGAGAACCAGAGCACACCGAAACGTGAAAAGCAGGAGTGGCTGCTCCGCCAAAAGGAAAGCATGCAACACTACCAGGCCGAGGAAGAGGCCAATCTGCTCCGCCGGCAGCGCCAATACTTCGAGCTGCAGTGTCGGCAGTACAAGAGGAAGATGCTGCTGGCACGGCACAACCTTGACCAAGACCTCTTGCGAGAGGTGAGGGCTATGTGACTACCAAGGAGATCTTATGTGTTTGCGTTTTACTGGAAGAAAATCTCTATTTATGTTTCTCCCCCTTTCTTGTCCTGCAGGAGCTGAACAAGAAACAGACACAACGTGATTTAGAATGTGCTATGCTCCTGCGGCAGCATGAATGCACTCAAGAATTAGAATTCCGCCACTTGCAGCTTTTGCAGCACACACGCAGCGAGTTAATTCGCCTCCAGCACCAGACGGAACTGGGCAACCAGTTGGAGTATAACAAGCGTCGCGAGCAGGAGCTGCGGCAGAAGCACGCCGCAGAGGTTCGACAGCAACCTAAAAGCCTGAAAGTAAGGCCCGGGGAGGATGAGGAGGGGGGAGAGGGAGATCGCTTCAGCCTCTGCAGCTCTGAGGATGAAGAGCCAGTGGATTTGGGGATAACCCCAGAACGTACTGAGGCTGATGGCTGCCCAGATTCAGATGTGCCTTACTTTGAGTTGACTTCAGAGTGGGTATCAGAACCAGCTGCCCCTCCCCGTCTGCCACCATCAGCAGTCTCCTCTTCCCTGCCTAGCCATGCCATTTGTGCTGTGCTCACTCTACTGGCAGCCACACGCCCTTTCTGCCCCTGGTCTTTGTTACCCCTTCTGATGGCCCTACTCACACTTTGGAGGCCTGGGCCCCTTTTGGACTCTGCTTTAATTGCCCTGGAGACTCTGGGGGCCAGTCTACTGTGTGGCTACATCTTTCTGCGCTGGGTGTTGGCTCTAAGCCCCATTTCCTTCCTGTTGGTAACGCAGAGCTCAGGCGCACTGGCTGCACTAGCTCTGAGCTACCGTCTACGGTTATATTATGTGCCAGTTCTGGCTATAGCAGTGGGGGTATTCACCTCACCAGGAATCTTCCTCTCCCTGTTTCTGTTGGCTGGCTCTCTGGGTAAACAGACAGGCCAATGGTTAAAGGACTGGCCAAAGAGAGGGCGCAAACTGTGGCTCAGAGCGCTACTTCGCTTGCCTCGGCCACTTTTTAGAGTCCTGCAGCGCTGTGGGGCTGCTGGCGAAGGAGGTCTGTTTTACCTTTTCCCCAAAACGTACAAGGGTGGGTACCGCAGCCGTATCCCTGTTCTTGCAAGGAACTCTCAGGCTGGCAGTGGAAAAACCTTGTGGAATAGCCTAGTGAGGACACCCAAACTACTGACCAAAGCATTAAATGATAGCCTGGCGCAAGGGGTTAGGAGACTGTGTGGCGTTCTGCCTCTTATGGTTCTCCAGTACTTGGAGAGGTTAAAACTGTTAAGGGTTGAAAAACCAAGCCGAATCCCGAAGCTGCAGAGTAGAGCGGAGCGTAGAAGAGAAGAATTGAAGCGGAGGGTGCAGCATGGCCCACTGATAGGCAGGTCAATGATCAGGCAGAGCACTGTAAGGAGATCAAACCCACAAATCCCATGGAGATGAGGCACTTTTTCCAGACTTGTCCCCCTTTCTAAAACCATAAAGTGCCTTAGAAGATAAATTGTCATGTTAGGGCAGCCCTGTAGGCCATGTCACTGGGATGACCTAATGTGATGCATTAATTTTTAAGAAAATTTGATGGACCATACCGCTGGTTGACCGAACAAGATACAGTTGTGTTAGAGCAGTCTAATGGACCATACCACTGGGGTGGCCTAATGAGTGACAGTTGTCTGGGCAATCCAGTGGATCATACCACTTTACCTGGGTAGAAGCAATCTGTGGTTTTAACCCAATTTATTGAACCATAACACAGGCGTGGCCTGAAGAGAGACAATGTTAGGGCAGTTCTATGGATCATACCACTGAGTTGACCTTGAAGGGTTTTTGTTTTGTTTTTTCTGTTTTTCATATTTGGTTTGTGCTGGTCTCAAAGGCAGAGAAGCGGTTAAGGCGTCTTTCTTATTCTAGTAGACAAACGTTTCCGAGGTCTAAAACCACGCTAAGGGCAGGGCATTACACAGCATGCAACTTCATAAACAGCTGCTTTTGTCTCATGATATACTGTATTATTCTGTTAACTTGTGTGTCACTGTAATATATCTGTGCTTTCTTTTGGCAGACTGTGTGATTTCTGATGATGTCCGTGGCTGTATCACTTATAATACAGAGCTATTCTGCTGCTGCCCATTGTGACTTGGCTCTATTTACTGTGGTGCTGCCACGTCTAACATGGCTTTATTTAATAGAGTATCAAGGGGCCAATCTCTTTGCAAATTCTGTTTTGAGAATAGAACTTGTTAGAATTCCTGTGTCTGCAGTGACACCCTGTGGTTATTGTGAGTTTTGCAGTTCTTGTTGTTCTCAAGCAGCAGTGTAGGTGAGCTGGTGGAAGCTTGGTCTGTAATTAAAATCTAACAGACCTGTTTCACAGCAGTGTATCTGTGAGCGCTAGACCGACCTTGCATACACTAAAGTTTTTCAACTGAGATACTTTATAACTCTGTCCCTCAGCTTCTATGATTGTGTTTTTGTTGTTTTTTTGTTTTTGTTTTTTTTTTTTGGCTGACAAGGGGGTGATGGGAGTGGGGTCTCAGAAAATCACAATGAAATAAGTCCATATTTTCCTCTCTTACATTTCCTGTTACCTTATCAAACAGACCTGACCTCCTACAGGGACTTTAATTCTGTATCTAGTGACACCCAGTGGCTATTCTTTACATTGCAACTGTTCTATTGCTTCACAGATTGGAGGTATATTTATAGAGAGAGAGTTTTATTGCTAGATGGGGGAGGCACATTAACCTCTTCCTATGCCGGAGACCAGCCTATCCTAAACCTCTGCACTCAGGACAAAAAACAAAACAAAACACCATTTTTATTTTTTGGTATATCACCTTTTTTATTTTTTACCAGATTTTTGTGCATATTTTTATTTATTTTCTTCCCTTCCTGCACCTTGTTAAAACGATTACATAAAATTAATACCTGCTAACAATTCTGTACTTTATATACATAAAATATATATATTTAATTAACCCTTTTTCTGCCAGAGGGAGAGACACCAAAGGCAGCTAAGGTGTTAAATCTATTTATTTAACATTTCATAAATATGTATATATAATTCTGTCCATATTTTTTGTTCGTTTTTTTTTTTTTTTTCCCTCAGTGTAAAGATTTTTTTTTTGTGTCCTTTTTGTGTTTTGTTTTGTTTTTTTGTTGATTTTGTAATAAATGTGTTGCTGGATTTTCAACTCATTGAAGTGTCTTTCATTTCTTTATATTTTATCACCATCTGTCTGGGAATGGAGGCTGGGAAATCACACAAGGCGGTCTCTCATGAGCAAGGAAATGGTTAATGGTGCAGTGTAACACAGCCAGAGCTGACTGGGAAATTGAGTATGGCTAATGGGGAGGGGAGCTTGGTATCGTTGGGGACCTATGCTTCCTGCCACATAACCAGTGCCCTATTGCAGGTGTTGTGACTGTACCAAGCATTCTGTTTGCTTGTTAACGGATATGTGTGCACACTGGGTCGTGGTCAAATACTTGGGTACAGTCGTAGGGAAGTCTTGCCCTAATGCGCGATTACAGGAGAGTCTTCTACTAGTGTACAGTGGCAGGGGAGTACAGATAAACATCAATACTAGCAAGGAGTTTGCACATTTAAAGGGTATACATATTCTGGGACACAGAAGTATGTGCACACCTGATGTGTACAGATACAGAGGTGTGTGCACACCTGATGTGTACAGATACAGAGGTGTGTAGAGATACACAGGTGTGTGCACACCTGATGTGTAGAGATACACAGGTGTGTGCACACCTGATGTGTAGAGATACACAGGTGTGTGCACACCTGATGTGTAGAGATACACAGGTGTGTGCACACCTGATGTGTACTGGTAAAGGTGGGTACATACAACTTGGGGTCAGTGGCATGTACAGATGGGTATATACACACACCCTGAGAACAGTGATACTGTGTACAGAAATAGAGGTAAGCACTCCCTAAGGCCAGTGTAATATGTACAGATATTGGAGTATGTGCAGATAGACAATACATGGTTTGTATATGTCCTGGTGTTGTGTAAAGGTAGCGTATACACAAATTGTGTATGTGAGTTGGGTGTAATGTGTTCAAATAGTGTGGTATACATGTGGGACATCTATAATGTTTACTTTGGGTATACACACTGGCAATTGGCTATGTGTATGGGTAAAGGGGCTATGTGTACATTGGTTGGTGGTAGTGTATATGGGTAAAGGGGCTATGTGTACATTGGTTGGTAGTGTATATGGGTAAAGGGGCTATGTGTACATTTGGTTGGTGGTAATGTGTACGGGTAAAGGGGCTATGTGTACATTGGTTAGTAGTGTATATGGGTAAAGGGGCTATGTGTACATTGGTTGGTGGTAGTGTATATGCGTAAAGGGTTATGTGTACATTGGTTGTACATGAACTGGTGGTAATGTGGACGGGTAAAGCTATGTGTTGGCTGGTGGTAATTCGTACAGATAAAGTTGTACACACACAGGCCAGTGGTATTGTGGGGCAGGATATACATGTGCACAGTTGGGCTTGTAATGTGTAAATGTGGAGGGCTTTATATGTACAGATGGAATTGGTGTGCACACAGGCTGTTATTAAAGTGTACATATTTGATTCACTTTCTTTTTTCCTCCCCTCTCAATCCTTTCTCATTCACCTGTTTTGCTCTATGGTTTTGTTTTCTTACCCAACACTTTATCTGCATGGTCCTTTTCTTTCATTTTGTATCTTCTTTCCTTTACCAACGGTTTTCCTTCCTGCGGTTTCATGTCACCTCATCCTCTCTCTTCCCACTTTGATCCCTTCCGATTGATTTTGCCTCCTCTTCCTTTTTCCTCCTACCTTCAGTCCAAGGAGCTGCAGATAAAGCGCCAGTTTCAGGACACTTGTAAGATCCAGACGCGACAATATAAGGCTCTGCGCAACCACTTACTGGAGACTACACCCAAGAGTGAGCATAAAAGTATCCTGAAAAGACTGAAGGATGAACAGACTCGCAAGCTGGCAATCCTGGCTGAACAATATGACCACAGTATAAACGAGATGCTGTCCACACAAGCTGTACGTTACCCCTTTTCCCTGTCACAATAACTGACAAGTGGCAGCAACGCACCCCTCAAACTTCAGAGTAGGCAATTCTATAGTCACATTTTACACAAATACTAAGCAGTGCTATCCGTTTAATCCCTGCCGCTAATACGACATACCCATAGTAATCCATCCCCTGCCGCTAATACTGCGCACCCATAGTAATCCACCCCCTGCCGCCAATACTATACACCCATAGTGATCCATCCCCTGCCGCCAATACTACACACCCATAGTGATCCCTCCCCTGCCGCCAATACTACACACCCATAGTGATCCCTCCCCTGCCGCCAGTACTACACACCCATAGTGATCCCTCCCCTGCCGCCAATACTACACACCATAGTGATCCACCCCCTGCCGCCAATACTACGCACCCATAGTGATCCACCCCCTGCCGCCAATACTACACACCCATAGTGATCCATCCCCTGCCGCCAATACTACGCACCCATAGTGATCCACCCCCTGCCGCCAATACTACGCACCCATAGTGATCCCTCCCCTGCCGCCAGTACTACACACCCATAGTGATCCCTCCCCTGCCGCCAATACTACACACCCATAGTAATCCCTCCCCTGCCGCCAGTACTACACACCCATAGTAATCCCTCCCCTGCCGCCAGTACTACACACCCATAGTGATCCCCTGGTCATTTTGCTGATGTAATATGGGGATGTCCTATTAAACAAGTATTTGTACACAGTGGAATCCTACTACCTGCTCACTCAGCTTTCTTACTGTGAGTGCATCAAGCGCCCCTGCCTAGTGTGCGTGGACCGTGTGAGCAGGATGTGCATAGTAACGTTGCCCTTGTCGGCTCCATGGGGAAGCAAGCTTTCCACGTGCAATGGCACTAAGAATGGGGCAATAAAGATTTCACAGATGCGGAGTGAGAAGAGAGTGCAGATAAGATTAGACTAATGGTTTATTGTAAAATGCAGATCGCTTGGGATTTAAAAAATAAAATAGCAATAATTTTGTTTTGACACTGCATGTTATGTGAAATATTTAACTAGAAAAGTATTTTTATAAAGGGAGCAAACATTGAAGCATTGCTGTTTTTTTTGTTTAATGATTGTGAGTGGATTATTTAACTGTATTTTTTAGTGTTACTGCCATTGTGAGTGTTAATATTGTGATATCTCGCCCTTCTATTGCATTTAGTTGCGTCTGGATGAGACCCAGGAGTCTGAGTACCAAGAGCTGCGGATCCAGCTGCAGAAAGAGCTGGAGCTTCTAAATGCTTATCAGAGTAAGATCAAAATTCACACAGAAGCCCAGCATGAACGGGAGATCAAGGAGTTGGAGCAGCGCGTGTCAATCCGCCGGGCGTTACTGGAACAAAGGGTGAGTGTGCCAGAGCTAATCAGAAACAGGCAATGTGTTGGCATTGTGACGTCCAGTCCTACAGTTTGCTCTGAAGCTGGGCATGGGATTACTTGATCCATAACAATACTAGTCTCAATTGTCCCCACAGATAGAAGAGGAGATGCTGTCCCTGCAGAGCGAACGCTCCGAACGGATTCGGAGCCTCCTAGAGCGACAAGCCCGTGAAATTGAAGCCTTTGACTCTGAGAGCATGCGACTAGGATTCAGCAACATGGCACTGACTGGAATTCCTGCCGAAGCCTTCAACCAGGGTTACCCTGCTCCTCCGCCCGGATGGCCTTCCCGACCTGTTCCTCGCAGCGGCTCACATTGGAGTCATGGGGTGCAGAACACGGGTGCCCCTCAACTCTGGCGACAGCCTACCTTGCTGGCTCCCCCTTCCTCGTCTTGGAGCTTGCACCCACCGGGCTCATCATCCTCTGCCATGCCCTCCTCCTCTTCTTCATCATCTTCTGCCTCCCCATCTTCCTCTTCATCGGGCGGTCGTGCAGGTCTTCTGCTGCTTCGCAATAGCCCACAGCCCCTGCGGAGAGGAGCGTCAGGGGGTCCAGCTGAAGCTGGTTTGAGCCGCAGCACTAGCGTCACCTCCCAACTTTCCAATGGCTCTCATCTGTCCTATTCCTAAGCCACTGCTCCTCCACAGCCAAAGGGAGCTCCTATTAAATGCCAGACATGGGGAGGGGGCCATCTTGCTGTCTGCATACTTTTGATCTCTTGGTCATACCCGCTAATATCCAGACTTTTAGGGTGTTGTCTTCAAACCCCAACCCCTCTTAAACTTTTTTTTTTTTTATTTTTTTTTTCTCCTCTTTTGTTTTATTGCACCAAAACCGCATTTGACCTTTTGTATGCTGGGGATTCCTTCTTGCATTCAAGAGGCTGATGCATTTTCATTTTTGTTAATTATTCTTATTCCCTCACCCGTATCCTGCCAACGCTGGGTTATGATCCTCCTGTATATAATTACTTTGCCCTACTCCTCACTAAATTTTTTTTGTTTTGTTTTGTAAAGATTTTTGGTTTGCTAGAGGATTTAACTCATTTCAATGGCAGCAGTACAAATCAAAGGCACTTGCACTTCTGTCCCTTGATTTGGTTAAATACATATAAATATATATAATTTTTTTTTTTATCCCTTTTATTATATGTTAAGTGCTGTATTATTTTAATGATGTTGTCACTGGGTTTTCTTATGGACGGTTGTGAGTCTGTGAGTGTGTATTGTGAGTGTGTGAGGCTGGGAGAATGAACTAAAATTTCCCTTTTTTTTTTTTTAAATAGATAAGAAAAGAAAAAAAAATATATGACAAACTATTAAGGAATGTATTAAAAAAAAAAAAAAAATTCAAACTACTCCATATCCCCTTGGGGGACATCCAGGGGCCGTGGGCCAACATTTTTTTTTTTTTTTTTTTTCCCTTTTCTTATTTTTGAAAAAGAGGAGGTAAATTGGACATTGTTCAGTTTGCTGCAGACCCGTGGAGATCAGAGACTTTACAGTACTTGGAAAATGTTGGATATTAAAGGATTAAACTGGATTACAGATGTGTTATTTTTATTTAGAAGGTGCTAACATATTTTGCAGAATTGTACAACAGACAGGCAAAACATTCAAATGGAGGGGGGTTCACATGGTTGTCTGTAAATAGTGGTCTGTGGAAGATCATAGCATCCGTACCGGCAGAGCCTCTAAGACAGTGACAGTAAATCCGTGACTGGCGTGTCACTCTAGCTACAGTTTACCTATGGATCATGAAGATTTGAGTACATTTAGAACCAAGGCACGGTCACATCACCAGCTAACCTGGTAATGGCTCTGGCTGATGCTCACCGATGGCTTTAAGTGGAGACGTTCCAAATGTTGCTTAAGTTTTAGGGTTCCTTTCCTGGTTTCCATTGAGCTGTGTTGGGCATACCGTGCTTTTTCTGGGGTTCATCGGGCTGTGTTGGGCATACCGTGGTGTGCCTGGTGTTTATTGGGCATAGCGTGCAGTGTCTGGTGTTCATTCAGCTGTGTGGGGCATACTGTGCTGTTTCTGGGGTTTATCAGGCTGTGTGGGGCATACCGTGCTGTGCCTGGTGTCCATCACAATGGGCAGATCCTAGGTGGCTGCACCTGGCGTCTGTTTCACTCAACCGGTCATGGAGTGACACGCCTGGCACCAACTTGAGCTGCGCATGTCAATGGTGGCCAGCCTTGGGGCCCCTAGTTATTGGCAGACCAAGAAAAATTCCCTAATCACTGCTATTCATAGTGACTGCTGGTAGAGGCTTCTTGTGTCCTAGCAACCACTATCTCCATGGAAACCAGGTCTCAAATTTATATATCACTGCCTGCGCCCAAGATTTCCGGTAGCGTGTAATGTCTAATGCAGCTTGTAGACAATGGATTATTAAAACGCCCGGGAAAAGTTTAGCTTGTCAACATTTACAGAGTATACTATTTTATAATCTGCACTGTTTAACTAGAGAAATGGCAGCTCATGTTCTAATCTGCGATTAGATTTAGATTTTGTGGTCTATTTACTTCCAGCTATATATAAAGAGCCATTTCTAGGGTCACAGGATTACATTCAAAGTACAAAATCAATCAATTTGGAAATAGCCAACATCCCAAGAAAATGGAAGCTGAAGTCGAGAGAAGTAGGAGCAGCTTAGTGAAGGAAGTGGAGACGTGACCTGTGAGGCAGAGATTTTGTCACAGCCCTGTAAGAAGGCCAGCAGGGTGCATTCAGTAGAGGAATTGTAAGGCAGCACAGGTGGTAATAGGTTACATGTGTAGCGGTAACAGGAAGCCGGTGAATGTATAGAGAGAAAACTAAACCAGTGGGTGTTGTGGAGGATACTGATTGTAACTACGTGTCGTGGTCAGTTTTTATTTATTTAATAAAGCTCCCTTGCATTCTGAGAAGGCATAGACATGGCATTATATGCAAATTAACTTTCTGGCCTCTGATACAATGATAACATCCCACTGCGTATAATTTACTTGCAACTTTGAATAAAACATACTATGTCATGGTAGGTGTGAGCCAGTCCCTTTTTATTGCACAGAAGATTGCCTCTTTACAATGGGAAGCAACCAACAGGGGCAGCGCTGCACACACAATGTAGCATTCTTCCACAACAACAAAAAATGAAACAGTCTTCAAAATAGATGCAGGTGAATGTAGAGTCATCTGCCCACCAGCTAAGGGCATGTGTACCATTTATTTAGGCTGCCCTGTGCATCAATTAGTGTTCGCTTCAATCCAGTCTTTTGCATCATTAACCTCCCTGGCGGTCTGATTAGGTCAGTGTTTTTAATGTTAAAGCAGTACCTTGTTTTACAATGTATTGTGTGTGTATATATTTTTTTATTTTATTTTTTACTAACGGGCTCGTAGTTACATTCATAGTTACATAGCTGAAAAGAGACTTGCATCCATCAAGTTTAACCTTCCTCGCATATGTGTTTGCTGTTGATCCAAAAGAAGGCAAAAAAAACCTAGTCTGAAGCACAATTTTGCAACAAGCTAGGAAAAAATTCCTTTTTGATCCCAAAATAGCAGTCAGATGTCTCCTTGGAGGTTAACAGCAGCCATCTTGGACGTGCTATCTGTGAATTTCCAGTCTGTATATTTTGATTTATGGATTTTCTGACCTAGGTTGTAGTTTAGAGTATATATACATGAAGGTGGTCATTGTCTAAGAGTAATTGTAAAGGTGGATTTGTCAGAAATTGGTGGAAAATTAGGGATGCTAGGAAGGAAAAGGACCTAGCTCAATATATGAACCAGTGCAAAAAGATACCCTCTAAATCACTTCAACTACATCACGTGCCAAACTGCACTCTAAATCACAGACCCCCAAAATAAGACTACTTTAGAGCTAAGGCCCCCATACGAAGATAAGATACATTGATAACTATAATGTGTAGAATATAAGGTAGATCTACATTTATGGTTGTCCCATCGTGGGAATAAGTGTGTATTATTAAAGGGTTGACGGGACATTATAGTCGCCAGAACAATGACCGCGTATTGTATTTGTTCTGGTGAGTATATCATGTCCCTGCAGGCTTTTTGCTGTAAACATTGTCGATGTTTGCAGTGCTCCCCAGGGACACCTTTAGTAGGAGTCACACAGACGGCCACTAGAGGTGCTTCCTCGAGCAGTGCTGCACACTGTTGGTTAGCGTCTCCATGCAGAGTGCAAAAGCTTTAACCATAGATATGCATTGACTGAATGAAGAGATGCTGATGGGCCAGGCTGGTGTTTGGCTCTGCCCCCTTGACCTGCCTACTTGGCTGAGTTGATCAGAATTGACAATCTCTGCCAATCCAATGCTGTGCTATGGAAAAACATTGTGATTGGCTGAGATCATTACTACCCCCCCAAAAACAAAAATTAGGCGGTGGGAGAGGGCTAGATAGTGAGTTTAACACTTTATGGTCCATAATACACATTTGTGTTCCTTTAACATTAGTGCATAAAGCTCTATAGAGCACTTACAAACATCAACCTTCGATTGGACCATTTAGCCAGCTCACAGCACAGTACTGTTCTATCCCGCAGCATATACATTCTATATGATAAAGGGCAGCATTTTCATGTTACCAGAAAACACAATGATATGTCTGTGAAAACATGGTGGATATTTACAACTGTGACATTGGAACCCATGGGATGCGGCAGATGGACAGTGAAATCGGGCTAGTCTGGTCTGTATCTGGGTACGGTAAAACTGTCTTGTGATTTATAAAGTACTGAAGGCTACACATGGAAGGGGGAAAAGACTTGTATCCTACTGGGTATTGACGGCCACATATGGCAGATCGGATGGACTTGTGCTGTAATGAACGGCCACATATGGGCATTCCTGTTATTTACCCTCTGAGCAGTCAATCAGGAAAGCACAATATAAAATTGAGCCAACTCTCCGCTCTTAGGGTGGCTGAGAACTGCAGTGATTTGTAAAGTCTGCATCGCTATAAAATGCCTTCGCAAGCGGTTAATCAGGCAGAAAAAATAAAAAAAACATTCTGAGTAGGATAATAGTAAGTTCCAAGCGATGGGCAGTGTACACAATGAGTGCAGCCCTGCCATCAGTTTACAGAGCAACTACACTCATTCTAAGTGATGATTGGGATTGCACCGTGCAATGCTTGGAATACTCCCGCGTGACGGCTGGGATGGTCCTCCCGCGTGACGGCTGGGATGGTCCTCCCTCGTGACGGCTGGGATCCTCCTCCCGCGTGACGGCTGGGATGGTCCTCCCGCGTGACGGCTGGGATCCTCCTCCCGCGTGACGGCTGGGATGGTCCTCCCGCGTGACGGCTGGGATGGTCCTCCCTCGTGACGGCTGGGATGGTCCTCCCGCGTGACGGCTGGGATCCTGCTCCCGAGTGACGGCTGGGATGGTCCTCCCGAGTGACGGCTGGGATGGTCCTCCCGAGTGACGGCTGGGATCCTGCTACCGCGTGACGGCTGGGATCGTCCTCCCGCGTGACGGCTGGGATCGTCCTCCCGCGTGACGGCTGGGATCGTCCTCCCTCGTGACGGCTGGGATGGTCCTCCCGAGTGACGGCTGGGATCCTCCTCCCGCGTGACGGCTGGGATCGTCCTCCCTCGTGACGGCTGGGATCCTCCTCCCTCGTGACGGCTGGGATCCTCCTCCCTCGTGACGGCTGGGATCCTCCTCCCTCGTGACGGCTGGGATCGTCCTCCCTCGTGACGGCTGGGATCGTCCTCCCTCGTGACGGCTGGGATCGTCCTCCCGCGTGACGGCTGGGATCGTCCTCCCGCGTGACGGCTGGGATCCTGCTCCCGCGTGACGGCTGGGATGGTCCTCCCGCGTGACGGCTGGGATGGTCCTCCCGCGTGACGGCTGGGATGGTCCTCCCGCGTGACGGCTGGGATCGTCCTCCCGAGTGACGGCTGGGATGGTCCTCCCGCGTGACGGCTGGGATCCTGCTACCGCGTGACGGCTGGGATCGTCCTCCCGCGTGACGGCTGGGATCGTCCTCCCGCGTGACGGCTGGGATGGTCCTCCCGCGTGACGGCTGGGATCGCTCCCAGGATACTTATTGTTTTATAAGAGTTTCTGCCTGAGATAACTGTAGAGGTATAATATTTGTATTTGGGGTTTTACTTCTCCCCATACATTAAATAATCAGTTAATTGATAATAATAATTGGTTTTACCCCATGGTTTCCAGATCATAGATTCGCTTCGATAAAATAAACAAATGTTGGAGGACCAAACCGAAACATCCGGCAGGAGGAGCCAAAGCCTCCCGCTCAGTCTCAGTCAGGGCACTCTATGATCTCCCTCCACAGGAGACGCTCTATCTGCCTTCTCCATTCAATGTCTATGGTATTACAGCCGTGCTTCCGGGAGATACCAAGATTGGGGGCGGGGGGAGCCGGATGCACCAAGCTGCGATACGCTGAATGCCCCTCTCCAAGTCCAGGGATCGGGAAGACGCGGAGTCAGATCGGTGACGTCAAGGATAGAGCTGTGACGTCAGAGCCTCGCCTGTCAAGATGGCGGAGAATATCTTTGTGTTCGTCCCCAACCTGATCGGTGAGAGGGGGCGGCCATGTTAGAGTGCGAGCTCTGTGGGCTCAGATAATCCCCAACACCATCACCACTGCATCCCAAACACCATCACCACTGCATCCCCAACACCATCACCACTGCATGCCCAACACCATCACCACTGCATGCCCAAACACCATCACCACTGCATGCCCAACACCATCACCACTGCATGCCCAAACACCATCACTACTGCATGTCCAACACCATCACCACTGCATGCCCAACACCATCACCACTGCATCCCAAACACCATCACCACTGCATGCCCAAACACCATCACCACTGCATGCCCAAACACCATCACTACTGCATGCCCAAACACCATCACTACTGCATGTCCAACACCATCACCACTGCATCCCAAACACCATCACCACTGCATCCCAAACACCATCACCACTGCATCCCAACACCATCACCACTGCATCCCCAAACACCATCACCACTGCATGCCCCAAACACCATCACCACTGCATGCCCCAAACACCATCACCACTGTATCCCCACCATCACCACTGCATGCCCCAAACACCATCACCACTGCATGCCCAACACCGTCACCACTGCATCCCCAACACCGTCACCACTGCAGCCCAAACACCGTCACCACTGCATCCCCAACACCGTCACCACTGCATCCCCAAACACCGTCACCACTGCATCCCCAACACCGTCACCACTGCATCCCCAAACACCGTCACCACTGCATCCCCAACACCATCACCACTGCATGCCCAAACACCATCACTACTGCATGTCCAACACCATCACCACTGCATCCCCAACACCATCACCACTGCATGCCCAAACACCATCACCACTGCATCCCAAACACCATCACCACTGAATGCCCAAACACCATCACCACTGCATCCCAAACACCATCACCACTGCATCCCAAACACCATCACCACTGCAGCCTCAAACACCATCACCACCGCAGTCCCAAACACCATCACCACTGCAGGTCAGCCCTGTCCTCAGTCTGCATGTCTCTGTGTATTGAAATAACACTCCAAGCACCATCATCACTGCAGGATTATGTAGTGATTATGGTGCGCCCCATTGTAAGTAGTCAGATCATTTTTACTTATTACCCGCTGTCTGCCAGGCGCCGCTCCCCATCTCCACTACATCAGTCACAGAGGATACTCGGACACTTCAGCCTGCGAGCTAGCCCTGCAACGCAGAGCTCCTGTCAATCATTTCTGGCTGAGGTAGTGGAGGCTGGCAGCAATGTCAAGCAGACCCAAGGTAAAACGTTGAACTGTTCTAAACCAGTTTGGTTTATTATTATATATGGGGAGAGTGTGGCACCATAACCACTACAGTGTGCTGAAGTGATTATGGTGCTTGGAGTGATCCTTGTTGATTACATTTTTGTTTTTTATTGTGTAATTTTCTTGGCTCCTAAAGCAGCTTGTGGTAACAGTGGGATGTGGAATTACTGTATATCTCATAAAGGGTTTTATTGCCCCAGCCACATTAGGGCTCATTCATTAAAACGGAATATTAAAATCAAAATGGCCAGGATTCCCAGCCTGCTCTCTGACTCGGTGAGTGCCAGACTGCAGCGAAGTAATTTCTGTGGTCTGCACCTGCCAGAGGTACACCCCACACGCTACTAAACCAGACAACCAGGGACCATAGCCACTCGTACTGCGTAAAGCTAAATAGAAGACTCACACAAAAACATCACACACGTAGTGATAGCATACATCATGCAGCCAACGCACAACACACACACACACACATATACACATACATCACACAGCCAGTACGCAACATACACATACATCACACAGCCAGTACGCAACACACACATACATCACACAGCCAGTATGCAACACACACATACATCACACAGCCAGTATGCAACACACACATACATCACACAGCCAGTATGCAACACACAAGGCATGTGCTTATTGTACACAATGGACATTTCGTATCAGAACTCATTTTATCCTAGCAGTGCGCCTTTATAATTGTATTTTGTTAATTCTGACCTGCAGTGTTTCCATCTCTTAAATAGACAGGACAATTGCCAGGAATTCAATGTGAAGTTTAAAATTTATGCCAAAATAGCTGAATTAGAAAAATTCTCCAAGTTAATTCTGTTTGTTTGTTTTTCTTTAATTTAGTTCTCACTGAATTCCTGTCAGTTCTCCGTTCACTGAATAACTCTGTCTGTTTATATCCTTCACCTCTCTTGGATTTTCTAACTGTTTTTTTTACATTTGTTTTTGTTCTGTCTGGTTTTACCCCAGGTTATGCGCGGATCCTTTTCGCATTCATCGCTTTTTATTTCATGCCCGATTCCCCTCTCGTGGCCTCTACATTTTACCTTCTCAGTGGCTTGCTGGATGCTTTCGATGGATATGCTGCCCGAGCCCTTAACCAGGGTAAGAAAAAACCTGAAACATGTAAAACAAGATGGCTGCCTTGTAGAATAGTAGTTTGCTTGTACCAATGACAGGCTGTCACAAAGCCATTGGAACAGTGAGAGAGAGTCGTGGCAGATTTGAGAGAGGGGATGGGAGTGAGATTAACATTACTAGTCAGATTGAGAATGAATGAAGTATAAACGCTACCGGATCGCTGGTGTCTTTACAAACATAGTCCAGAAATGGTACCCATTCCTGACCCAGAACAAAGACGAGAGTTCTAGTCTCTTCACTTGCCCTCCTGCAGGTACCAAGTTCGGAGCGATGTTGGACATGCTGACTGATCGCTGTGCCACCATGTGTCTGCTGGTTAACCTGTCCCTCCTGTATCCATCGTACACTGTACTATTCCAGCTCAGTATGAGCCTGGACATTTCCAGCCACTGGCTGCATCTTCACAGGTACCCCAGTGCCACCAACCAAGCGTGTCTGTCGCATTCTCTGATTAGAATGTCATGTGGAGCATTGTGTTCTTTATAATGATCAGCTTTCCCTTTTATCCCACCAGCTCCATCCTAAAAGGCAGTGACAGTCACAAGACCATCGACCTGTCCGGAAACCATATTCTTCGTCTGTATTACACCTCCAGGGTGAGTATCCTGCATATTTCTATTTCTCTAACATCTTGTCGTGTATTCCAATCTTTTTTTTCTTTTTCACTCAGCCTGTCCTGTTCCTGATGTGCGCTGGCAATGAGCTGTTTTACTGTATGCTGTACTTACTGCATTTTACCGAGGGACCCGCAGGTTAGTATGAGATATGGGGTGATTATTCTAATGAACTAAGAGCAAGATCTTCAGCCACTGCAGAACTGTAACTCTGCTACCCCTGGTCTGCAGAGAGAGGACGATTGTACAGCTCTTTGAAACATTTATTTTCCATAAACTGATATGAAAAGTCCAGTAATGACACAGCGTGGGAGAACAATTGTATAACAATGCTGCAGAGGATCATGAGAAAATAAAGCTTTTATTAATGCCGCAGGGGATGGTGGGGGGAGTATATTAATGCAATGCTGCAGAGGATCATGGGAGAACAATGTTATTGCAATGCTGCAGAGGATCATGGGAGAACAATGTTATTGCAATGCTGCAGAGGATCGTGGGAGAACAATGTTATTGCAATGCTGCAGATGATCGTGGGAGAACAATGTTATTGCAATGCTGCAGAGGATCGTGGGAGAACAATGTTATTGCAATGCTGCAGAGGATCATAATAAAATAAATCCTATAACAATGCTGCAGGGGATGTTAGATCAGCATGGCTGGATTGTAACCAAATCTACACAACACCTTAGTGACAAACCGTAAAACTGTGAAATTGCCTGTTTTAGGGAGAAATTGCTTTGTTGAAGAATTTTAGAAATTCGGCTATTTTGGGCCAAAATGGTCCATTCTCTGTAGTTTTTGGCTTAGTGTATAAACCTTTGTCTCTTTCTTCATTTTTACACCTCTCTCTCTCTTGTTCTCCCTCAGTCATCCTGGGGCCTCTCGGGACTGTTGGCATCTTCCGGTTAATCCTCTGGATATCCATCCCGGTATCCATGGTTAAATCTCTTATCAGTCTCCTCCACCTGGTCACCGCCTCCTGTAACATGGCTTCCCTTGACTGCGCTGAGCGCTCCAAGAAGAAGTGAAACCTGGGCTGAGACTGCAGCTTCCAAGCCAGACCGATTAAATCCTAAAGTATCCCATGTTCTGCTGCTAAGTGTTTATTCTGTGTATTCCAAGCAGTATATCTGGTTATCATCATCACTGCCCAGGAGCTGGTCCGCCGCGCCACCTGGTAGTGAGAAATAAAATCACCTGTTGGGGCTGGGTGGTATATTGGGGGTTTATGCTTGGTTATAATTTTCAGGTTGGTATAAAAGCTTTTGGGGCAAAAGGGGTTAAATATCTTTCCTATGACTGTACCCTCCATGTGGAAACAAGGGGTATTTACTTATATAATGCAATACATCACAGAGCAGATTGATATCCATGTACGGCCCCAGCATCGATGTCTGGGTAGCACAGAATTCACGTTTCTGGAAACAAACTTTTAAGATAAAATCTGGGTTTGTTTTTGGTTTTCTTCTTTCAGTATCACTGAATTAAATTTTTTGTTATTTATGTAATTTGTGTATGTGTTTTAATTCTCCATTTTTGTATTGTAACCTTGATGTATTTTGTTCATTACGTGGGGAACAATTTATGTTGTTGTTGTTGTTATAAACTTTATTTCCAGAAAACCTCTGTGTCCTGCTGTGCACCCAGAATCCTTTGCCCCTGCATTGATGTAGGTGTTGGCAGCCACTGTATGTTTAAGGGTGAACAAGCAAGGGCCGATAGCAGCCAAGTGTTTTATTATTTCCCAAAAGCAGGTTAGAATTTTGCCTTTTATCTACAGTAGCTCCTGTTCTAATTTTCCTTCTCTTTATGCAAATCTTACTTTTTTCACAATTCCCAGTTCCTGTAAAGTTTGTCAACTCAGGGAGAAAAGTAACTGACAGCAAGAGGACCAGCATTGGCTGCGATACCTCAGCCACTTCCTGTCCCTGCAGACATTACTGTAGAAGGAGATCCTGGGGTCTTGCTCCAACTCAAGGGTCATTTCAAGAGTTTTTTCCTTTTTAATATAAAAAACACAATGTGTATATATAATTTTTTCCAAGTTCGTTATCTTCATAAAGCATTAAAAACATACGGGACAACTACTCGCAGAAGCTACTTTAACTGAAATAAAAACACAATTTGTGTAAAAGATACTCGGGGGGGTTGGGGGGGGGGGGGTTATTTATCAAATTGTGAATTGGAACCTAAATGACAAACTTTAGAGCTGATTTAGAATAAAACCAAAATCACTTAAAACGTCGCTGTAATTCTGAATAATCCCCTTGTTTCCCTGTTGCTGTGTGCACAGAATATTGTGTTAGGGATACCCGAGGGCTGTGTTAACCCACACACGGTCACATTTCCAGCCACTGAATGTGGTTGTCCTATTATTTCTTTCTTATTTTTTCTAGAATTCGAATAAATCAGGGATAGCGTAATAAACCGATAGCACAAACAGCTGCAGAAGTGTTAACTTATTCATAGAAATGACATCATATGGTCCATCAGACCTGTTTAAAATCCACATTGGGCATTTAACGGTTAAGACAAACGGCATAATATGTTCTATGGTAAATCATGTACATTAATTGTTTTATTCACTGTATCACTTGCTTCCTCTGTGTTCCCCATATTTATGATAAAATGTAATAAATATGCAATGATACCCAAGACACGCGTGTTATCTGTGATTGTGTGTGTGTGTCTACATACAGTGTTCTAAAACTTGCTTTTAAAACTTGCACCGTGTTAAATTTAACCCTTAGATTTTGTAAATGACGAGTTCCTTGACTGGCTAAAAAAATATTTTTTTAAATCTCAATTTAAGCCATACAGCCAGAGTTCAATGAAAAATGTCCTACTCAAAATAACTATTTTGGGACACACAAGGCTATTCAGTAAAGTCTGCAAGGTTTTCCATCGGCTACTTTGACCTGAAGTTTGATATTAACTTTGAATTCCCAGAAGGTGATACTTAACCCCTTAAGGACCAAACTTCTGGAATAAAAAGGAATTATGACATGTCACACACGTCATGTGTCCTTAAGGGGTTAAAGGGACACTCCAGGCACCCAGACCACTTCTGCCCATTGGAGTGGTCTGGGTGCCATCTCCCACTACACTCTCAAGTGTAATTATTGCAGTTTCTAGTACTAGACAGCTAGTAGAGGGCACTTCCTTGTCCACAGCTCCTCCCAGTGATTGCGTTGGCCGGTGGGCGAGACTGATCCCGCCCACCGGCCAGGGAGACCTATAGGAAAGCATTGAAAATGCTTTTCAATGCTTTCCTATGGGGAAATGAGCGACGCTGGAGGTCCTCACACAGCGTGAGGACGTCCAGCGACGCTCTAGCACAGGTTTTCTGTGCTATGATGCAGGAAGTGCGCTCTAGTGGCTGTCTATTAGACAGACACTAGAGGTGGAGTTAACCCTGCAAGTTAATTATTGCTGGACTGATGGCTGTACCAGGTGAATACAGGAGCACCCATTAGATGCCAGCTTTCCCACACTAATGGTTCTATGGAACTCACAGGGAAAAGACTGTCACATAGCAGTATTGGGGAGGAGATGCTCAGTTTTACAGCAGTAAATCACAATTTATTTATTTTTTTTCCAGAATCTAAATTGCTAGATGTATGATATCGCCATAGAAACTTCAATTGTCTTGCGAGTGCAGGTACGGAGTTCTAATAATCGCGATAGAAAGTGCTCGTTTGCCTATTATCAAATTCCTCTCCTAAAACAATGAAAGATGTTTATATTAAAAAGATTAGATCTTACTGGAAAGGGATAATACAATGTTACAGCAGTAGCAGACTGTGTGCTGAGAGGTGAAATACCACCTTGCACAGGTAGGGGGCAGTATGACTTGTCAGTATTATTATAGCCTCAAGGCTTCGATAAACTGCGTCCGGCAGCAACAGAAAATGGGGTCTGCATTCCTGCCCATTACAAACATGGCTGCAGTAACAGCATCGCTTGCCCAAATCAGGGCGGTGTACTGCTGGTGACATCACAAGGGTTTCTGAGTAGTGACATTAAAATTACATTTTAACCATTTTTACCATAATTTTAAAATGTATTTTTATTGTTTTTATTTTGTCTCAAACAATGCCGGTCCTGACAGATCGATAGATATTATAGAGATACACACACGATATCTCACCAAAAAAGGAAAGCAGTTTATTTTCATTTTTTTCCGCCTCTTTGTTGAAACATGAATAGATGTTAAAGCTGGATCCAAACACCAAGCTCTACGCTAACGGTAAATTGTATTTTATTAACACGTTGACCACGCTCATCCCTCGGCTCCCTAACCCTATTTTTAAATTTTGTGATAACTGAGCATTTATCCCAAACAGCTGTGATTACACAAACCCACCCACAGTGGGCGCTACCTTGCAAACAATAAGAAACTTCAAGGGAAACGGTCAACTTCCTTGATTTTTTTATAGTCTGTATTAAATATGTTTGTGATGTATTGAAAATAAAATGTAGAATTTCACACATACTGTAACTGGCTGCTTCCATCTTGGCTCCCTCTCAGTCGCTCTGATAAATGCTGCTCTTCTCTGTCATTGGACAAAGAAGGAAACATTTTGCATTGTATGCCTTGGCTGTGCCAGGACTGACCTACATGATGATGGCACTTTGCCATACATTTTAAAAGAAAATGGAGTCTTTCAGAAGAAAAGATATGTACACACGTTATTGGTGATCCTTAATGATTTATTCCATTACCAGTAAAGTAACAGTTTTGCTTTAAGAGCTTGGATTTCTTATACACAGACTTTTCCTTCACAGGGGAGGGTATACATCTATGTAAAGCTGCCAGGCTGCAGGACGTTCAATATTATTAATCCAAGGGAACGCTCTGAATGATTTCAGTAGTGTAACACATTTCCCTCCTGCAGCATCTGATTCCTACATACTATAAGGACAGCAAGCACTTTCTATGAGTTGGCCACTGGCACAAACAAGAATAAAGTGTCCAAGGAAACGTGAGGGAGCGGAAAGCTAAAACAGTTACAGAAATAAAAAGGAGTTTAAAGGGGACTAAGTAGTTTATTTTGCTGAAGTGTTTTTGGGGTCAAGAGCGTTTCCTGTTTTTATTTCAATTAGACAATCGGTCCTGTTACTTCCTGGTTTGTTTAGCTCAGCGGAACTAAACTCAAGGAGGCAGCAATTACCCAGAGCAGCTGCATTGGGAGTCTGTGATTGGACAGCTACAGAAAGTCTGGGCCGGGTTAGAAGGGGAGGGCTTGCAAAGGCTGCAGACAAGAGATCAGCAGCTATTGCAAGCCAAGATTTTCTATACCCACAAATAAAACATGCAAAACAAAAATCATGTGCCTATTTTCCTTGGAGGCATACCTATTACATTGCTTGTTTTCTCCAAGTGTTCCTTTAAGAAGATAAGGCTAAATATATCTGGTATATCGTTGTGAATAATAAAATCCATTACTTGTGTTAGAAATGAGATTATTTATACTCACATAAAGCCATCCCCTGTTTTTGGGATCCTGTAGACCAGTCCAGATTTAGGGATTACCCACTTGTGTTTAAGAACCCCTACTAAAGACTGATAAAATAATGATTAGGTGTAATTAATAACAGGTTGCTTATTAATTAATGGTTGATTAGTATCCACTCATTTAAATTAGACTAGAAAAGTAATATTCAAGATTATTCATTAAACCTTGAATTGTGAGGATTTAAAAATGGAATTGTACATTTTAGCCTAGAATGGCAGAGATTCAAATCTAGCGTGGTGGAGATTTTAACACAGTCTGCAAAGCACAAACGGCCCAGGTTCTGTTTGTGTCCTTATAGAAGGGGGTTTTAACTGAGCCCAGTCTGTGTGCTGGGAGGCCGGGCCTGGGAGCCGTATTGAACAGTTGGTTGTGGGTTTGCGTAGAATATCTTCACGTTCTTGTGGTTTCAGTAACCTACAAAGAACATTTTATACAACTTCTATTGTCCACAAACATCAACAAACCGTTTTCAGACACTTTTGTCAGATCGGACTGATGAGATAGAATCTATGAACTCATATTGAAACCAACACAGGATAGGCAACCTTCGGCACTCTCGATATTGTGGACTACATCTCCCATAATGCTCTTACAGCCATAGGGTTGGCAAAGTATCAGTAGAGAGGTAGTCCCCATCTGGAGTGCCAAAGATTGCCTACCCATGGCGAACACATTCCAAAGATAGAAGGTAGAACAGGGACTGCACTGTGCTAAAGGCAAAGTTCAGTTTAAAAAAAAAGAAAAAAAAAAAAAAAAGGGAGGGTGAGTGTAAAACTGGCAAATATTTTCAGATAAGTATTTTGTGTTAGTTTCTCCCCTCCTCAACCATAAAAAAAATACATGTCACCTTGGGGTTATTTTACTAAATATCTATAAACCCCTAAAGGGTCCTTTAACTCCTTAAGGACCAAACTTCTGGAATAAAAGGGAATCATGACATGTCACACATGTAATGTGTCCTTAAGGGGTTAAAAAGTTTACAGAGATAGTTCTACTGAAACCGATAATTAACTTCATATTTAATAGCAGTTCCCCACTTTGGTATGGTATAGTCTATATAAATAAATCTCTCTAATCTATTGACTATAGCCACATACAGAACATGTGCTGGTTTCCAAAAGGATTGCATCACATTTAGCGTTTTGTCTATAGACACGCGGCCAGTAGTATAACTGTGTGAGTGTCCAATAATTACACAATAACCCAGGTGTATCCATAATGGCTGCAGGTTGGACTGGGATTCTCGTCTAAAAGTGCCTGCGGGATATTTTCAAGTCACGCAACACAGGTTCGTTTCCCGTGATTCTGGAATGAGATATATTGGAGAATCTCTGGCCGGAGATTCCGCTGTTCATTGTGGCACCAGTCAAAATATCAGTTAAGCCCGAGTGCAAGGTAGCAGAGATCTGACCCTCATCCAGATCCCCTAATTCTGATACACTGTCATCTCCACTTGCTGCCTCGGAATCTCCATCTTCCCGTCTTTGTAAGAACGTGAATGGGTCCGTCAACGAGCACATCTCCTCGATGTGACCCATCTTCTTGGACAGCTCTTCTTTCCGGACTTCCAGTTGACTGATCAGATGGGAGACTCTTAGTGAGATTTGGACACTTTGCCAGGAGATTTCAATCATAATTCGTTTCTCCAGGAATTCCAGCTCGTTCCGGAGCTCTTTAAACAATGCCCTCATATTTTTCATAACACCAGCCGCTTTATCCTGCACTTCTTTTCTCTGTTCCTGAAGTCTCTGAACTCTTTTCCCAGTCTCCTCTCTCTTTGAGGTCAGATTCACGAGAAGTTGGGTCAGTTTCTGCTTCTTTTCCTCAGAGGCCTTACATAGAGTCTCCACCTGGTGTCCCCTGTGCGTCCCGTCCAGGCGGCAGGAGACACAGATGCAGGCCCCATCCTCGGAGCAATAGTACTCCAAGAACCTCTTATGGATGGAGCACTTTTTATCCTCCAGACACTTGGTGGGTTCAGATAAGACATGTAGATCTGATTTGATATGTGCCCTCAGGTGGGTTTCGCAGAGAGAGGCCTCACAGTGCAGACATGTCTTGACAGCCGGTATGGGAGTATACACACAGTAGGTGCATACGATCCCAGAATCCTGTTCTGGATGAATCGAATGGAAATGTTCGGCGATCTTGCAAAGCTTTAGATTCCTCTGCAGAGCAGGACGTTGTTGATACTCTGCTCGGCACTCGGGGCAGCTATAAACTCCAGATCGTTCTTGTGAATCCAGAACACTCCCGATGCAGGCTCGGCAGAAGTTGTGTCCGCAGCTCAGGATGATGGGATCGCTGTAAATATTCAAGCAGATGGAGCAGTTCAGCTCCTCCAGCAGCTCTGCAGACGCCATCCCGAGAAATGAAAGTGAAAGTGTTGTGTTGGTGCAGGCCCCAGGGAAGGAGGGATTATCTCGGAGCTCTGTCTGGCAGCTGTGTGACTCACACAGGGAGCAGGGCCAGACCCAGGCAGATTATCTGCATTAACAGAACAAGGAACAAAAAAAATTAAATGCAGACAGCACACACCACGGCCACAGCATGTCTGTGTTAATAAAACAGAAATATGAACGTACTGCTCTCAGCTGTGTTATATAACATTGATCAATAATGCAGGTTTCAGGGTGCCTCCACATACAATACAGCCCTGCAGTCTGTATACAGCCTTCATGACAAGGAGCAGGATAAATCCCATTGTACCAGGACTTACATTGGGGGTTACAAAATGCAGCGTATGCAGAAACATTTGTTTGCTGTAACGAAGCTCCCAACATGTTAAATAGACAGAGAGATGCTTTAATTATAGGGGTGTCCCCAGGAGACGGCTGTATTAGAGACATTTTAAGTGACTTAACAATTTACACAGGCTGAGTTCTAAACACATTTACTGTAGTTTAAAGACACATTACTGGGAGTATTATTGCTGTGGAGCTCTGTTGTACACTCAGACACATTACTGGGAGTATTATTGCTGTGGAGCTCTGTTGTACACTCAGACACATTACTGGGAGTATTATTGCTGTGGAGCTCTGTTATACACTCATACACATTACTGGGAGTATTATTGCTGTGGAGCTCTGTTATACACTCAGACACATTACTGGGAGTATTATTGCTGTGGAGCTCTGTTATACACTCAGACACATTACTGGGAGTATTATTGCTGTGGAGCTCTGTTGTACACTCAGACACATTACTGGGAGTATTATTGCTGTGGAGCTCTGTTATACACTCAGACACATTACTGGGAGTATTATTGCTGTGGAGCTCTGTTATACACTCAGACACATTACTGGGAGTATTATTGCTGTGGAGCTCTGTTATACACTCAGACACATTACTGGGAGTATTATTGCTGTGGAGCTCTGTTATACACTCAGACACATTATTGGGAGTATTATTGCTGTGGAGCTCTGTTATACACTCAGACACATTACTGGGAGTATTATTGCTGTGGAGCTCTGTTATACACTCAGACACATTACTGGGAGTATTATTGCTGTGGAGCTCTGTTATACACTCAGACACATTACTGGGAGTATTATTGCTTTGGAGCTCTGTTATTCACTCAGACACATTACTGGGAGTATTATTGCTGTGGAGCTCTGTTATGCACTCATACACATTACTGGGAGTATTATTGCTGTGGAGCTCTGTTATACACTCAGACACCAACAATATGGAGCTCGTAGAAAAGAGGGACAGAAGGATTGGGCCCAAAATAGTGACTGTCCCTCCTAAACAGGGACACTTGGTAGTTGTGGTGCTATACAGAGAGGGACAGAGTGGGAGATAGTCATGTGTTATACACTCAGACATACCAACAATATGAGGGCCCTAAATAGGGACACTTGGGAGCTATGCTGTAATCTGACTCTGCACACCAGCTGCTCTGTACATAGTGTGATTTTATACCAAGCAGACATTAAACAAAATAATCACACTGTGCTGCCCAGCAAAACGCAGAATTCACACATTGCCAGAGGAGTTTAACGGACTCTTCTCGATGGATCCTGTAGAATTTCTCCAGTGATTAACCCATTGAGTCCACCTAGCAGCGTATAAATCTCACTCTGCTGGGCAGCACTCTTCATGCACCTACCAACAGCCATCTGTGAAACCACAGCCTAGATCTATACAAGCGAGCACCACCCTCCGTCCCAATTACTTACAGAATGAGTTATTAATTTACACTCCCATCACTCACAGCTGAGACTACGTGGTCGGATTTTTGTCTCTACACTAGAGCTTTATTCACTAAACTGGGAACAATGACAAAAGAATTGCTATATTTCAACCCAAATAACGGAGTGTAAGAAAGTATCCAGTTTGGGCTCCAACATGTAATTAAGAACACACAGCATTAAGCTCTGCACTCAAACTCCAGCTACTCCTGGGCAGCAGCAACAGAGTAGCTTATTCAGCAACCCAAATATATAGAACGAAGCCAAAAAATAAAGTTACCTGTGCTGCGCACTATCCCAAATCCCTGTGTAAATTTATAACATTGGGGTTTGATTATCATTCCCGTGGCCATTGAAGTGTAAGCTCACCTACCACGTCAAGGAAAACCTCCTTGTTGAGTCCCACACGAACATTCACCTTGCTGCTTTCAGCCAAAAGGCAAAATCTCGAATTATTAAACAGCAATAAGGGTGGGCAGCCGGACTTAATTATGTAAAAATGATTCATTCACTAACGTGATAATGGCTGGTTAATTCAAAGTGGGTGGAAGAGCTGAATTGGAAAAATTATCCAAATCAATTCTGTTTCCAATTCGGCTATTTTGGCCTGAAATTTTACATTTAACTTGAAATCCTGGCAAATCTCCTTTTAGTAGATAAATAATCCGTGTTATTTGCTAAAGTTAGACTTAAATGTGAAACTCTGTTTGAATTCACTTTAAAGGCCAGAGGGCCCCAAATGAAAGCACAGCTGATTCAGGGCGTTTGCTCAGCTCAGATATTTTAACCTGAAATGTGAAATTCTGTTTGAATTCACTTGAGTAAATAAATGTACCTGACGCCCATATAGCCTTTTTACTTGCTTGTATCACACAGCCAGGTTACAGTGGTGCCGCCGAGCCCATGTGTGCACTATAAAGGATTATCACGTGTGTAGGGGCTGGTAAGGACACCCCTTTTTAGTAATACACAATCTTGTTATCTAGGAGCACTGTACTTACTATAACTACTTCATCTAAATGTTTACAGTAGCTCCTCCCTCCTAAGTGGCCCGAGTGACTTTATGTTAATAATTTCAAGCCTTGGAGAAGCTGTCTGGGTCGGAGAGCTGTGATTGTCACTTCCTGGCTCTCAAACTATAGCATATCACAAGGCCACGCGTGCATGCGCAGTATCGTCAGAATCAGTCATAAGGAATCATCGCATGCGCCTCCGGTCTCCAATGCTCCAGGATGACATCACGTGAGGAGGAGCCTGCGGCAGTGCAGATAGAGACTGGAGTGAAGGTGAGTAAATTATGTTTTTTGTTTTCATTTTATTTCATTTTGCAGGTTGGGGAGGGGCCGAAAGTAACAAAGGACATTCAGGCTATAGTGTTCGGAATATAGATGTGTATGTCCCTTTAAATGTATACAGGGATTTGGGATGCCAGTAACTGTTTTTTTGATTTTGTAAAAGTTGCAGTTCTACTGTCAGCCACTCTCAGCACATCACTGCTGCCTACTCCAGAACTAGCACAGTTTCAATGAATGTTCGGATGTAGGAGCCTGGTGTGTCACATTTATTTGAATATAGACGGAAAACGTTTTGACGCAAACTTGGGAGAATGACCACATATTCTTTGTTCCATGATTACTACTCTAAACTGTATTAATATAATGATCTGTTGTGATTATGGTGCTTAGAACGCCCCTGCATTTTGTCATTGTGGGTATATCTAAAAACAGCTTGTAAAGCTGCAGATCTCTTGTTTGCAGTCTTTGCAAGGCCTCCCCTTCTAGCTCCACCCAGACTTTCTGTAGCTGTCCAATCACAGACTTCCCAACACAGCTCAATGAGATGTTTTTACAGGGCAGGTGCTCTGGGCAATTGCTGCTTCTCGCATACCTCCTAACATTTCAAATAGGCAAAGAGAGACACTTTAATTTTAGGGATGTGTGTGAGGGTGTGACCAGGGGTAGGGCTGTTCCATAATATATTAGGTACTAGTTACAATTAATATAACTAAAATATAATTTAGAAGATGAAGAACAATGTATCTTATTTCCACAGACTGATTTCTAAACACATTTATTGCACATTTAAAGACACATTACTGGGAGTATTATTACTGTGGAGCTCTGTAATACACTCAGACACATTACTGGGAGTATTATTGCTGTGGGGCTCTGTTATACACTCAGACACATTACTGGGAGTATTATTGCTGTGGAGCTCTGTTATACACTCAGACACCTTACTGGGAGTATTATTGCTGTGGAGCTCTGTTATACACTCAGACACATTACTGGGAGTATTATTGCTGTGGGGCTCTGTTATACACTCAGACACATTACTGGGAGTATTATTGCTGTGGAGTTCTGTTACACACTCAGACACATTACTGGGAGTATTATTGCTGTGGAGCTCTGTTATACACTCAGGCACATTACTGGGAGTATTGTTGCTGTTGAGCTCTGTTATACATTCAGACACACCAACAATATGGAGCTTCTACGAAAGAGAAACATTGGGATAGAAAAGTGGGATAGAGGGTTTGGGCCTAGAAATAGTGACTGTCCTTCCAAAATAGGGCCACTTGGGAGTTATGCTCATGAGTATAGGTCTAGTAAGTTTATAGCCAGGAAGAAACAGAACCAGGTGTTTGATTGACAGCTGTGTGTGTGTGTGTGTGGGGGGGGGGGTGGAACACAATGTTTATTTATAAAAATGACAATTTCTATTTAAATATTTACATTGTATGAAATAATTAAGAGGACACAGTCTTCACACATACAGCATTTCAGGACGCTCCAGGGGTCCCTTTAAAGCAAAACGAATATGAGTGTCTCACAGACAGAGGGAAAAATAATAAGACACATTACCGATACAAAGGACATGAGATCCCTGTCGTGGGTCTAGACCTCCTACACGCTCAGAAAGCCAGGGAGCTGACAATCTACAGCGGGAATCTTTACTTCTGCCTCCCCTAACCCCCATGTTTACTTGTATAACTCCCAGAATTCTTTCAATTCCAAAAGAACCTATTGTTACAGTAACAGAAATGAATGGATCATCGTCCTACTAGAAGGGGTAATGTTTTAGGATTTTGGAACTGTTTCTAGTTTGGATAATTTGGAGTAACATTTGAAATTCACTGTTAATTCCTGACAATTCACACTTCATTGAATATCTCTGTGTTCGTGTTAAACTGATCCATAGATATATTTCAGTGAGGGAAGAATACAGTCCATTATAAGAATGGAATTTACCTGAATAAAACCGAGCCGTTCACGAAGGTGATCATTTAATGCCAGAGTAGCAGGAATGGAGAGGATAGCTGACTTTAAATTTGAAATTCACTTTGAATTCTCACGTTTTGGAAAACCATGTTAGTTTGGACCAAAACCCATTTGGACGGACCCAGTGACACTTCCCCTTACCCATCGGCGTCCCGATTCTTGGACCGGTGTAGTTGGAAGGTTTGATGTCATTTAATGCCGTTTCTACAAAACCTTCACAGCAATAAAGTCCTGCATTGTTCATTGTTTGAAATGAAATCATTTTTCGACAAATAGGAATGTGAATTGATGGCTACGTCATGTCATGATTCTTACTGCTATAGATTGGCCATAGAGAGGAATCACAGAGCGATATAATACCCTACAGACGCAGACAGGACCTCTCTATGGTTCCTCTGAATTCTAGTGAATTGGAATCTGAAATCAGTCACAGCTTGGCTGGTTTAACCTCAGTTTTACCATTAGCATTTAATCTTCCAGCGTTCCCCTGGGTTATTACTGACACTGGACCCATTCAGCAATCTCTCTCCATTGATGGAGTGTATCAGGTCTGGGGTCTGACTGCTGACCCTGCTGTGTTGGTGATACCCGGTCCTGAGCCAGTCTCCACAGCGCCCCCTGGAGGACTCGCACAGATTCAGACACACAGACACGATTATTTACTAAATATATATTTTCGATTTGTGACAATATCCTCATTTCCTCTTTTGACTTTTCCCTATAAATATTTTTCTCCATTTACAATTCCCACCTTTTGCACCGCTACAGCAGATGTTGCTGCCATTTACCCCGTTGCCCACAGATCACAAGACAAACAGTAGTGTTTCATGCATAAATATTTCAATTTATTTTCATGCTCCGTTCATACAAAAAAATGTGCAGAGTATACAAACATTGTTGGCTCACGATACATGCAAAATTGGTTTAATTCGTTTTCCTGCAAGAACATAGCTTAATAAAAATACATTCTTAATTTCCCACAACCCCACCCTACAATAGGTATATAAAGACACAGGAGGCGGGAGAGAGAGAGAGAGAGAGAGATAGAGGTGGATGATAATATTGGGGGACCACAGGACGTGATAACTAATAGTGTTTAACTCTTTGAGAACCACGAGGGCAGAACTACCCCCTGCTAGCACTCAACAGGTTAATACAAACTTCACCCCCAACATTGCACCCAAAATGATAACACTGGATCCCGTAAACACAGCTACCGGGACAAATGAGGGGGGAAATTTTAATGTTAGTAAAAAGCTCAAAATGGTATCAAAAAGTAGCAGCGATGAGTATATGTGTAAAAATTTGGCCAGTTTTGCATTATGTTAATGAGTAATTATAAAGAGGGACTGGGTGAGTGTAACGTATAAGGATGGGTGCATTTCTGGATCCGAGCATTGAGTAAACGAGAAACCCAATTCTCTCTCTCTCTCTAGGAAAACCTTTACGCCTCCATTTTTTTGGTCCCCGTCTCCCACCCTCCCCACCCCTATTTTGGTAGTTCCCCCACCCTCCCCGGCGTGCATGTAAACCAGGCAGCATGCGGGACGATAGGTGCTTAATACAGATAACAGTCATTGGATATAGGACGTGGATAGACAGAAAGGTCTGAGGAACGAGAACACACGCGGTACGAGCGCAGCCAAGGAGAGACGCTCAACGCAATCCTCCATCTGCAACCGTCGCACCCAGATTAACCCCTTACTGCCAGCCAGCCGCCCTGCAGTGCACTGCCACGCCATGGAGTAACAGGCAATGCACTGCGCTAGTGGCCCTTAATGGAAGAGAAGAGTTAAATCAGACTGGCGAGAGAAGCTTCTTTGGCAAGTGAGAGAAGTAATGCTCTGCGAGTCTTATGGACGTATGGGGGGCTCATGGTATTGGGGAGTGACGCTCTGCATGTCTGTCAGAATATATTGGAGAGCGGATTCCCTGCAGGCTTGTATGAGAAGGCAGTGATTTCTGTCAGATTTATACAAAAAGAACATGAGGGGGAGTGATACTCTGCAGGCATGTACGAAAAGAAAATCAGGTAATGCTCTGCAGGTTATAAATTCTCAAAATGTAATTAGAAAAATGAGAAATGATCTGCAGGGAAGATGCTCTGCTGTCTCCCGGTGAGAAAGCTAATAGGTTAATGCTCTGCAGTCCTGTAACAGGCGAATTAGTTTAGACTGGTGATGCACTGCAGTGAATGTGGGAGAAATCATGTTCCTGCTATACACACAGCAACCACTAGGTATCACTGCTGCACAGTCAGAGCAATGGCTAAGTGTGAGTGAGAGTGTGAGTGAAAGTATTAATGAGTGTGCTTATATCTTCTGTGGAATGGAGATTCTCACTTGAGTTGATAATCAGAAGCAAGTGTGATTATATATACAAAATGTAGGAACAACACACAGCACACTCACAGCCCACTCACTGACCTACTGACACACTCACCCTCACAGCCCACTCACCTACTGACACACTCACCCTCACAGCCCACTCATTGACCTACTGACACACTCACCCTCACAGCCCACTCACTGACCTACTGACACACTCACCCTCACAGCCCACTCACTGACCTACTGATACACTCACCCTCACAGCCCACTCACTGACCTGCTGACACACTCACCCTCACAGCCCACTCACCTACTGACACACTCACCCTCACAGCGCACTCATTGACCTACTGACACACTCACAGCCCACTCATTCACCTACTGTCACCCTCACCCTCACAGCGCACTCACTTACCTATTGACACACTCACCCTCACAGCGCACTCACTGACCTGCTGATGGACATTTACACTCACTGTCACAATTAGAGGGCTCTCATCCATACACACGTCGGAGGTAGCTTTACTCATTCTTACACTCAATGAGCAGTCTCACGCACACTCCTTGGGAGGTTTCACTCTCTCACTCACATTTCTCAGGCAGTCTCACACACACTTCTTGGGAAGGCCCTCTCAGGTCTCTAGCTGGTGACACTGTGGGAATGTGAAGAATTCTCGATGGGATCCAGGACGTACCCCTCAGTGACTATGACAGAATTGACGGCTTTTCACAAAACTGAAAAAGATGAAAAGGAAGACATTAAAACAGAGACAGGAAGTGTGCAACAGTGTCAGCGCAATAGTGTAATAGTTTCAGTGTGCAACAGTGTCAGTGCGCTAGTGTAATAGTGTCAGTGCGCTAGTGTAATAGTGTCAGTGTGCGAGTGTAATAGTGTCAGTGTGCGAATGCAATGGTGTCAGTGTAACAGTGTCAGTGTATCAGTGTAATAGTGTCAGTGTAATAGTGTCTAGTGGCTGTCCGGTAGACAGCCGTTACAGGCAGAATTAGTGCTGCAATGTAAACATTGTGCTTAGGGTCACTGTACCCAGACCACTTCAATATGCTGAATTGGTCTGGGTTCCTATAGGATCCATTTAACACTGAAATTTTGTTTTGAAAAGTCTACGATTCTCTGTTTACTGAACAGTTTTGCTTATCATCATTATAAAAATTAACCGTGTGCTATAAATGGGCCTGTCTTAATTCTTTTATTTGTACATTAACTCTAAAAATCAATAAATGAAATACACTCATCCTATTAAAAATGTGAAATTTCAAATATTATCACTCACAAGACACATAATGCATCTTGGACGTAAAAACCCAAGGGCAGAGTACAGAATATTTGATACAGTCCTAACCTCAACATATGAGGAAAGGGATTTAGGGGTGATTATTTCTGATGACTTAAAGGTAGGCAGACAATGTAATAGAACAGCAGGAAACGCTAGCAGAATGCTTGGTTGTATAGGGAGAGTATTAGCAGTAGAAAGAGGGAAGTGCTCATGCCATTGTACAGAACACTGGTTAGACCTCACTTGGAGTATTGTACGCAGTACTGGAGACCGTATCTTCAGAAGGATATTGATACCTTAGAGAGGGTTCAGAGAAGGGCTACTAAACTGGTTCATGGATTGCGGGATAAAACTTACCAGGAAAGGTTAAAGGATCTTAACATGTATAGTTTGGAGGAAAGACGAGACAGGTGGGATATGATAGAAACATTTAAATATATAAAGGGAATTAACACAGTAAAGGAGGAGACTATATTTAAAAGAAGAAAAACTACCACAACAAGAGGACATAGTCTTAAATTAGAGGGACAAAGGTTTCAAAATAATATCAGGAAGTATTACTTTACTGAGAGGGTAGTGGATGCATGGAATAGCCTTCCAGCTAAAGTGGTAGAGGTTATCTCAGTAAAAGAGTTTAAGCATGCGTGGGATAGGCATAAGGCTATCCTAACTATAAGATAAGCTATTTAGAAAATTGGGCAGACTAAATGGGCCGAATGGTTCTTATCTGCCGTCACATTCTATGTTTCTATGTTAAACTGCGCTGAAAGAAGACATTATTACTTTAATTCAAGGCCAACTGTAGCGGACTGTGTTTTGCTACTCATCATTTTTTTTATTGTTGGCTGTCCCTACCCATAATTGTTGCAGTATTTTACACTATTTGTCACGGTTCTTTAGTTAGAAGAAACAAGTAACAAGTAACTATCTGTTATATCATTTGTCTGGTTGTTTGGTAAGAATCTACTTTCAACCATCTGAAGTCGTACCATTCGAGAAACGAACAAACTACCGAACAACTAGGTCACTCCGGAGAGGAGTGTGGCACTAATTGAACCCCCCTATCTTTATTCACACTACCTTAATTGACAATCACACGAACACACTGGGTATTCCCTGGGTGGCCGCCGTTCGGCATGCGAACATCTTTCCAAACGAACGCACCAGCGGTGTTTGGTCGTCGAGTGTCTGCAACCCAAATCTGACACTCGACAACGCGAACACCGCAGAGACCTCCATACTCAACCCCGTTCGTGGAAACTTAAGAGAACAGAAAGACATTCGGTGAAAAGAATCATACAAATGAGGGGAATCATACGAATCCAGGGAGAACCCATTATATTAAACAGTTTCATGCTTTTTACCTCACGAACGGAGACCGACCATAAGGCCAAAACACATGGAACTATCTTCGGCTTACACCTCGTGTGCGGTTGGTAAAACTAAGACCTCCAGGAAATTCGTGAACCCCTGAACCGATCTGGGTGATTTTTCAGTATGTTGCTCACCCAGATCAGGGCTATCAGGGGATATGTGATTTATGGGTGTAGGTTATAGTTTTGGGGTACATCCAAGAATTGGGGGAAAATGTGTGTTTAAAATGTACAGATAATTAAAGGAACACTATAGTCACCTAAATTACTTTAGCTAAATAAAGCAGTTTTAGTGTATAGATCAGTGGTAGGCAACCTACGGCACTAGTGCCACGCACGGCACTCGAGGTGTCTTTCCACGGCACTCAAGTCTGCTAGAGCCAAACAGGCTCTGGCCTATTAGGAGTCCCAGTGAAACTTCAGATATCTGCCAATACGAAAAGGTGGTGAAGGACAATCCTCAATTTATGCATTGCAGCACGTAGAGTAAGTGATCTCAGATCAGTTCCTCCCAGCACTTGTGAATGGGAATCCACACTGTAGTAGAGCAGCCTGCAGCTGCTATTGCAGCTCCTGTACCTGGCCAGCCTGGTCCCCACTGGAACCCAGGGAAGCCACCCACACTGCTAGATATACACAGAAATGCAGACTAACCCTCCCCTCATACAAATAACACGAACAGCCCACACTCAAACACAAAACACAATCTGCACAAACGTAACCCACTAACAAAACATATACATGCACACAATCTCACATGCAATACCCCAAACAGCCCCCAAACATACACACACTACCAAACACACAATGTGACATATCCATCCACACACACAATTCCACAAGCAGCCCCCATACACAGCCCACATTGATATGTATCATACACAACACCACAAACTACGCATGAACATATACAATATGATAGCTCACATACGCACAAATACAACAATACAAAGCAATTACAGTAAAAATAACACAAGCAGAATACGGCAGCATACACACCTCAATTTAAAAAAATAGGACCAGCACGCTACGGGATATCACAATCCTATATCGGCACAGTGCTGCTAAAAGATTGCCTACCCCTGGTATAGATCATTCCCCTGCAATTTCACTGCTCAATTCACTGCCATTTAGGAGTTAAATCACTTTGTTTCTGTTTATGCAGCCCTAGCCACACCTCCCCTGGCTATGATTGACAGAGCCTGCATGAAAAAAAACTGGTTTCACTTTCAAACAGATGTAATTTACCTTAAATAATTGTATCTCAATCTCTAAATTGAACTTTAATCACATACAGGAGGCTCTTGCAGGGTCTAGCAAGCTATTAACATAGCAGGGGATAAGAAAATCTTAATTAAACAGAACTTGCAATAAAGAAAGCCTAAATAGGGCTCTCTTTACAGGAAGTGTTTATGGAAGGCTGTGCAAGTCACATGCAGGGAGGTGTGACTAGGGTTCATAAACAAAGGGATTTAACTCCTAAATGGCAGAGGATTGAGCAGTGAGGCTGCAGGGGCATGTTCTATACACCAAAACTGCTTCATTAAGCTAAAGTTGTTCAGGTGACTATAGTGTCCCTTTAAGTTATCTCTCAGGCTGAGGGGAGGGAAAATGTGTACTGTAACCAGCTAGTGATTGGATAATTCCTAATTTTCTGTGGTTGTCTCCCTTGCATGGGAGGATTGCATAAAAGCAGATTGTGTGTCATTAAAGTTCAGTTCTGCTCCTGATACTGAGTGTCGTCCAGTTATTGGGAAAGGGGATGGGAGATTCGGAGATTACTTGATTTACTGCTTATGCTGATCTTTAGTAGTGTGTGTGGAACTGCACTCACTCCCATAAATCTGAGCCAGGGTGCTTGCTGAACCGTAATCAAATACCAGATTTCCAAAAATTAATAAAATAATAGAGGTCCAGGCACTCCTTGGTTCAAGCTTGACAAATACCTTTTTGGGTCGAAACGTTGCTCCTGTGGTTCTTAATAAAGTGCCTGTCTTAAACCAAGGAGTGCCTGGACCTCTATTATTTTATTGTTCTTCTTATGATAACCTACTTGATCCTGAGTAACTATTGGAATACCAGCGGAGGAAAGTCTATGTTAAACTAGCGCTCCGCTACACCAGCAAAGACACCACAACAGCCGTATTTTGCAAGTACATCTGCCGTTAAATTTAAAAACAGATCACGGTATGATTAATAAATTACTGCTAAATGCTGGAAAACCATCTGAATTGCATGTTAACATTTTATTTATATATCACATTTTATTAGTACATCTGCTCCAAAGTTTGCGATTTCGCAAATTTTGGTATAACTGCAGGAGAAACAGATATTGATAGATGGAGGTGAATTAAGTGACAGCGAGAGACCTTCCCCTGTGTAAGCCTGTATATCTGTCACGCATCAGCGGATAATGTCACCAGCAGCCAACCTTGCGTCTTGCTTGACTGGCGCTGTGACACAGTGAAACATGCACTGTCTAACGGGGTCCGACAGATGGAGATTTGTTGCCTGCCTAGTGGGGTGCGAGGGGAGGGACCTGGAAATGCTGTAATATACAAACAGTACATCTAATTCTCTGTATAGGGGGGAAATTAAATGTGCACAACTGTGTGGTCTCAATGTACAGACAGAGATAAATGTATTTATTAATAAAGAGGTGGACCCATCATCTGTTATACCGCTAATTAGCTTGGCATACCATTTATCTAAACACATACATCTTGTTTAACATGAAAAGGGGGTTATTTGATAAACACAGAATCGTAATCAACTGAAAACCAAATAGTGATTTAGGGTAAAATTAGCTTATGATTATTACTAAGTAGGGAGATTTTTTTTTTTAAACTAGATTTTGCACTGTAATAAATAATCCCCAGAGACACAGTATTGCCAGATGGTCATTTTTGGATAGAAGTTGGCTACTTGGGATTGAATCTCAGTTTTCCTCTGTGAAGAAGGGGGGAGGAGGTACGTAGCTTTTAAGATATACATTACCCCCCCGATGAAATTGATATCTCCCAGATTTGGAAGCATGAGTGCGGGATTAGCCTGGTGCGTAGCAGTGGCGTACACACAATCCATGGGGCTCCGGTGTGAAACTGATCCGTGACCCCCCCCCAGACACATACACCCCCCCGACAGACAGACACAAAGACACATACATACATACACACAGACACATACAGACACACACACGCATACACAAAATGTTTAAAGGACCACTGTAGGCACCCAGACCACTTCAGCTTAATGAAGTGGTCTGGGTGCATGGTCCATCTAGGATTAACCCTTTCTGAGAAACTGCTATGTTTACATATGGGTTAATCCAGCCTCTAGTGGCTGTCTCATTGACAGCCGCTAGAGGCGCTTCCACGCTTCTCACTGTGATTTTCACTGTGAGAAGACGCCAGCGTCCACAGGAAAGCATTGAGAATGCGATTTCCTATGAGACTGGCAGAATGCGCGCACGGCTCTTGCCGCGCATGCGTATTCAGCAGATGACATCAGAAGAGGGAGGAGAGAGGGCGCCCGGCGCTGGAAAAAAGGTAAGGGATTAACCCCTTCCTCCCCCTTCAGCGCAGTACTCTCAGGGCACTATAGTGCCAGGAAAACAAGTATGTTTACGTCACCCTCCTGTTTCCTACCTTTTGCAGGAGGGTGACTTTGTATCGGATTAACACAGATTAATATGGACTATGTATTGGAATAACACAGATTAATATGGACTATGTATCGGATTAACACAGATTAATATGGACTATGTATCGGATTAACACAGATTAATATGGACTATGTATTGGAATAACACAGATTAATATGGACTATGTATCGGATTAACACAGATTATGTATCGGAACTAATTTAGATCAGCATGGATTATATATCGGATTAAGACAGATCAGCATGGATTATGTATCGGATTAACACAGATAAGCATGGATTATGTATAGGACTGTAGTGGACTGTGTGCCAGAATAACACAGATTATATATCAGACTAACACAGACTGTGTACAGGTATTGGGCTATAACAGGATATGTATGGGACTAAAATAAACTATACAATAGATTCACACAAACTATGTTTTAGACTCACACAGATTATATATTGGATTTTCAAGGACTATGGAGGGGGGGGCGGGGGGGGAGCCTGACTGCCAAGCAGACCAGGCATGCTCAGCAGAAGCCCCTGTGTCTGGAGACCGATATCGGGGTATAATACCCCTGCTACTTATGTTTTTTCGACTGCAACCTGCACTAATCTTACCCAGCGGTCACTGCTGTACACAATGGTACCTCACACGAGCATCCCCGACTCTGGGCTGTCCTGCTCGAGGCTTGCAGCCTACACATGACCGAACCAGGGAGAGACGGTCGCCCTCCTGGTTCTTTGGCTGACGCTGATACTCCTGAATATCGCCCCCTCCCTTTTGACCAGTGGGGGTTATCCCGGTCCCCACTGATTAGCTCCACTCATCTCCCTGACCATAAGCAGCGGACACTACTGGGGAAAGACCACGATGCTACCCCTCAAAATGGCGGATACGCCTTTTACTCCTGAGCATCAGGAAAGGCCTGAAGTGCCAGCTGGATGAGCTGCAGTGGAACACATGCTTATATGGCTGGATGAGATCTTCACCCATTTCTGGGCACAACTAAAGGCAGCAAACTACTTCAACAACATATGGCCGGAACAGTGGAAGGCAGAGGGAAGGTAAAGGGGCACGTGAGCCAGCTCCGGGCGAAACTTCCCGCCAAGCTGTTAAGTTCCCTGTATTGAGCCCGCCTGGGCTGAGAGCCACCAGGGATATCCTCCCAACGCATCACCCATGGAGGCAGAAGACCAAACACCGCAGGCAGCGAACATCCATCCCGATAAGGAAGGACTTGAGCCCAGCCGTGAGCCCCAGAGTCCGTGGTATTCCGATGCAGGCCCTCAACGCAGCCCGGGGCTGGAGGGATGCCACACTTAGCATTGGACTACCTCCGAGCCACCCCTGCAAGTTTCCTTGTCTAGGAGATGGCTGACGCTGAGCCATGGCCAGTTACACATGATCTGCAGACGTTATTCAGCGATAGCCCATAGTATCTTAGTTTTTGTTTTTTGTTTCCTTTACCTACTTGACCTACGAACGGCAGTGATTTACCAGAGGGCAGTGTTATCAGGGCTATAATGATGTCACCTCTATATTGAGCCTGCTACATCTAATCCCAGCCTTAATGCTTACTTACAGCCACAGGGCATATCAACAAGGCCTATATCAGTCAGCCCGGTACCGTGTGAGTGTGTGGGGCCTCAATGGTTAACCTCTCATGCAATCCTAGCTAGACATAATGTAATTACTTTTACTCTTATTATACTACTCTCCAGCTACCTGTCAGTTTGACCTCTAGCATGTTCTTAGTTATAGATTAGACAGGTGTACCTAGCACGTTTCTTACATAACTTAAAAATGAGGCAGACATATTATGGAGTTTACACTCTTGTTTATATATATATGTATATAAGTGCATCACCGTGTGTGTGTGTGTGTGTGTGTGTGTGTATGTATGTATGCGTATATATATATACACACATGGTGATGCACTTCTATACGTATGTGACTGTGCTTCTGTAAACATCTGACTTTCTGTTATGACTCCTGTATGTACATAATACTTTAAAATTAACACGGACTACGTATCGGAATACACAACCTATGTATCGGAGTAACACGCACTGCGTATCGGAGTAACACGGACTGCGTATCGGAGTAACACAGACTGCGTATCGGAGTAACACAGACTGCGTATCGGAGTAACGGGGACTGCGTATCGGAGTAACACGGACTGCGTATCGGAGTAACACGGACTGCGTATCGGAGTAACACGGACTGCGTATCGGAGTAACGGGGACTGCGTATCGGAGTAACACGGACTGCGTATCGGAGTAACGGGGACTGCGTATCGGAGTAACACGGACTGCGTATCGGAGTAACGGGGACTGCGTAACTGAGTAACACGGACTATGTATCAGACTATTAGACTTTCATAGAATATATATTGGACAGATTGTGCACTGCACTATAGCATACTATTTATTGGACTAACATTTGTTTAGTAAGTCTGGCTCTTTGTAGGGGGGGGTATTGAACTTATCCTATATATCCTTCTATAATGGGTATTTGGAGAGGTTTAACATGATGGACCAAGTAGGTTATTATTGAAGAACAATCTTGGGAACATTTCTAAAAGTGTAGAAATCAGCAGGAATATTTCACTGGTTTCCATGGTGACCGCTAGACCTTTGCCCTGGAATTGCTCTTTCCACATTTTCCGAGTTATTCTACCACTCAAACACTGGAGAGTTCCAATGTCTTTGTTACCCTGGAGAGTTTTTTATTTTCGTGATTACATATAATTAGCAGAAATATCACACAAACTGGCACGCAATGTCAATTATCATCCATTTTGGGTCGGTTTGTAGAGTGTCGCTATGACTTATTGCGGGTTTATAATGTTACGTTATTGTGTCACGCTGTAGTATAACATTTGTCATTGTGCACAAAGTAACAGAAACAAAGCCATTTCATTCCACCTCTCAATGCAGCTTCATGGTACTGAGTGGAATTTGGAAAATACTTCACCAAACTTTATTTACACTGATCAGCCACAACATTAAACCCACTGACAGGTGAAGTGAGTAACGCTGATTATGCCGTTACAATGGCACTTGTCAAGGGCTGGGATATATTAGACAGTAAGTGAACAGTCAGTTCTTGAATTTCATGTGTTTTGAATAGGAAAAATGGGCAAGCGAAATGATCTGAGTGACTTTGACAAGGGTCAAATGGTGATGGCTAGCCGACTTGGTCAGAGCATCTCCAAAAAGTCTTGTGGGGTGTTCCCAGTATGCAGTGGTTAGTACCTACCGAATGTGGTGCAAAGGACAACTAGACAAACCGATGTCCGGGTCATGGGCGCCCTCAAGGCTCATTGCTGCACTGGGGGGTGAAAACTAGCCAGTCTGGTCTGATCACACAGAAGAGCGAATATAGCTCAAATTGTTAAAAACTTAATGCTGGCCATGGTGGAACAAGGTGAGTACACACAGTGCATCACAGTTTGCAGCGTATGGGGCTGCGTAATCGAAGATCAGTTAGCGAGCCCATGATTAGGTGGATGGCCAGCTGCGTGTGCGTCGTTTACCTGGGGAAGAGATGACGGCAGGATGCACTATTGGAAGAAGGCAGGCAGGCCGGCGGATGTTATGCTTTGGGTAATATTATCCTGGGAAACCATGGGTGTTAGCATTCATGCAGATGTTCCTTTGACACGTACCACCTACCTAGAGATTGTCTCAGACCATGTACACTCCATGGTAATGGTGTTCCCTGATAGGTGTGACCTCTTTCAGCAGGTTAATGCACCCTGCAACACTGCAAACATTGTTCAGGAATGGTTTGAGGAACATGACAATGAGTTCCAGGTGTTGCCTTGGCCTCCAAATCTGACTGAGCATCTGTTTGGTGTGCTGGAACAACAAATCTGATCCATGGAAGCCAGACCTTGCAACATGCAGGACTTAAAGGATCTGCTGCTAATGTCTTGGTTCCAGATACCACAGGACATGTTCAGAGATCTTATGGACCCCATGCCGTGCCGCATCAGAGCTGTTTTGGCGGTACGAGGGGGACATACACGATGTTAGGCAAGTGGTTTTAATGTTGTGACTAATCACTGTATTTACTTAGACAATGCTCCACTTTGCTTAGTTTACTATTGTAATTTGTTATACTTGCAGTTACATGTAGTTTATATTTTTGCTGATAGAATTATTTTGAAAAATATTTCATTTGTATACAACAAATGTCTGCTATGTTTTACACCCCAGCCTCCCACTTCCCTATCTATCTCTATCTCCCCACTCACTGTGTCTATCTCTATTCCTTAAGTCCAATTCCACAATGCAACTACACCAACTCGCCCCAGTTCCTTCTAACTATATAACATGCACTTCCAGCTGTTTGGAACCACAACCAATCACCTCCTCATTCCCTTCACATGTTACTGCAGTTATACTACTAATTCTATCTGCCATCACCTCCAGTGATATTCTGCTATTGTGTGTTACTGTACGTTTGTGATATGTTAATGTGTGTTACTGTACGTTTGTGATATTCTGCTATTGTGTGTTACTGTATGTTTGTGATATTATGCTAATGTGTGTTACTGTACGTTTGTGATATGTTAATGTGTGTTACTGTATTTTTTATATTATTTTAATGTGTGTTATATTAATGTGTGTTTGTAATATTGTATCTTTGTGTTTACTTTGGGCTTGTGATACTGTGTTTCACTGTAGGGTTGTGTGTTGTGTCACTGTGTGTTACTGTAGATTGTAAACTTACATCCAAAGTTGATGACGCAGGACACAATGATAATCAGGACTCCACCCACCAACGCCACAAGGCTCAGGAGCTTTGCTACGCGACCCAGTCTCAGGGCCCCATCCACGTCCCCTTGCTGAAGGCTGTTACGAGACTAGGGGCGAAAGAGAGAGAGAGAGTGTTTGTTATATTAGTGTCACATGATCAGAAAGGACGAGGTGCACTCTAAATCATCATCTTTTGTCCTCTCCCTCATTTGTCTTCAACCTCCACCCACATCCATTCTCCCACCAAACCCCATAGAGAGAGAACACCTTTCTAACCAAACCCCATTTATAGATTATCCCTTTCCACTACTTACAGCCAAATCCTTAGACCCCAACCAGTCTGTAACTTACCCTCCCCAACCTGATCCTCTGACCCCCTGTAACACCAGCCAGTCTGTGCTCCCAACCTGATCCTCTGACCCCCTGTAATCCCAGCCAGTCTGTGCCCTCAACCTGATCCTCTGACCCCCGGTAACTCCAGCCAGTCTGTGCCCCCAACCTGATCCTCTGACCCCCTGTAATCCCAGCCAGTCTGTGCCCCCAACCTGATCCTCTGACCCCCTGTAACACCAGCCAGTCTGTGCCCCCAACCTGATCCTCTGACCCCCTGTAACACCAGCCAGTCTGTGCCCCCAACCTGATCCTCTGACCCCCTGTAATCCCAGCCAGTCTGTGCCCCCAACTTGATCCTCTGACCCCTAGTAACACCAGCCAGTCTGTGCACCAACCTGATCCTCTGACCCCCTGTAATCCCAGCCAGTCTGTGCCCCCAACCTGATCCTCTGACCCCTAGTAACACCAGCCAGTCTGTGCACTAACCTGATCCTCTGACCCCTGTAATCCCAGCCAGTCTGTGCCCCCAACCTGATCCTCTGACCCCTAGTAACACCAGCCAGTCTGTGCCCCCAACCTGATCCTCTGACCCCCGGTAACAGCCAGTCTGATCCTCTGACCCCTGTCCAGCCAGTGTGCCCCCAACCTGATCCTCTGACCCCTGGTAAACCCAGCCAGTCTGTGCCCCCAACCTGATCCTCTGACCCCTGGTAAACCCAGCCAGTCTGTGCCCCCAACCTGATCCTCTGACCCCTGGTAAACCCAGCCAGTCTGTGCCCCCAACCTGATCCTCTGACCCCTGGTAAACCCAGCCAGTCTGTGCCCCCAACCTGATCCTCTGACCCCTGGTAAACCCAGCCAGTCTGTGCCCCCAACCTGATCCTCTGACCCCTGGTAAACCCAGCCAGTCTGTGCCCCCAACCTGATCCTCTGACCCCTGGTAAACCCAGCCAGTCTGTGCCCCCAACCTGATCCTCTGACCCCTGGTAAATCCAGCCAGTCTGTGCCCCCAACCTGATCCTCTGATTCACTGTAACCCCAGCCAGTCTGTGCCCCCAACCTGATCCTCTGAACCCCAGTAACCCCAGCCAGTCTGTAACAGACAGTCACTAGAGGCAACTTTAGGCAACAAACTGCCGCTGCTCGTCCTCATGCTCTGCATGAGGAAATCCAGCATCACCGGAATCCCCATAGGAAAGCCCTAATGTGAGTGCGGGGGAGGAGTGAAGGCTGGACCCGAGTCAGCGCCGAAGGACAAGGACAGAAGGGTGTTTCAACCACTTTTAAACCTGGCACTAAAGTTTCCCTTTATTGAGTTTAGGGCTAGGGGTGGGTTAAATTTAATATTGGGGTTCATGAGGTGTTTATTTTCTAAGAGGAATTATAGAATTAAGGTAAAAAATTATTTTTACGTTTCGGTTCTTGAGTTCTTAAATTTCGGAACAAGGAATGAGTCTCATAAGATTTTGGGAGGGGTTAAATTTAGAGTTAGAAAAACCAGGTGTTTAGGGCACGTGGGGTTTGAGGAGTTATCTGCAAAGTACTCACCCTCCTATGTCTCTGTAGAGCAGTCAGATTGATGATATTAGAGCAGCCGGAGCTGTGATACAGTGTGCATCACTCAGAACTTCCCTTGCTCCTCCTACAAGGCATTTCCTGTGTGAGAGGCTGTTCCTGTCCAGCCTCACACACAGACACTGGAGGCTGGGACAGCACTGAGTGTAACACCCGCTATAACTGTTCCTGCAGCTGCACGTTCCCCATAGAGATTTATTAATTCAATGCATCTCTATGAGCAGATGTTGATTGGTGCAGTGTGGCATTTTGCTGCGCATTACTAATAGTCTCCCAATGCTTTTCTATTGGAAAGCATTAGATTGGCTGAGATCATCAAGACTGATGATCTCAGCCATTGAGGTGGTGTGGGAAAAAATGTAAGTGTAAACACCTTTTTACTGCAATATAAGGGGGGCTGGGAATTGAGTTTAACACTTTGGTGTTCAAAACTACAACTCTCATGATGCTTTCATTTTACAACATTTGGAGATCTACCTTTTGGCACCCCTGGCTTAACACTATATTGCCAGGTATACCATAGTGTTCCTTTCAATCAGAAAAACAAAACGCATGTTATAAGTGCTGAAAACAGGCGTCCATTAGTGGTCAGGTGAATGTAGGCAGGTGTCTGCTCTGCCTATAGGGAGCCCTGAGCCCAGCCAAGCAGTGTCTCATCCTACCTAACCATCTCCACTGAGACTGCTCCAACCCACCCTGAGCCCAGCCAAGCAGTTCCTCATCCTACCTAACCATCTCCACTGAGACTGCTCCAACCCACCCTGACCTGAGCCCAGCCAAGCAGTGCCTCATCCTACCTAACCATCTCCACTGAGACTGCTCCAACCCACCCTGCCCTGAGCCCAGCCAAGCAGTGCCTCATCCTACCTAACCATCTCCACTGAGACTGCTCCAACCCACCCTGACCTGAGCCCAGCCAAGCAGTGCCTCATCCTACCTAACCATCTCCACTGAGACTGCTCCAACCCACCCTGCCCTGAGCCCAGCCAAGCAGTGTCTCATCCTACCTAACCATCTCCACTGAGACTGCTCCAACCCACCCTGCCCTGAGCCCAGCCAAGCAGTGTCTCATCCTACCTAACCATCTCCACTGAAACTGCTCCAACCCACCCTGACCTGAGCCCAGCCAAGCAGTGTCTCATCCTACCTAACCATCTCCACTGAGACTGCTAACAATCCAACCCACACTGCCTTCCAAACACATCCAGACTGTGCACCCCACCCCCGTCTGCTCCAATTATGTCCATCACTCCTTTCCTCACTGTCTGTCCCCCCCATGTTCTCAGTCACTATGTGTGTTGATGCACATTATTTACACAGCTTGTTCTGTGATTAATTTTACATTTGTTTGTGTGCTGGGATGGCTGTGTGTATGCCCCTGTGTCTCTTTGGGATTGTGTGTTCGTAATGCTTTGTGTGTCCTGTTGTAACTTCTTGGTATTCACCCTTTTTTGTATATCTGTCTGGGTATTCATGTTTCTGTACATCTGTGTCTGTTTCTGCACATATGTGTATATGTGTCTGTGTCCACCTCTGTATTTGTGTATATCTGTGAGTGTATCCGTGTCGGTATATTTGTGCACATGTCTGTATCCATGTCTGTGTGTTCCCATGTGTCATGGAGGACCTGCCTTATTATTAATTACTGTTAACGAGCTTTACCTGAGCTGCTGTGGCTGATGCTGACAGAGCAGGAATCCCATCATACCACTGTTCTAATCACTAACCTCACTCACCAACCTCCCACTAACCCTCACCAACGTCCCACTCACCCTCACCCTCACCAACCTCCCACTAAACTCCCAATAACCCTCACACTCACCAACCTCCGATTAACCCTCACCAACCTCCCACTCACCCTCACCAACCTCCCACTCACCCTCACACTCACCAACCTCCCACTAACCCTCACCAACCTCCCACTAACACTCACCAACCTCCCACTCACCCTCACCAACCTCCCACTCACCCTCACACTCACCAACCTCCCACTCATCCTGTCACTCACTAACCTACTAACCATCCTCACTGCAGAATGTGTCTATATTAACCGTTTATTACATACTCTATATGACGACATTGTCACAGTAAAAAACAGAGAATCTGTCAGTGTCCCCATTCAGACCAAGAGTATGTAACTGCCCCAAGTGCAGAGGACATTACCCCTGAGAATCTGCAATTGCACCGCAGGAATCTGGACATTACCCTTGAGTATCCTCCATTGTACCCCAGGAATCTGTTAGTTTAGGCTGTGAATGTGTCAGTGCACCCCAAGAATCTGTCTATTTACCCACCAATCTGTGCCCAGCTCATTATACCCCACAAATCATTCTGAGACACTGAGAATCTGCCCTTCGTTTCTGATTCCTGCAGAATGATATCATGATATCACCCTCATCTATCACCCTCGGATGGCACAGGGGGATCTGAATGTCAATAACTGGGGATGAGTTAAAGGTTAAAATACAAAGTTCTAAAGTAAAGGTTGAAATTCAAACATTAATGACTTTTAGTGGAAATTCCTTATTTGGTGTTATGTGTTGACCAAGGCATATGAGTAAAGGTAGGAGGGCGTATGTATGAGTAACGGTAGGAGGAAGTATGTGAGAGTAACGGTAGGAGGGAGGATGTATGAGTAACAGTAGGAAGGAGTGTGTAAGAGTAACGGTAGGAGGGAGTGTGTATGAGTAACGGTAGGAGGGAGTGTGTGTGAATAACGGTAGGAGGGAGTGTGTATGAGTAACGGTAGGAGGGAGTGTGTGTGAATAACGGTAGGAAGGAGTGTGTATGAGTAACGGTAGGAAGGAGTGTGTATGAGTAACGGTAGGAGGGCGTATATATGAGTAACGGTAGGAGGAAGTATGTGTGAGTAACGGTAGGAGGGAGGATGTATAAGTAACGGTAGGAAGGAATATGTATAAGTAACGGTAGGAAGGAGTGTGTATGAGTAACGGTAGGAGGGAGTGTGTATGAGTAACAGTAGGAAGGAGAGTGTAAGAGTAACGGTAGGAGGGAGTGTGTATGAGTAACGGTAGGAGGGAGTGTGTGTGAATAACGGTAGGAAGGAGTGTGTATGAGTAACGGTAGGAGGGAGTGTGTATGAGTAACGGTAGGAGGGAATGTGTATGAGTAACGGTAGGAGGGAATGTGTATGAGTAACGGTAGGAGGGAGTATGTAAGAGTAACGGTAGGAGGGTGTATGTATGGGTAATGATAGATGGCGTATGGATGGTTAAGGAGAGATAAGCTAGTATAAAGTGAGTAGAAGAAGGTTGAGGAATGAAGTTGTAATTACTCACCATGATGGAATAGACAAATCCCACAATGTTGACCGGCCACATGGGGCAGAAGCAAGACAGGATGGCAATGAGAAGATAGTCTTTGGGCTTCTCTGCAGCAATACCGCTGGTCGTGGCTGTAGACCCTTGTCGACATATGCTGGGCCTCGGAGAGTTAGAGGCAGCTTGTGCCAGGCGGCCCTCAGAGCCAGTAAGGCTAGGGGCCCTGGGCCCCCCATTTGCAGCAGGCTGGGATTTCAAATCATTGAGAGAAGAGGATTTTGATTGGATGGTCACATCTGGTTCCTCTTGAGATCCTGTAGCTTCTGGAGGAGCCTCGGGTGAGTCAACTACCACCACCACAGAGGCAGAAACAGGTTCTGTGGGCTCAGGAGATGTCTGGGCCTCAGGGGGTGGCCCAGTATCCGCAGGAGGGGTGGCCATTGGTATGGGAGCCAGGGGTGTGAATGGAGGGAAATTGGAGAACAACTAGGGTTGATGGAGTCAGAATAGGGGAACTTAGGAGGGAGAGCAAGACCTGGATTCTGCAATGGAGGAGGAAGGAGAGAATTAGGAAACAGACAAGACACAGCACTCTCATATGTCAGTAATTAATGAGAACATAATTGATTCCTTCTGTTCAGACTATTTATTACATGAAGAGTTAAATAAAGACAAAATGTAATTAAAGGGACATTCCAAACACCGTAACCAATGCCGCTTATTGTATTATTATAGCCTAGTGTATTATAACAGCTCAGTGTCTGATCACAGCTCACTGTACCTTGCAGCTGATTGTATCAATAAAGTTTATTGTTGTACTACAGTTTAAATATTATTGCTATATATAATGTATTTTTATAGTTTAATCTGCAGCCACAACACAACCTACTGATAAAAACACTCCAATACAGTGAGGCTCAGTGCTAAGTGACCATCGAGATGTGGAGACACAAAATAAAATCAGATCAGCTAAAATAAGACCCAAGTGATGGAAAAAACATGATCAGGTGTGAGTGATCTACGGAGGATGAGAAGAGACTGTGTGGAAGGTAAGGGAACATTGGGGGGGACTGAGTATAGCGTAAAAGGAGAAGTGAGTGCAGTGTTACAGGGCTAGGATGGGTTTGGAGGGGAGAATGTGGGGACTGAGTACAGATCAGATATGTATTTTTACATACAGTCCCAAACCTACCTCTACCATTATCCTCAGTCCCTCCATGGAAGATATGTGAGCCTCCCTGGTTACAAGCTATGAGTATGGCAGCAGTAGATCACTAAACATATTGCATTGTATGGGCCTGGAGCTTCAGCTCCAATAGACCCTGTGTTCATCTGGGAGATCTGAGAGAGGAGCTTGATATCAATTGGTGATGGGAGGACCAGGTGCTGACAGATGGACACTTGGTGCTTAAAGTGGTGACTTGCTATCTGGGGAGTGTGTCAGAACTAACTAACATGGGGGGAACTAGGTGAAGGGTTAAAGGGAGACTAGACGCAACATTAAAGGGGGGCTTAGAGTGAAGACTTGGTGGACTAGGGGACTTGGTGTAGAGGGAGTTGGGGACACTAAGTGCTAATATAGGGGACTTGTTGTAGATTGAGTTGGGGACACTTGGTGCTGATAAAGGAGACTTGGTGTAGAGTGAGTTGGGGAACTTGGTGCAGAGGACGCTGGGGACACTAGGTGCTGAGTTAGGGGAGTTGGTGTTGAGGAAGTTGGGTACACTAGGTGCTGAGATAGGATACTTGGCGTAGAGGGAGTTGGGGACATTAGGTGCTGAGATAGGAGACTTGGTGTAGAGGGAGTTTGGGACATTAGGTGCTGAGATAGGAGACTTGGTGTAGAGGGAGTTTGGGACATTAGGTGCTGAGATAGGAGACTTGGTGTAGAGGGAATTTGGGACATTAGGTGCTGAGATAGGAGACTTGGTGTAGAGGGAGTTGGGAACACTAGGTGTTGAGATAGGAGACTTGGCGTAGAGGGAGTTGGGAACACTAGGTGCTGAGATAGGGGACTTGGTGTAGAGGGAGTTTGGGACTGAATATGCCCAATGCCATGGTGTATTTGGGTATCTGTGAATATATACATGTCTGTGGGTAACTCTCTGTATATTGTGTGTATAATAATATACGTGTGTGGCTCTGGGTAACTGTATATTTTGTGTGTATATTAATGTTTGTTTGTAGCTCTGGGTAACTATATTTTGTGTACATTAATTTGAAATGTATATTGTGTGTACAGTAATGTCAATATGCTGCTTCAAATGACAAACTTTGTGCGCTATACCTTTTTGATATATATTTTAATTAATTTTTCCACCCTCTGCAGCCGCACACATCTTGCCGTTTGTTCCATTACACATGGGATTGGCTTCCCCACTCAGAGCAGACCAGCACAGTGAACGCAGTGTGTACCGACCATCTGTGCACCCCTCTCTGGCTCCATCCTGAACATATATCATGCAGCCACCCCCCACCCCCCATTCACACACAGGCACCCACTGCAGTAACACATGGAGACGTGGATGGAGAACACAGCTGTCTACTAGCACATGCTAATGAGGATGTCGCTTTGATACATGCATGTTACATAGTGTACATACACACACACACAAACATTCACAAATACACACAAACCCCTGTCTATTGTGTGACACAGCGCCCCTCCCTACACAACTCATCTGGCAAACACACAAAGTGTGCCCCTCACCTCCTCTCCTTCCTTGCTCTCGCGCAGTCTCCTGGGGTGTTAGACAGGATGAGGGGTGTTAGATAGGATGAAGTCTCTGCACCCCAAAATCCAGTCCTAGAGAGGTCCGTCACCTGCCCACCCCCGACACCAAGCAAGCAGCGTGTCTGGCTGTGAAGATGCTGTGTCTTGATTCTCTTCCCCTCCCTTTCTCTCACTCTCCCTCTCTCACAGCATCCCTCCCTCCCACTCTCACTCCATCTCACTCTCCGAGCATCCCTCCCTCCCATTCTCACTCCATCTCTCTGCTCGAAAAGATGCTCACAGAAGATACCCCCCCTTCACCCACGCCCAGTGCTAACCCTAAGCATCTCCTTGACACCTTGCACTTTCACGACTATTCCAACACAGACCGTAACCACCCTCTGCTATTCCAACACAAACATTAGCCATCCTCTGCTATTCCAACACAGACCGTAACCACCCTCTGCTATTCCATCACAGACCGTAACCACCTTCTGCTATTCCAACACAGACCGTAACCACCCTCTGCTATTCCATCACAGACCGTAACCACCTTCTGCTATTCCAACACACAACCTGATCACCCTCTGCTATTCCAACACAGACCGTAGCCATCCTCTGCTATTCCAACACAGACCGTAACCACCCTCTGCTATTCCAACACAGACCTTAGCCATCCTCTGCTATTCCAACACAGACCTTAGCCATCCTCTGCTATTCCAACACAGACCGTAGCCATCCTCTGCTATTCCAACACAGACCGTAGCCATCCTCTGCTATTCCAACACAGACCGTAACCACCCTCTGCTATTCCATCACAGACCGTAACCACCTTCTGCTATTCCAACACACAACCTGATCACCCTCTGCTATTCCAACACAGACCGTAACCACCCTCTGCTATTCCAACACAGACCTTAGCCATCCTCTGCTATTCCAACACAGACTGTAGCCATCCTCTGCTATTCCAACACAGACCGTAGCCATCCTCTGCTATTCCAACACAGACCGTAACCACCCTCTGCTATTCCAACATAGACCTTAGCCATCCTCTGCTATTCCAACACAGACCTTAGCCATCCTCTGCTATTCCAACACAGACCGTAGCCATCCTCTGCTATTCCAACACAGACATTAGCTACCCTCTGCTATTGCAACACAGACCCTAACCACCCTCTTCTATTCCAACACAAACATTAGCCATCCTCTGCTATTCCAACACAGACCGTAACCACCCTCTGCTATTCCAACACAGACCGTAACCACCCTTTTGCTATTCCAACACAGACCGTAACCACCCTCTGCTATTCCAACACAGACCGTAACCACCCTCTGCTATTCCAACACAGACCGTAACCACCCTCTGCTATTCCAACACAGACCGTAGCCATCCTCTGCTATTCCAACACACAACCTGATCACCCTCTGCTATTCCAACACAGACCTTAGCCATCCTCTGCTATTCCAACACAGACCGTAACCACCCTCTGCTATTCCAACACAGACCGTAGCCATCCTCTGCTATTCCAACACACAACCTGATCACCCTCTGCTATTCCAACACAGACCTTAGCCATCCTCTGCTATTCCAACACAGACCTTAGCCATCCTCTGCTATTCCAACACAGACCTTAGCCACCCTCTGCTATTCCAACACAGACCTTAGCCATCCTCTGCTATTCCAACACAGACCGTAACCACCCTCTGCTATTCCAACACAGACCGTAACCACCCTCTGCTATTCCAACACAGACCTTAGCCATCCTCTGCTATTCCATTACACAGCCAATCCACACTGTTTCCCCTGCTGACCCCCCACTATCTCACTCTCTGCTATTCCATTACCTAGCCAACATACACCATATCTCCTGCTAATCATCCATCTCACTCAGCACTCCCTGCTATTCCATTACACAGCCAACATACACTGTATTTCCTGCTAATCATCCACTATCTCACTCAGCACTCGCTGCTATTCCATTACACAGCCAACATACACTGCATTTCCTGCTAATCATCCACTATCCCACTCAGCACTCCCTGCTATTCCATTACACAGCCAACCCACACTATATAACCTGCTAATCATCCACTATCTCACCCTGCACCCCCTCCTATTCCATTACACATCCCTGCACACATGCTATTCCATTACACATACATGGTTAGTCTCTACTATTCCAATAGGTCTGCATGCAGTGTCAGTCTCTGCTATTCCAGTAGTTCTGGATGCAGTGTTAGCCTCTGCTATTCCATAGTTCTGAATGCAACACTAGTCTCTGCTATTCCAGTAGTTCTGGATAGAGTGCTAGCCTCTCTGCTATTCCAGTAGTTCTAGATGCAGTGTTAACCTCTCTGCTATTCCAGTAGTTCTGGCTGCAATGCTAGTATCAATTCCAGTAGTTCTGGATGCAGTGTTAGCCTCTGCTATTGCAATAATTCTGGATAGAGTGCTAGCCTCTCTGCTATTCCAGTAGTTCTGGATGCAGTGTTTGCCTCTCTGCTATTCCAGTTGTTCTGGGTGCAGTGCTAGTCTCTGCTATTCCAGTAGTTCTGAATGCAGTGCTAGTCTCTAGCATTCCAGTAGTTCTAAATGTAGTGCTATTCTCCCTACTATTCCAGTAGTTCTGGATGCAGTGTTAGTCTCTGCTGTTCCAGTAGTTCTGGATGCAGTGCTAGTCTCTCTGCTATTCCAGTAGTTCTGGATACTGTACTGGTCTCTCTGCTATCTGAGTAGTTCTGGATGCAGTGCTAGTCTCTGCTATTCCAGTAGTTCTAAATGTAGTGCTATTCTCCCTACTATTCCAGTAGTTCTGGATGCAGTGTTAGTCTCTGCTATTCCAGTAGTTCTGGATGCAGTGCTAGTCTCTCTGCTATTCCAGTAGTTCTGGATACTGTACTGGTCTCTCTGCTATCTGAGTAGTTCTGGGTGCAGTGCTAGTCTCTGCTGTTCCAGTAGTTCTGGATGCAGTGCTAGTCTCTGCTGTTCCAGTAGTTCTGGATGCAGTGCTAGTCTCTGCTATTCCAGTAGTTCTAAATGTAGTGCTATTCTCCCTACTATTCCAGTAGTTCTGGATGCAGTGTTAGTCTCTGCTATTCCAGTAGTTCTGGATGCAGTGCAAGTGTCTGCTGTTCCAGTAGTTCTGGATGCAGTGCTAGTCTTTCTGCTATTCCAGTAGTTCTGGATACTGTACTGGTCTCTCTGCTATCTGAGTAGTTCTGGATGCAGTGCTAGTCTCTGCTGTTCCAGTAGTTGCAGATGCAATGCCGGCCCACACACTGGATATCACTATGCCGCCATCCCTCTCTGCTGCCACATCCATAATGTAAGCACGTCTGGGCTGATCCATTATTCATGAGCCCGGAGAGTCCCACAGGAGTGATTCTCCATTAACCCCTCACTGGCTGCGCACTGTGTGCAGAGGGATTCCTTGTATCAATCCATCCAGAAGGAAAATACATAAAATCACAAACTGGAGAGTGCCCCTCTGTAACGGGCATTATCAGGGCAGGGGTACATGGGGAGGCCAGGAGGGGTCTGTATATTTGGGGTAATATTGTGGTCAGTGTAGTTATTGTGTCACTGTGTATATGTTCACACTTAGATCAGACTAATTATAGCTGTGAAAGGAACAGACAATGATCCAGAACTCCCACATTACATGCAGTACTTATTGCAATAATTATTAAACAAACATACACCCCATCGTCAGCTAAATAGGGGCATCAGGGTGGGATTGTGTAGGTGGGGGGGAATAAAGGAATGAACGGGATCAGGGTGGGATTGTGTAGGTGGGGGTAAAGGAATGAACGTGATCAGGGTGGGATTGTGTAGGTGGAGGGAAAGGAACAGATGTGATCAGGGTGGGAGTAGGTGGGGGAATAAAGGAATGAAGCGGATCAGGGTGGGTGTAGGTAGGAATGAGCAGGGGTGGAAAATAAAGGAATGAACGGGATCAGGGTGGGATTGTGTGGAGTGGGGGTATGGAATGAACGATCAGGGTGGGCTTGTGTAGGTGGAGGGAAAGGAATGAAGCGTGATCAGGGTGGGATTGTGTAGGTGGAGGCGAAAGGAATGAATGTGATCAGGGTGGGATGTGTAGGTGGGGGTAAAAGGAATGACGTGATTGGGATTGTGTGTAGGTGGGGGTGGGATCAGGGTGGGATTGTAGGTGGGGGGGGAATGGGACTAGGAATGTGATCAGGGTGGGATTGTGTAGGTGGGGGGTAAAGGAATGACGGGATCAGGGTAGGATTGTGTAGGTGGGGGTAAAGGAATGAGCGGGATCAGGGTAGGATTGTGTAGGTGGGGGGGTAAAGGAATGAACGGGATCAGGGTAGGATTGTGTAGGTGGGAGGGTAAAGGAATGAACGGGATCAGGGTTGGAGTGTGTAGGTGGGGGGGTAAAGGAATGAACGGGATCAGGGTAGGATTGTGTAGGTGGGGGGTAAAGGAATGAACGGGATCAGGGTTGGAGTGTGTAGGTGGAGGGGGAAAGGAATGAACGTGATCAGGGTGGGATTGGTAAAGGAATGAACGTGATCAGGGTGGGATTGTGTAGGTGGAGGGGGAAAGGAATGAATGTGATCAGGGTGGGATTGTGTAGGTGGGGGGGTAAAGGAATGAACGGGATCAGGGTTGGAGTGTGTAGGCGGGGGGGTAAAGGAATGAACGGGATCAGGGTGGGATTGTGTAGGCAGGGGTTATTGGACTGGTGGTAGGGAGATTAAGGCAATAAAAAGGGTATCAGAATAGGCATTGTAAAGCTAGAGGGTAATAAGACGGTGATGTGGGCAATTCGATGTGTTTGTGGCTCAATATTGAAACAGTAATTACAAACCTCCGGCTGTTTTGGACAATGTTTCCCATGATCCATCCACATTCCTACACTGACCCCTTTACTTTGTGATATCGTGTACTTGGCGTGTTCTCTTTTTCAAATTGTATCATTCCCTAACATACAGATTGGATTTGTATCCAGGATACATATGTATCATACATGCGGAGCCCGACTGATACAGACCGCTTTCCTGATCTCTTGATATTCTCAACCCTGGCATGAATGTGTTCTTAGATATCCATTTATACATATTCCAGTACGGATTACATGTTCCTTTCATGGTTTATGGGTAGTATCTGTGTTTGTCAAATCAGATCAAGCAGAATACAGAATTAGCTGACACAAGGATTCACACCCACACAAATCTGGGATTTAATATTTTACTAAAATTCAGATTTTCATAAGCAACAATGACAACACCAGGCGGGAGACTTTACACATTAAGACAAATACGTCCAAACACATGATCTGTGACAGGAGTAAAAATAGCGATTTATTGAGGGCAAGAAGAGTCCAGAATGGATTTAAACAAAAGAGAGAGTGTTAGTTTAGTAGAGAGAAAGAGGGCGTAGGGCCCTAAACACAAAGACCGTTACGAAAAACTTTTTTTTCTTCCTCTGTACAGTTATCAAAATGACAGATTCCCAGCTATTTTTATATTTACAGTGCGAGATGTGAGACATATAGTATATACAGCATATAGCCCACCTCCAGGAGACATTATTTACAGACTCATGCACCCACCATTAACCCCGCACACATCATCTGTAATGTGAAACACGGCATCACACACAAGGCAGGGGCCCAAAAAAATGTCAGTCTGACCCACTGGCAGAAGAGTCAATTGACTCCAAGAGCTTACAGCACAGGTGAACAATTTGGCTTCATGCAAACGAATGCAAGGCCGGGCTGGACAAGGGAGGGCTCACACTTAAACAATTAAATTGTGCCCATTTGCACAGGTACTGAATCTGTAAGATATTATTGGAAGTTAGAGAGAATAGAAGGGCTATCCAAGTGTCGATATTGACCTGTAAGTTAATCCTTCATTAAACTGGAGATCGCGCAAGTCTCAAAAACACTGGTTAAAAAAAAAAAAAAAAATGTAGATCCAAACTTGCACCGCTACAGATAACGCTGGACAACATTGCATGTTTTAAAGCAATAACAGATGGCATGGCCACCATTATGTAAGAGACAAACATCTTTCTACAGATAAATAACTTTATGCAATAGAAATACAGCCGGCACCTAATGGGAGAGGCAATCATGGACTTCGTCTGAGACAGCCATTGAGGTAACATTGCCAGCACAGACACATACCATATTAGTCAATATTTAGCAAATCACAAGAAATAAAAGGATTTCTTTCTAACTGGTCATGGCAACACACATGCTATCTTTGTCGTAGCTTAGTAATAAAAACAGGAAAAAAAAAATCTGCCAGAGTTACTGTTCCAAGATCTAGTTACCCTGGCGGTTAGCAGCTAAATGGATTTTTTGGATTTACCCAAATACCACAATATTTCGCCAAAGTCTGGAGGCCAGGAATATATGCGTTATTTCATTTGTTTTTTTGGAATGCAATCAAGAAGCCAATGAAAAGCCAGGACTGTTCCATAAATGAGTATTTTAATTGTTAAAAATGGAATAAAAAGGTATTTTAGCATGTCCGTGTAAGAGGCAAAATTTTTTTTTGCAATTTAAAAAAAAAAAACAAAAAAAAATTAAAATTGTAAAGCTCTACGTAATCTGTTGGCGCTATAAAATGGCAATAATAATATAAATATTTCTAAGCTCCCTGCAAATGCAATGTGTGTGTGATCTTATGGTACAATGCTCCATCAGAGTACCATGATTTAAGCTTCCACGTGAGATTCATAGAAACTTAAGGAAGCAAAATCTCTTTGTGGTGCTAAGAGGCAGCTTTAGCGGCTACAGACATGGCTATTTAACACTCAGAGATATTCCCAGGTCGAGATGGAATTAAATAGAGTCTTCAGATTTTTCCACAGTATTCTTTCTTTTCACATCTATCTAGCATTAGCAACTTAGGAAGTCTGTAAGTAGGTAAACTGATGCCAGCATTCAGAAGGTGGATTCTCTGCAAAACCTAAGGGATTTTTCAAATTGCACCATTAGCGCATAATTAAGCTGCCTAGTAATTATATAATAAAACAATTGCCATGAATTACCTACTTATGAGAGCGAGTTTGCTGCAAGATAGCTTTCTAACAAGAAATGAAGAGTGCTTGGGAATATTGTAACTGTAAACAAAAACATTAATGTAAAAAAATAAATGCGTAAAGTAAAGATGCTTGCTTTTAGCCAGGCAACTGTGCTTACTGTATGCGGGCATATGCTTGCCTATATATATACACACATAAAAAAAAAAATAATAATAATAATACATATATAGATATACATACACACCAAACAAGTAGAAGGCCACTCTTGGGAATTTTTAAATCAAACTGTTCAGTGCTTTGTAATCACATTGTATCAGCGTTTCAGTCTCAGCTGGAGACTTTTCTCAAGACGAGACTCCTGTTGAGACTGAAATGTTGATAGTTGGGGATTATCTGCTTCCGGAGTAAATAAATCAGTGAAACTTTTGATTTAAAAAATTTCCGAAAGGGAGTTTCTCCTAGTTAGGTATAAGAAGGTTGGTTGCTGCACCAGGGTAAGCACAAATTAAAGGACCACTTTAGTCAGCCAGACCACTTCAGCTCAAGTGGTCTGGGTGCCAGGTTCCCCAGGTTTTTCAGAGAAACGGCTATGTTTACATTGCAGGGTTAATCCAGCCTCTAGTGGCTGTCTTCCTGACACAGGTGTTTTTAATGCGCGCGTTGCTCGGGCCGTGCATGCGCATTCGGCTCCACTCGGGAGCTGACGTCAGAGTGGGAGGACAGGTCACCAACACCAATTTAAAATATAATACGGATATTATACTACAGAAACTTTTTTTTTTTTTTAAATATAAAACGTACTCCAAATCAATATGGCCCTGATGAGCAAGGCAATTTCATTTTTAATATTCAGCTTTATATCACTATTGCCTGTCTGTCTTTCATTCCTGGAACAACTTATACCAGAATAAAATGTTCTTGCCTTTTTTTGAGGCCTCAAATTTGTTTTCCAAAATGTTTATTACTTTTAAAGTATCATAAAGCACAACTAAAAGGGGTACTGCAACCACCATGACTATTTCTGCTTCTAGAAGTGGTCATGGGGATTGAAGTCTGTATGTGCAGTGTATCAGCTTGAAACACTGCCCATCCAGAAATATCTTAACTTTTGTGCCAGGGACTAGTTACACCCCTGGCACCATGGGTTCTGTGCACAATGAGCTTCTCCCTCCTTTCCAATTATTCAAATGAAAAGGTTCCACCTTACCTGGATCAGAGTGCAAGCATTCTACACCTGCAGAACGGCCCAATAAAATACATTTCTTTGAGAACCATTTGTTTGGACCACGGAGATGAAGGGAGTAGCAACAAGGCCAGATATCAGACACGGCGTGGAAGACCCACTCCTGGCGCTGGATTATAAGTAGGTTTTTACTTTATTGGATTATATAAAGTAATAAGGAAGGGGTTAGTAACTAGAGACCAATAGGGCCGTATAGAGAAAATTAACAAAGATAAGAAAAAGCTTGTTTTATGGTGCCTGCCAATGACGGTACATCCACTCCCCTCTGAGCCTCCCACATTTTCCCCTCAGTTTGTCCAGCGATGGGAGAAATGTCAGCAGAGGAAGATTGTTACAAGAGCCTGCACTGAACGGCCAAAGACTAACTGCAGAATATTCTATAAAACAGACCAAAATATATATCTGTGTATAAATTGTTCATCACCCCAATGCCACATGGTGTCACTGTGCTGGGATTGTACTAAACCTTCCACCCAGATCTTCCTATGTACTGCAGGGTCAGAGGGAATCTATCCTACAATATTATAAATATGATCACATTTATACCGTGAAAGTACTGAAAAATGCACCCAGGGAGAGGGCAGATAGAGAACTGGTCAGCAGAGTTTTACGTGATAGGGAATAAATGAGCTAAATTAAAGCCACAGATGTGAATCCAGCGAGGATTACTTTTTAATTACTGTGTAAATACGAGCTAGGTGCCGCGGACCTGTAAAATCTTAACACATTTCAATGCAGTGGAGCATATAGTTTAAAAAGTATCTACTGTGTCTGCTAAATTATAAAAATATTTTACTTTGGAAGTCAAAATTTACAAAATAATTTGTTAAATTCTATTTAAAACAATAAAATAGTTGAAAAATGATTGAGCTCTTGGAGGGAATACATAGGTAATCAGATTACACAAGCAAGAATGGCAGGGGAATAACGTAGAGGATGTGATGTGCCCAGCCAGAGGGGTAGGAATGCCAGGATGTGCCAGTGCAAGGTGGGGGGGGGCGGTAAGCTATTTTACTGTAAAGGAAGATGGGGTGTCTGCGTACCATCATAGAACAGGAAAGGCCAAATGCAGCCAAATGCTGTGTGCCAAGTCTAAGCAAAATGCTGAAATAGGCACACTTTGCAGAACCAAGACTGAAGGCAAATATTGGAAGATTGACTAACAGATGCATGGAGATTCCTGGTTTCAAAGTAAAGCATGCCAAGCTGTCAGCACTGGGGTAACACCCCCCACCATATCAGTGCCATTTAAGGGCTTATGAACCGGGACAATCCCAGTATTGGCAAATGGCTCATAAACTGGGGGTGGTGGCACTTGCACACACTGCACCATAATTACTGAAATAGTGTTTGGTGCTGTGGGTGCCCCTTGACTTTAGTGAATTGGGGACAGTCTGAGCTACATATTACACCCATGTCTTTCTAAGCAATGATGATTAACTGCAGAACAGAGGGTGAGAAATGAATGGCTCATTGGTGGCGCAGGAGCAAACATGCTGAGGCCGCACTATAGAAGGTGGTTTAGCTCCTCAGCTATCCCTGTACTGTCCTCACTTAACACACTATTCCCTGATGGATTTATATTCGAGGCTGATACTGCCCATATTCAATTAACAATCGCACAAGCCTGGCACTACCCAGATCTTTGATATTTCATTAATGCTCTCACAAGGCTGGCACTGCCCGTATCTGATTTTCCATTACTGCTTTTACAAGGCTGGCGCTGCCCATATCTGATTTTCCATTACTGCTTTTACAAGGCTGGCACTGCCCGTATCTGATATTCCATTACCGCTTTTACAAGGCTGGCACTGCCCGTATCTCTAACACTGCATTTCTGATCTCACACCTGAGGCTGGCACAGCCCGTATCTCTGCCACTGCATTACTGATCTCACACCTGAGGCTGGCACAGCCCGTTTCTCTGCCACTGCATTACTGATCTCACACCTGAGGCTGGCACTGCCCGTATCTCTGCCACTGCATTACTGATCTCACACCTGAGGCTGGCACTGCCAGTATCTCTGCCACTGCATTACTGATCTCACACCCGAGGCTGGCACTGCCAGTATCTCTGCCACTGCATTACTGATCTCACACCAGAGGCTGGCACAGCATTACTGGTCTCATACCGGAGGTTGGCACTGCCCATATCTCTGCCACTGCATTACTGATCTCACACCTGATGCTGTTACTGCTACGGATCATGGATATCAGTGCTCCATACCACTACTATTTCATTACAAATCTTGCACACAAGTCTCCTCCCATGCCAGTGGTCCTCAAAGTTCACCATCTTGATCTCTCCTAGACCAATCCTCACACATGCATCCATATTGCCATAATACTGGACTCAACTCATTCCCCCTACTATCTCCATACTGCCTGGTATGGGCGCTTTCCATGTCGGAGTTAGTTGAAGGGCTATAAAAATATATATACTATGTATTATATATAGATTTAAACCAGAGGAAACATCTAAAAGGTATTTAGTGTCACCACGCAAGCGCTCTGGGTGCCATTCCAGTCCCTTAGCAACTGTACCATTTACAGCTCAATGGAGAACTTGCCATTAGCTCCTCCCATGCCAGTGGCCGCAAAAGGATATCATTCAATTCACTCCTCCAATGCCAGTTGCCCATTTACAGTACGCCTTCATAAACTCCTCCCTTCCCAGTAGACCATTTGGGCCTCAACCCATTCACCAATCCCATGCCAGCAGCCCAACCAGTTCTCATCCCATTAACCAATCCAATGCCAGCAGCTCAGCTGTTCCTCATTCCGTTACCAATCCCATGCCAGCAACCCATCTGGTCCTCATCCCATTAACCCATTCCATGCCAGCAGCAAAGTAGAGTCTCATCTCATTAACAAATCCCAAGCCAGGAGTGCAGCTGGTATCACCCCCATTAGCCTTTACTAGGCCGCCAGTGCTGGTTACACTGTATTGTTCATTCCTATGACAATGGTCCTGGCTAGAAAATGGGTGAATATGTCTTTATAAACTAATACTCTTTCCCAACCTCGGGGTGTAGTGGATAAAGTTTCCCCTTTGGTGCTGTATCCAGCAAGGCTTAGTTGTGCTGGCATCTGGTAACTATAAGGGACAACAAAGTAACACCTAGAAGTGCCAGTTGGGATGATCCTCAGAATGCCTTACGATTTCAATACCCTCCAGGTTGGGGGAAATGGCACGTGCACCCCAGCAGAGCTTGCCAAAATACGGATTGGATGCAGGGGGTTTGATCCCCCCAATCTGTACATAGACATCAATAGAGAAAGGTGCCACTATCTGCACCCTCCTCTAGGGCAGCCAGTCACCAGGGCTGGGAGGGGACCATCCCCGGGACCCCAGCATTCGGCAGGACTGCAGTTAAAGACGACGATGGATCAGCTATAGGACAAACTTGGCCGGTCCCTGGAGAGAAAGAGGGAAAAAAAAGAAACAGTCATCAGGAGGCACGAGAAATCCAAGATCAAATGCTACAGTATGAAAAAGGCTTAAAGGGAAGGAACAGCCCCTGTCACACAGGGAAGGAGGTTAGCACGGTAAGTAGCAGTAGGAAAAGGATTGAAGTGGGTGAAAGAAAGAACTTATGAGATGTACTTTTGCTGGGGCACACAATGCCAGTGGAAAAGGAAAGGTTGCAGAGTGGCATATCCCAACACCTAGCAATGCTCAGCCTCCTACCCACAATTCATAGGACTCAGGAGAACGAGACGATAACTAGGCTCTTGCCTTAGCTTTGGTCACCGCAGTAGGGATCCCTCAGAAAGCCCAGTGGTACCCGCCATGGCGTGTGTGTGCATGTGGCCGCTCAGCTGTGCCAGGGTTTTGCAGTGTACGCTGCACAACTTGCAGAGGAAGCTGTCTGCCCGTGGGCACACCAGACCGTGGTGCTTCACCGAATGGACCCGCAGGTACGCGGCCGTGGCAAAACCTACACGGGGGGGGAGAAGCACACGCCATTTTAAGGCTGTGGATGGAAGCACCGCGTCTTTAACCCACATTCCCCTCAGAATTTTCCTCATTCACACAATCTGTTTCTGTACAAAGCATAATCATCCCAAAGACCCCCCCCCCTTTAAGGATTGCATTAATAGACCCACCCTTCAGTCGCCCCTATGATCCCACAGAGAGGGTAGCTCTTGAGGATTTCCTTCTTTTGTCGTTTTTGACCAATTTCAAGTTTAGACTAAATTCCCTACCGGACAGTTTATATTATGCTGTAGGAAATAAAAAGGTCTAATTTACAAAATGTTTTGCAAGTTTGAATAGCGGTCTAAAAATCACAATTACTGTGGGATAAACACAAGGTCTATAATTAGTTCTGTATCATTAAATAGCAAATGATTAACTAAGAATGGTCAATGCCAATCACTACAGCTTGCTGCACGCTCTTCATGTTGAGTTGTCCCTCACTGATGATGCCTCCAAGAGTCGAAACACAGTTGGAAATTTGCTTCTCCCCTCATTGAATTGCTTAAGATCTCTGGGTTGACCTGTTCTAGAATAACTAATCCACTTATGCGAAAAAAGGAACTGGACCAGGTAGGCACACTGTTCTTGAAGAAGAAGCTTCAATAATAACTCCCTATGTCTTGTCATTGTATCCCAACTCTGTATGTTTAAGTCCAATCCTGAGAAGGTTGGAGTTAAATATACATAGGTGGGATACAATGAATTGGGATCCATGAATCCTGCCCTGAATATTTTGTCCTCATGAGGTTGGGTACACTTGGAATTTATCAATGTTTCTCATAAATATCATGGCTGCTCCACCATACTCATTTCTTCTTGTCCTACAAATACTTTAGTGACATCACCCAGTTCCACTGGCAATGCACTCCTGCCCTCAGTGATTTAAATTCATAAAGGGACATCCCTCTCCTGCTATCCCATTCTAGAAGCATTCCCAATGGACTGTGAAGAGCATCGCTGGATATTGGAATATGCCAAGCTAAGGGTGACCGGATTGTACTAGGGATGTGGTGGGCAGTGAGTCATTGCACGTGTGTAGAACAAGCACACTATGAAAAAGAGTCTTACCTTTATTACACAGTTCACACACGTGGTTGGGGCCTTGGTTGTGGACCTTCATGTGGTCTGTAATGTATGCAGGGCTGAGAAGCTTTCCACACACGTGACACGGTACCTTCTCTTCATGTCGGACCATGTGCGCACGAAGTCGGTCCTTTGTGGCAAAAGCAGCTTCACAGGTCTGAGGAGAGAAACATTTAACATGCCCAATCTGTCCTGGAGAAGACCACCCAGTCTCCTACACCAACAATCCATGAGAAAAGCACACAGTTTGTCACACCAACAGTCTACAAGAAATCCATTCAATCTGTAACACCAACCGTCCATAAAAGACCACCCAGTCTGTTAGACCAACAGTCCATGAGAAGACCAACTTGCCTGTTATAACCAAACTTCATGAAAAAAAAACAAAAAAAAACCCACCCAGTCTGCTATACAAACAGTGCTAAAGAAGACAACCCAGTCTGGTTTACACACAGTCTAAAATAATTTATGTTCTTCAAAACACAACACACAAATGACACACAAATGTACAAGGTCTTGGAATTTTGACCAACAGAAAAAAAGACTCAATAACAAACACTTACCTGGCATTTAAATGGACGCTCGGTTGAGTGAACCTGCTTGACATGGCTGTTCAGATGATCAGGACTGGAGAGAAAAAAAAAAATACATAGGATATGTGAAAAACTGGATCAAGTAGACCGTGTGAAGCAAAAAAAAAAAACAAAAAAAAAAAAAGGCAGGCATAATTTGACAAAAATTAACTAGCAGCTAAGCTGAATAAAAGTGACAAACTGTATGACAAATATCCTCACCGTGAGAACCCTTTTCCACAGTGGCTACAAATGTAGGGTTTGTGCACGGTTCCATCGTGTGATCTCACGTGGTACGTCATGCGATCTTTTCGCTTAAAACGCTGCTGACATACGTGGCAGGAGTATGGTTTCTCATCAGAGTGCGACAGCTTGTGGCGGTTGAGGTGGTAGACATCACGGAAGGCTTTCCCGCACATCTCACAAGCGTGGTTTTTACGCACTTTCTTGGCTGTTGGGGAGGGCCCAGGGAGAGGAAGCGTTGAAGGGGAAGTTGGGACTTCCAAGGTCTCTGTGCCTCCCCCCAGAGTTCCTGCCACACTGAGCAAGCTAAGAGGCACCATCGTGGCCATCTTTACTGCTGGCTGTGCTCGAGCTGGTTTAATACCTGTGTGGATTGCTTCATGCCTTCTTAAATTATAGCCATTTTTAAACTCCTTGGAACAAAGGGCGCAGATATAGGGACCCCGACTTTTTGATTTCTTGGGAAGTTCCATCAAAGGGGCCATTGACATACCAGATGAAATGGAGGATGCCTGGCCTGTAACAGAGGAGTTTGCTTGCATCTGCTGGGGGGATGCCAGTCCGGGTACCACCTGCTTAAGAGCAGCAGTATCAACAGTGGATTGGTGCTGGGGTACCAAATTAGGCACCATTGATTGAGTGAGGGATGATACATCTGGAGGCGCAGAGACGGTGGCCAATACCGGAAGAAGCTCAACCTGCAAAGGTTCAGAGGGGGGAGGAGGAGGGGTCTGGGAGAAATAAAAAAAAAAAAAACAAAAAAAAACAAAAACAAAACACAGTTACCAATAGCTCATCTTGAAGCCATAATAAAAACACAAAAAGAAGGTGAGAAGTGTGGATATTGCCCAGTATAATATGTCAGACATGTCAGGATGTATAGTTAGTGGCACCCATATAAGGACAGCCATTTATTATGAATAAACGAGGATCACAAATCAGTGTGGCGTGGAATGCCCAGTTTGGGTGTCAAAGAGTACTATAGCCACTAGAGGGACACCTGGAACAATCAGACTTAGAATATATCTGACCATTACTAGAATCCCAAAATACTAGCTTCACGTAGAAATTCAAAAGAGCATCAGCCTATTCCCTAAGTAATACTTATTTACCATCAACATCCTGACGTCTCAACCAATCGACACTATTTTTCATTCGTAATTACAGTTTTGTGTATTAATATTATCATTATAAAATGACAACATATACCACGACGCTGTACAATGGCTGAATAAGACAAGCAACTGTAACACGACAAATTGGACTTACAGGAACAAGCGGGAGTAAGGGCTCTGCTCAAAGGAGCTTATAATCTAAAGGAAGTGGATAGAATGACACAAATGGTAAAGGGCGTTCAGTTCATATAATAGATTGCTAGGTGTATTAAAATGTCGTCAACATTAAACAACTTCCATAGAAGGGAACGAGAAGCTGAGATTAGTGAAGGAGGGGAAGAATACTAGTAAACTCATAGGTTTTATAAATAAGAGATGGGGTTCAACACGGGATATACCTGATTTTTTGTAGGAATATTTAGATTGGGGCTATGTAACGCACAACTTTATAGGATAGAAATAGAATTTAAAATTAAACCCTCAAGTTATTTACTAAAAATCAAGTAGAAACCTCAACGAACAAATAAAGGCAAACAGCGTATTTAGAGAATTTCTCCAAATCCCCCATGGTCACAGTTTATATTTTGTAATTTGGATTTGAATTGACTAATATTTAGGGTTTAGTACACCTTGTCCGTTACATGTGATGACCCTTTTGCTAGTTACCCGTGTGACTATCGGACCCTTCCTGACACCATGTCTGTAACAGATTATTACTCAGAACAAGGCAGTGTGTGTTATGGTATTTAAAGGGTCTACAGAGACATCCAGAAGGAGGGACATGCCCAAAGCTTACAATCTGACTGAGACATCACATGCTCAATCTGAACCTGCCACTAACCTCAATTATCCAAACCTGTGCCATGCCCTTCAGTTTCCTAAATCACATTATTATTATTTATAAGCGCCAAATAATTCTGCAGCGCTTTACAATATTAAAAAAAGGTGACATTTTACAATAAATGAGACAATTACACAATAACACAGGCACAATTGGTAGATAAGGACCCTGCTCAAAAGAGGTAGCAGTCTAGAGGAGGTGGGGTACAAAAACTCAATAGGACAGCAAAGGTGTCCGCCACTAAACAATGTGGAAAGGTAGCAGGACTGGAGGTGAGTGTGGCTCTTCAGGAAAGCAAGAGACAGATATGGATAAGTAAATATGAGTTACTCTGGGAGGCTATAAGCATTTCTGAACACATCTCCACTTCTCCTGCTTAATAGTGCAAATGTCTACCCTTAGATTGCGAGCTCTTAGGAGTAAGGCCCCAAATACTTTATTTCACACAATACTGTATATCGCTTTGTTTCGAAGAATTGAATATCACACAGTGTCTGTGCTTTAAAAACCAGAGAAAAATTTACATTTTACTGTAACAACATACAGTTATTCCGATATACATATCAATTTAACCGACCATATGGGCGTCATATTGAACTTAATATAAGAGGATTGCAACATGTTGCTAATACTGTAATTACTATGCACATTGTATCCTTGCAAGGTGCAAGTATTCTAAATTCATGTACATTCGTATACTATTTATACACATACACACACACAGAAAAGCTCCCCAAAGGGATCATTAAAAACCACTTTGAATCTGTGCAGCAGAATATTTTGACACTTTCTACATTAATCGAAGAGAAGAATTTGCATACAATGAAAATGCTTCTACATTGATCACGCACACACATATACCCCCCGCCATACACTGCATATTGCAACAAGTGAGCCGTATGAGTACTAAAACACAATTCTATAGCATATCTAGGCTGCTAAGATTCACATTTAGCGTATGCATATCTGGCACGTTCACAAGCCTCATGCAAAGAACACACATATGGTTAGCGGTCACACGTATAATCCTGCACCGTACATTTTAACCCCGTTTTCAATAAGAAGTGACTGGCTCTCAACAAAGAGTAAACAGAACGAACGAATAACTTGGGGCGGCTGTGTAAACCACATAGCGAGCCGGCGATGTGCCCCGTGTTCTTACACACAGAATCCTACAAGCATGGTACAAGGTTAGATTAATATATAGACAGACAAACACAATGAGCCATGCTCCCTTTACAATAAATTCCTTTGCAGAGCCTGGAGTATTTATATGAAAAGGAAAGAGGGAGAGGGGAAAAGATGGGAGGGAGGGGTGGTGATTTAAACACCCAGCACCATCGCTCTCTCCCTCCCTCCCTGCAAAAAAAATACACACTCACAGGGACAAGAAGATGCCAATTTCAGAGCTCCCTTTCATTTTCTCATCCAGACATCCCCCCCCACCCCTCACTTACAGCACCACCACAAAGGAGGGGGTACCCTCTGATCTCATGCATAACCCCCAAATATAGAAGGAGCCCAGCCACCCCCTGTGCAGCCCCATAGACATACATTACCTGGAATATAAAACTGCTCCAGTTTGCATCCATACTGGCTGGGAGAGAAAATAAATAAATAAATAATAATAATAATATATAAAGATATTTTAAATGTATTTTTTTTTTCCCTTCTTCTTCTTCTTCTTCTTCTTTTCTCCCCCCCTCTCCCTCTGCTCTGTGCTCCCCCTCCCTTCCTTCTCTCTGCTTTTTGGATTTCTCTGTGTCCCTTGAAGACAAGTGCCCCCTAAAGGCTGATTTTCTCCCTTGAATTTTTTTTTATTTTTTTTTAAATAAAAAAAAAAATGCCTATTTTAAAAAAAAAAACTACCCAGAGCATTGAGAATAAAAAGGCAGATCTGGGCTGCAATGACATCACCCAGCCCTGTCCCCCCCCCTGTCTCCCCCCTGGTCCTCCTCCCCCTGGTCCTCACAGACACTGCAGGGCTGGGGGGGAATTTAATGATTTTTTTTCCTTCTTCTGCATCCAAATCTCTCCCCCCACCCCTCAGTGCCCCCCCAGCTCCCTCCTCCCTCCCTGGTTATTTTTGCATTATTTACTGTCCCAAAATAAAGATGGCAGCTGCTGTGACCTTTCACCCTGAAGCCTCCTAGCCCCCTCCCCCCCCCTCTGCAAATAACACAGAAAAAAAAATTCCCCTGGCCTGAACCACCCAGCAGGTAAATAGAGGGGGAGCTGGGTGCAGGGCTGCTCACTTGCTGCAATAAAACACTCTCTGTGCATTTGGAATGGGGTTTTTCTGCAGAGCTGGGACTGAACCAAACACGGGGGAGGGAGGGGGGGAGGTATGTGTAGGGGGCTGTTTGAGCCCCTTTATAGGGGGTTTGTTTACAGGAGGGAGAATGCTGGATGTTTTATTACACACACTGCCCTGCTGTGCCTGGTGGGGAGTTATTTGTCCTCACTGGGGGCAATAAATAATAATGCAGCTGGTGGTCCCCCCCTCCCTCCTCGCAGTTAGTAGGACCCAGCAGCGGGGAAAATGGCCGCATTTACATTCAAAACACAACCAGGGCACACACACGTCCCCCCTATCTTTGCGCGGCAGATGGTTCCGCCCGGCCGCATTGATGAACGGTCTGGCAGTTAAAGGCGAGGTTAGGCGCCTCCCCCTCCTCCCGGCCGGCTCTGTTTATTGGTCGGAGGTCACAAAGTTCTGAGAGCCGTTAAAGGGGCAGCTCGCTGTGTGCTGGCTATTGGGCACAAAGAGTGTGCAGTCACCATGGAAACCAAGGCCTCCACTATAAGCACTGCTCTAGGTGTGCCCCATTATCCCAGCAAATCCTTTATCACTTTATAACACCCATTGTACAGCGCTACGGAATATGATGGCGCTATATAAATAATAAAACAATAATAATATCAGGGGAATTTAACAGAAAAAGCAATAACCCCATACCGCCCAATTGTCCCTATTTAGGAAGGACAGTCCCTATTTTTGGCCCTTTCTATCCTAATGTCCCTCTATTCGTAATGTGTCTTTAAACTACAATAAATGTGTTTAGAAAAGAGTCTGTGTGAATTAGATACATGGTTCTATTACATTTTAGTTCTATAAATTGTTATTAGTAAGTCACCTAAAATTTCTCAGAACAGCCAGCCACACCCCCACTCACAACATCTCACCCCTTGGTGACAACCTCCACTCACTCTCAGAACAGTGCCACCCCTGGCCACACCCCCACTCACACTCAGAACAGCCCTGGCCCTGGCCACACCCCCACTCACACTCAGAACAGCCCTGGCCCTGTTGACACTCCCCACTCACACTCAGAACAGTGCCACACCCCCACTCACAACAGCCTGCCCTTTGGTGATAACCCCCACTCACTCTCAGAACAGTGCCACCCCTGGCCACCCCCACTCACTCTCAGAACAGTGCCACCCCTGGCCACACCCCCACTCACACTCAGAACAGCCCCCTGGCCACACCCCCACTCACACTCAGAACAGTGCCACCCCTGGCCACACCCCCACTCACTCTCAGAACAGTGCCACCCCTGGCCCTGGTGACACTCACACTCAGAACAGCCCTGGCCCTGGTGACACTCCCCACTCACACTCAGAACAGTGCCACACCCCCACTCACAACAGCCTGCCCTTTGGTGATAACCCCCACTCACCCTCAGAACAGTGCCACCCCTGGCCACCCCCCCACTCACACTCAGAACAACCCCGGCCCTGGTGACACCCCCCCCCCACTCACTCTGAAAACGTCCCCACCCCTGAGGACACCTCACAATCAGAACAGCCCCGGCCCTGGTGATACCCCCCACTCACTCTGAAGCGTCACCACCCCTGAGCATACCTCACAATCAGAACAGCCCGGCCCTGTTGACACCCCCACTCACTCTGAAAGCGTCCCCACCCCTGAGGATACCTCACAATCAGAACAGCCCCGGCTCTGGTGACTCCCCCACTCACTCTCCGAACAGCCCCAGCCCTGGTGATTCCCCCACTCACTCTCCGAACAGCCCCGGCTCTGGTGACTCCCCCACTCACTCTCCGAACAGCCCCAGCCCTGGTGATTCCCCCACTCACTCTCCGAACAGCCCCGGCCCTGGTGATACCTGCACTCACACCCTTAAAATGAAAGTGTTCCTTTTGGGCTATTTGAAATGCTGGGAGCTGTGAAATAACCGGTTCTCTGAGATTAGAATAAGATAAACACGAGTGGAATTTCTGCACATCACATATGAAGTTATTCAATATTATCACAAACGTGGAACAAGCAAAGGACCGGGCTCCCATATGATCCAAGTATATTATAGTGTGGCACATGGTCTGTCACTGGAATAGCTGTCACCGTGTCAGGAAAAATGTTTAAATGTGCCTGCGATGGATTCCATGTGTTTAAACCCATACGTGAGTGCGTCTGACGTGCTCAGTGTACGGGCAGCTTATCATCATATTCGCCAGAAAGATACAAAAATATTTCTCTTTGCTCCTCTTCATACATATATATGCAACAACACGACAAAATGGGAAGTGTTAACCACAGGAAAACGAATTATGGTTACCCTAACTTCACTATGATTACTAACATACTACTTCATTAAATGTTTACATTATCTATATACGTTGTTTTAACTCATTTGCTTGCGGACTTTATGGGTCAACAGTTACTCCCATTTTATTTTTTCTCGTTTTATTAACTCTTGCTCTCTGGGTATCCGGCGAGGCTGGACGTTCTCAGATGCTGTGCTAGTAATACTCGGGACAGGGTACTAGGATGTTTGCAGTTGCAGGGTAGCTTTTAGGACTAGCTCATCAACAGTTGGCTTCTCTGGGAAAGTTCCAATATTCTCCCATCGCTGTACCATTATAGGAAATGTCAGAAACTGACTGATCCACCCATCAGACAGTGATATGTAATATCTTTATTCTAGGGCCCGGTATGAAGTTATGGAGATACATTCCAGAATACTTATTACCAATAAAGGTAGGATAATTCTCAAAAATGATTACAGTAATGAATGAAGTCAGAACATAGGGAATATGATTTGTTTGTTTGTTTTTTTTTTTTTTTAAAGGACAGATGAACTTTAAATGGTAGTGTTGGTTGCTACTGTGGGAGAATAGTTCTTATTTAGTTCCAAAATGCTTTTTAATATTATGTTATACTTGTCCCCATATTTATAACGGTTAAAAAGTAAAAATAAAGGTAGAAATCCTCATGTCTTTATCCTGTAACTGAGCTCCTCCATCTCAGCTCCCTGTCAGTCATTGTTATAAGCTCCGCCCTTTACACCTGTCAGTCAGTATAGAGAGAGAGAGCCACCTCCATCTTAGCTCCCTGTCAGTCATTGTTATAAGCTCCACCCTTTACACCTGTCAGTCAGTATAGAGAGAGCCACCTCCATCTTAGCTCCCTGTCAATCATTGTTATAAGCTCTGCCCTTTACACCTGGCAGTCAGTATAGAGAGAGCCACCTCCATCTTAGCTCCCTGTCAATCATTGTTATAAGCTCCACCCTTTACACCTGTCAATCAGTATAGAGAGAACCACTTCCATCTTAGCTCCCTGTCAATCATTGTTATAAGCTCCACCCTTTACACCTGTCAGTCAGCATAGCATACCTTGTGTAAAGTATCAAAGAGCTAATAAAAAATAATACGTATAGCAGCTCTAATACACTCATGAACGGTACCTCACCACCCTCACTATAAATTTCATAAAACAAAAGATAATATGTGAATCATCCAAAGTCTTATAGTAGAGCGCCAATGCAAAGTGGTAATGACTTACCGTCCTGCAACAGTTAATTGGAGGACGGGGTGTGGGGGGTCAAATGCAGCAATACATAAAAGATGAAGAGAATACAACACAATATAGTGTAGATGGTACGGTTATGAATACAAGGAAGACCAATATGGTAGATGCACTCACATAGGATGGAGCCAGTAATTGCATCGGCTCATACAAAATGCATAGATCCCTTTACAGGTATCGCTCCACCTATCTTCTCTCTGTATTAATAGATTTCAGGAGAGGAAACCTCTTACATCATCCAGGGCAGATCCATTTTGTGTACATAGCTCATAGTAATGTTCAATAAACTGCTGCATGTTATACATTTTGAGCGCCTATGCTCATCAGCATCACCTGCTTCATAAGTCTTGATTGTTGTCAGGTGGGTAAGCAATAAAGTGAATTGTCAGCGTTAATAACATGTGGATACAATGTTTCCATCCATCTAGGGACATGTAACATTTGCGTTCCCATTAATAATAAACATTATATATTAAACATTCACTTAAACAGGACACAACGTTTTGTGAATAGTCACAATTGTGGATGGGATCTGGAGCCCCTTTGCAATGTGCTAGGAGTTTAACAACAAAAAGGAACCCTATGCTTGGCTCTCACCTATCGACACACTGCACCATGTCATGAACCGTGTATGTGAGTTAAAAGTAGGAAAGAGGAAGAAATTGAAGGTGGGCAGAGTAAGGAGAGAATAGGTGATAGAAAGCGGAGCGTGATGAAAAGGGAAAACAAGGAAAGAAAGGCAGTAAGACTTCTCTTATACGTTTTGCTCAGTGGAATTACATAGGTCCACAGCTCCTCCATTGATGCTGAAAATCTTCTTGTGAATGACCTTGTTAGACCACTCTTTTTCGTGTTGGAAAGAGGGATCAACCCTTTTCAGTACCTCGGAAACAGAAGGAGATACTGCGCTGTTCCAGTGGAAAGCAATACTAACTGTTGCTGCTAATAGGACATTCAGGAGGGCTGCCTGTGATGGCAATGATTCCAGACCTGGGATGACATGCAGTAAATAACATGCTGGGGTAAATGGAACGGCTATTTCTGAAATGTTCCTCACTACAGCCTGAATTCGGGACCAGAAATCCTTCAAATGTCCACATTCCCAGAACACGTGATTTACATTGCATCTCCAACAGGCCGGGCTAACAGAGGGATAGATTTGAGAAAGTCTTGTAGGAACAAGATACCATCATGATTTTTAAAGGTTTTCCAATGGGAGACACAGCGAGAGGAGAGTTGTGTTAGTCTGATGGCCTGTGAGAGGCGCTGTCAGCCCAGATCCTCTTCCCATTGGATCATATAGGCTAGCTTGTCCTCCTCCTTCTTGTCATAATTCCTTATATAACATTGTGATAAGAATTTGAATGAAGGCGGTGGAATTCTAGTTTTAATCAGCAGCTGTTGCCTATTTTGCTCAACATTAATGAATTCATATATGTGACATTTTTGGAATGCAATGTATACTGAACAAAATTATAAACGCAACACTTTGTTTTTGCCCCCGTTTTTCATGAGCTGAACTCAAAGATCTAAGACTTTTTCTATGTACACAAAAGGCCTATTTCTCTCAAATATTGTTCACAAATCTGTCTAAATCTGTGCCGGTTAAAGAGACTCGGCTACTAATAGGAGGCGCGTTGATGCCCCGCCATTTAACCCGATAATGAGAAACAAACTATTAATCTATTAGGTAGTCTAGATAATATCATTCGCCTTCTTCTATGCGGCTGTACTAATGACTATTTGCCGAAGTGGTGGTCGACCATGCTTTGTTCACATTGTAAATTAAAGCGGGCCCCACTACTTTATGCAAGTTTTATAGCTAATCTTAATAAACCAGGCTAAGATGCATATTCCAATAGTAAACTTTGTAACCTGTACAACCACAGAGTTTAAAAGACATTTTTAACTGTGCACGCTCATAGGTTTGCGTTGTGGTAAGAAGAACAATTAACCTCAAATCCATAGTGAACTATTATTGCCTATACAGCCATTCATGGCGGTTAAATGGACACTATAGTCACCAGAACAACTACAGCTTATTGAATTTGTTCTGGTGAGTAGAATCATTCCCTTCAGGCGTTTTGCTGTAAACACGGTCTTTTCAGAGATAAGGCAGTGTTTACATTACAGCCTAGTGATAACTTCACTGGCCACTGCTCAGATGGCTGTTAGAGATCCTTCCTGGGTCATGGCTGCCTAAAATGCATCCAAACATTCAGTATCTCCTCCCTCTCCATGCAGACACTGAACTTTCCTCATAGAGATTCATTGATTCAATGTATCTCTATGAGGAGATGCTGATTGGCCAGGGCTGTGTTTGAATCATGGGCTCTGCCCCTGATCTGTCTCTTTGTCAGTCTCAGCCAATCCTATGCGGAAGCATTGTGATTGGATCAGGCTACCACTTCTAATGATGTCAGCAGGCTGCTTGTTTTTCTTAGTCTAACAGCATGCAGAGTTACAGCTTCAGGCTTGTATACAGTATGATTTTTACTATATTTATGGAACCATGAGGGGCCCAGGGGGGCTAGATGGTGGTTTTAACACTATAGGGTCAGGAATACATGTTTGTGTTCCTGACCCTAAAGTGATCCTTTAATGGTAAATATTTTAAGTTTTGTGTTACCACCCACGGTATTGCTCAAGATTTAGAACCAATTTTTCAGACAGCGATGCAATTATATCACCTGAATAGTATGAGATATGTAACACGTATGTACAGTATTGATCTATAATTACATAGACAACTACTAGGTATGAACGGTGTGCTTGTCGCACATAATCCTAAAGAAGTAAAATGACATTCTATAACTGTAACTTATCAAAAGGATATGCTTCACGTGAGCCTTCCATCGCGACTAGGATGGGTAATAAAAGTTTAGCCTTCAAAGTTCAAGATTTTTCCAGTGGGGATCCCACCATTTGCCATTCGCTTTGAAGTCTTCTTGGGAATGAAGAGACTGGTTTTGGAGAAGTAGTAGTATTCCACAGCCCCCATCCAGTGAGCACCTTGAGTCCCTCTTCCGGTTCGTTGATCACATGCATTTTACCTTGCTTCCAAGCCAGCAATTTAGTTGGGTAGCCCCATTTTTTGATATGTTATGGTTACGAACAGTTTTGGTAACATTAATGAATTCCCAACGTTTCGCCATCTTGCCTGCCGATGGATCTGCAAATAGGCAGATACGTTGGTGTGACGCTGGGAGTGTAGAAAGCTTCCGAGCAGCCATTAGTAATGCGTCCTTGTGTGCATAATAGTGGAATTTTATTATGACGTCATTCGGTGTGTCTCCTGTGAACCTAGCTGGGCGAGGAAGTCTATGCAAGTCTATATATTTTTATTATTTTTTTACCTGCATGGAAGCAGCTTATTCCTCCGGCTGACCTCTTTATTTCTTTCGGTTTAGGCCTGTCATATGTTTTTTTAGTTTACTGGCTAAACCAATAGTTTTTTTACATTAACGTATTCTGCTGTCATTTTCCAGAAATGTTGGTACTTATGACCATAATATACTGGTCACCTTACCTATGCTGGATGGCTTTCAAAAATAAAGAATAACATTACCACCTGTTACAGGTGATTTTCATTGTTTTACTCAATTGTGTTATTTCCAAAGAAGGGACAGTTGCAATTTAAATGCCACATCTCCGCCTTTAAAAGATTTAGTATATTCTATGAAAAAACCCTTCTGAAAATAGAAGACTCCTTTTAAGATACATTTCTAAGAGACGTACAAAAAAAATGCTTCGCCCACTTGGCTTCCCCTTAATTTTGTTCAGGTCACAACTTTCATTCTGTCTTGACAAGATGAAAGGAGTGGTTTTGCGTGCCAGTCTGAGCCTAATTTTTTTTTAAATGAAAGCATTACATTTCTTCTACGCCTGATAAAATAACTGGGGAGACAAGGGAAATATTCTAATTATGTTCATTGAAGTGGACAGAGCCAATTTTTGTACACTTTGATGAAAACACAGCCGTATCGCCAAGATAAGTCAGAATCCAACATAAGTACTCTAGCTAATCATCGTGAAAATTAAAGATTCATTTCTTCCAATCATTGGTGATGGTGAAAAATATTAATTGGGAAACACATAGTTGATCAATTACATTTGTTCTTTTGCATGTATAAACCGACTGCTTGGACTGAATATTGTTTGTAATGTATCCAGTGGGAGAAAGCCCCCCGCTAATTTCAGAAATAGAGAAATTTGAAAATGAAATCCTTGCAGGCTGATCCGTTTTGACTTTGCTTGGGACCCCAAAATGTTTGTAAATCTTACACAACCCCTGAAAAAAATTAATGGTACCATAGAAGCAGGGTGACCGTTCTATTCCACTAAATGCTCGGTCTGTGTCATAAGAACCAGTTGAGATATCGGATAATCCTGCCTTGGAAGTGATGTGTCATATGGTAGAAGATGCAGAGGCTTCTTAATGATCGTTAACTTTCAATGGCACGTCAGATTTATATGGATCATTTGGGAACTGACTCTCGTCCAGCCGGTACCCACCTATAATTATCCAACGTATAGAAAAGAACAAAAAGATGGCTACACGGCAAAGTCACTTTATCTCTACAAATAGAAATGGCTAATGTGAGAAGTACAATGCAAACTAAATAGATAGTCTTAATTGTAAATTAAAGGGGTAGTCTAACCACCAGAACCACTGCAGACCTCTAAAGTGGTAATGGCAGCATTCCCTGGGTGGCATGCATGGTCTAAGAGAGTAACAGGTCAAAAACAGTTTGGAAAAACTTCCATATTGTCACTGTGACCTATCCAGAAATGCAGTAAATATATCCGGAAAGCATACACTGCACCCATCCTCTTGCCGGAACACGTAGGTGGGTGGGGGAGAGCTTAAAGGGACAATATAGTCACCAGAACAACTACAGCTTATTGGATTTGTTCTGGTGAGTAGAATCATTACTGTGACACCGTGCCCTTCGCCACTTGGGCCTGGAGAGGACTACTTGCCAGCCTCCTGCCATGTGACCATGGCCTTGGGAAGTATGGCCCTTTAAAAACCGTCTGTGGGCACATTGTGACTTTGGTGAACAATGCCCCTTTAATGTCACCAGGCCATGTAAAATAACTTGTTCGTGCCTTTTTCCCACTTGGTTCAGTAAATGAGGCTTACTGAACCAAGTATTACACAGGCGGACCACATAGAAGTGGAAGTGTGCGGCTAATTTACCTCCCAGGCTGGGAGGCTGCTGTAGGTAAATTGCAGACCGCTGGGTGACCCCCGTTCATGCAAACGAACACGTGGAGGTGGCCGTCTTTGTTCAGTCGAACGCGGTCAGTGGTGTGTGCAGCCAAATCCCTGGCACTGAAATCGGCTACATATTTACACGAACACCGCTGACCCTTACCTTCTCCTCCACTCAGTTTTCAGCCGCAGCGTCTAAGTCCCATTCGGCGATTTGAACTCACAGTGAGACTAAGTGTATGCGAATAGGACTTAGTAATTTTTTTCAGCGTAAAATTGACCGACGGCACAGCCCAAATCTATGGAACTGTTGTGGGCAGGAAAGTATGCTTCCGGTCGGTCACAAAGGACTTCCAGCTAACTTTTTAACTACTGGAGGGATTTGTATGATTTTTGGGGTAGGTTTGTATTTGAAGTATGCTGAGTAATAATATGTGTATATTTTTATGGAGATTGAATGTATAGTTTTAAAGTTATAGTAAATATTATATTTTTCCTGCCTGTGATAATTACATTAACCCATTGTGTACAGTAATTATATCACAGGCAGAGGGGAGGATTTTGTGGGAATGAATGGGAGTGTTTTACTGTATTGTACGTGTTTGATTGGCTGTTCTACAAACCCATGCAGGTGGTACTATGTGTGTAAAACCTGCATAAAAGAAAGCCCTTTAGTGCTAAATAAACAGACCTGCTTTACCCCTTCATGAAGTCTTGGCTCATGGTTGGGGGATGGGATAACTATATCACAATACTCCCCTGAGTTTAAGCTCTTATAAGAGCTTGTTCCTGCTCTCTGAACTCTAGGAGATGGTCACCCACTGGAAGCTGAACCCTGGTCTTGGATCCAGAGTGGGTTGAGGACGCCGAGACCCCAACCAAGTTGTGGCGGTTCGTGGGGTCTGCAGTGGTTATGGTGTCAAGTGGAGTGCTTGGAGCCCTCGGTGAGCACTAGGAGCATCCGTCAGCGTAAGGTACCCAGTCGGGGTGCCAGGTGTTCCGTTACAATTACCTTCAGGCCTTTTGCTGTAAACACTCTTTTCAGAGACAATGCAGTGTTTACATTACAGCCTAGTGATAACTTCACTGGCCACTCCTCAGAAGGCTGTTAGAGATCCTTCCTGGGTCATGGCTGCCTAAATCCAAACATTCAGTGTCTCCTCCCTCTGCATGCAGACACTGAACTTTCTTCATAGAGATTCATTGATTCAATTCATCTCTATGAGGAGATGCTGATTGGCCAGGGCTGTGTTTGAATCATGCTGGCTCTGCCCCGATCTGCCTCTTAGTTAGTCTCAGCCAATCCTAGGGGGAAGCACTGTGATTGGATAAGGCCACCACTTCTGATGATGTCAGCAGACTGCTTGTTTTTCTGAGTCTAACAGCATGCAGAGTTACAGCTTCAGGCTTGAATACAGTAAGATTTTGCTATATTTAGGAAGGCATAAGGGGACCAGGAGGGCAAGATGGTGGTTTTAACACTATAGGGTCAGGAATACTTATTTCCCATTATGGGAAAAGGGTATCCATGGCAGTGATACCTTGACAGACCGCCACATAGGTTTTATAGGGTTACTCATTAAACAGGGAGTTTGAGAATTTAATTATGAAATTGCCTGATCAGTTCCTGGTTTAGTAAACCCTGCATACAGGTTTCAGGCAGGTCGATCATAAACCAACTGAACTCCAATACAAATATTTGTTCAATAAAATGAACCAAAAGCGAATGTCAGCAGAAAGAGTTTGTCTATTATAAAGCTATATTTATATCTATAGACCTCCCTTCTGATTAGAGGCAGTGCAGAAAAACAGGGATTTATCTAATCTGGAGGGATAAAAGGCAGGCATACCCCTGCTAAAACTTTAATATCCTCCCCCAACTCCTCCCTTCGCACCATGAAGTGCCTTGAAACCAAAATGCCAGTGGCAGGCAAAGAAAATACCCTTGTATTTTTCAAGCACGAAGCAGGGTGAGGGAGCTGCAGCTTGGAAAGCTCTGCTTTGGTCCAGGAAGAGCCAGCGTGTAAGGACTCTGCTCACTACTCTGACAGGTGGAACAGATGCCAGAGACCTGCATTCCACCTGTTTTTATAAGTTCAGCTGATACCACGACGGGTAAGGCGAAGGTGCGCCCATACCGGGATGTCCTGGTGGTGGAATGCACACACAGATTGCAACGTGTTCCATTGTGAAATTGCAGCGTGTGCGGCCCATGCACAATGCGGTTTTACATTTTCAGATGCCAAAATTTCAATTTAACGGATTTTGATATTCCAGGAGCATATTTAAACTCAGAACCAACTACCTGTACACTCAGTCTCTGTTGCAAGTGTGTTCTCATCTGCCCTCCAACACACCAAAGCCATTAACGCAAGACTTTGCTTTTAGCTTATGGTTTCTAGCCTGAATTTTTGCCCTAGCTAGGATAAAAATTTAATTTTTTTTTCTCCCCCCTCACTAGGTCTAATCCTGAGTCTCCAGAAAGATCTACTGTGAAAAATCAAAAATTACTTCCAAAAACAAGCATTTAATTTGCGTTTCATGTGCACAACCAATGTCTGATGGATACAAAATAAAAATCTATAGGGTTTGTTCTAAGAAGCTTCAGAGGAAACTTTAAAAAAAAAAAAATATATATAACAATCAAACCCAGAGATGTCCTCATGTTTAAACTGGTTCCAACAGAATTTACAGTAAACTTTTGTATATGAAATCTGTGGCTGTTTAGTCTGCCCAGGTATCTGTTCTGTTTGCACCACCCGTTAAACCCCCTTCTTAGAAAATGCGTAGAATGTGAGAACTATCTGATTCAAGCTCAGATTCCTCCCTTTCCAGATCTTGAGGATAGATCAAGTGATTCCTCTTATAAAGCGTTTTGTTTTCCAGGAGAATAAATTGAAAAACTTGTTCATTCCCCCTAAGAATCTGTACTTCGACAACAACCTAAGATTAACAGGAGAAAATCGAGATCTTTTCCCTTTCATCCACAATTAAAAGATTTGATTTAGAGAGAATGGCAATATCTGGAAAAAAGCCTCATATCCAAAACACTTCAAAACAATATTTTCTATGAGAGAGGAACCAGAGTGTATATGGGAGAATATGGCAGTGGGAGATGTTGCTATAGCCCAATTGGGAAAGAAGACTACTCCACCCATTGGGGATTGAATTAAAAATGAATCTTTAACGTTCTAACCCAGCAATCTAAATGGGGTATTGTGGTGGTCCCTGTTCAGGAGTGCTTTCACGAAGGGAAGCCATTTGCCTCCCGAACGGGGACCACCACAATACCCCATTTAGATTGCTGGGTTAGAACGTTCACACCTCACAACATAAGTGTGAAACTGCAAGGGAAGTAATTGAGTGCTCCCCTGGGTGGCCGCTGTTTCGTATAGACGAACGCCATGGCACAAAACACGAAAGTACAGGGGAAACATGAAAAGAGACAGGGAAATCCAGGAACAGGCAGCAGTTTTACCACAGGTGGAATAGGATTTTCTTCAGGGAAAGCGTTTTACAAAGACTCCTTGCAGAGAAACTCGTACCAAGGTCAACAGAGGAGGTCGTTAGAAAGCGGCCAAGAGGAATGGTTCTTCGGCACTTATTCAAGAATCTTTGTCACAAAACCAGACAGTACATTCAGACTAATTCTTGATCAAAAGTTTGTAAACTAGTTAATAAAAAAAGTTTCATATGTAAACCATAAGCTCAGCCACTCATATTAGCCAACCTGGAAATTGGCTATGTTCCCTAGACTTAAAGGATGCATACTTGCAGAAAAAAAACCCCCAAAATAAAAACCAAACCACAAGAGATTTCTAAGATTTGCCATAAAATTTCAAAATCAGATCCTTCAATTTTTGAATTTTTTTAAGGCTCAAGGAAGACCCTTTGTCGACATCCAGTCCAAGCATCCTAAAGTTTGTAGAACTGGGCTTTGCTAGAGGGTTTAGACCGGACACTCAAGGTTTACATTTCTGTCAGTTTCTTAACCTTTAGAAATTGGCTCATAATATTCTAATTTCAAGATTCTTCAAGGCTTTGTCTCGTCAAGTTCCAACCATTAGGGAGGTTCTACCATGGGATATTAATCTAGTGTGATCAGCATTGTGCAAACCTCCATTTGAACGCTCTGAAAAAGAAATCACTCAAGGTAATCACGTTCAAAACTATTTTCAGTGGCAATTACTTCAGCAAAGCGTTTGTGTGCACTGAATTTGGATCATCCTCCAAGAAAGGTATCGAAGCTGGATCCATCGTTTATTACAAAGTTTGCTCTTCAAACAACATCAATAGATTGTTCTGCCAACTTCCTTCTAATTCTTTAGAATAACATTTCAATGCCTTGATGTTAAATGTGCATTACTGCAGTACTTGGGAAGTACAAGTTGCTTTAGAAAATCAAAGACTTTGTCCTGTTGGAAGGTGCAAGAAAAGGTCCAATATCATCAAAGAGTCTGTTGGCCAGATGGATTTAACTAGCAATTCCATACTTCAAACGTTTCTCCTCCTCAATCCATAAAAGTTCATCCCACAAGAGCTATGTCCACATCTTGGGCCTTCAGCTACCGCTTGTCAAATTTGTTTTGCAGCAATTTGGGCGCTCTCTCCACAGGTTTACTAAGCGTTACCGGTTAGACATACAGGCGTCTGAAACAAATCACGTTTTGGGCACAATATTACAAGCGGTGGTTAAATAATTCCCGCCCTTAGGGATTGCTTTGTTATCCCCATTGTCTTGCACTGCCCCTTATCTGAAGAAAAAAAAAAAAAAGCATACATTTTACTTGCCATTCATTTCGGTTTCCTGAGTATTAGAGGCAGTGCACACATTCCCCCACTATTTAATAAATAATTTTTGCAGTTTGTCGGTATTTTGGTTTCAAGTCACTTTATAGGGCAGAGGATCTTAAATTATTGTCTGCCTATTTTCCCTCCAGATTAAAGAAAGCCCTGTTGTCATGCACTGCCTCGAATTCTCAGGAAAAAATAAATAAATAAATAAAAAATATATATATATATAAAATTTATAGCAAGTAGACTTTATGCCATCTCCTAAATAACAGAATTCAGCAGTGCGACAGCAGGGGCCTGATCTATATACCAAAACGGCTTCATTTAGCTAAAGATGCTTTGGAGTTTAGGGTGTCCCTTTAAAGAGACACCCCAAGACATAATGTGGTTTCACTTTAAACACTGCGTGTTCTGCATAAAAATGTTGTATTCTGAAGAGTGGTCTAAAAATGTGACAATCGCCAATAAGCACATTCCACCAGTTTTACATCTGTAGACCACTTTTCAGAAACTGCACCCAATGTGGCAATATATACCAGAAAAAAAACCTTGAGCCTTATAGCGGTGAGTTCATATCTGTCCAATTTTACCCAGTCACTTGACCCTCCATTAATTGAAATGGGCATCATTCAGTAAGCATCAAGTATCTCTCCATAATAAATTGGTTGTGAATACAGCCCTGCTTTCTCTAGTGCAATGGAGACCCCTCTGACAGTGTCCAAGTAACAGTCTGGTTTAATATGTTCTACGACAATCAAAGAATAGGTCACAATGGCAATTTCATGCATGTCCTTTGGGTCCCTTTAAAACACACGTTAACCACTGGCCGGTTACATCTCAGAGTTCCACAAGCTGCTGCATGACTCCCGAAATGATGTAACTTTAGTCTGACATTGTTTGCTGCAGAGCTGCTATATGCACAGATTCTTAACTGGGCTGGTACTAAGTGAGAGGGTGATCTTCAGGTAAGTACATATCAACCTGTACATTTGCAGCTTGTTTATATCTATAACAATCTGAAGGTAAAGCCATTATCCATCCTGTGGATGATAAGTTTCCTCTGATTAATATATTTTGATTTGGCCGTTTGTCTTGATCTTAACGGTGCTGGAATTTCCGTGAAGATCTGTCTTTGGAACCTAAAAGTTGCTTTTCTGATGTAATATAAATGGAGAATGCATACTGAAAAATTATTTAAAAAAACAACTTTATTTTCTGTAGAAGATCTTACAACGTACAATGATTTGTGCACTCTTTACCTCCGATTAGATTGACATATGTGAATATCTGAATTTCTTCAGCATGGACCAGCCTGTTGTGTGCCAGTGCAATTCTCAATTAGTGCCATTAACCCCTTCCTGGCCGCCAGGAGATCAAACCAACTTCTGGACAGATACCAAACAGGTCTTTGCTTGCACAGGCGTATGATTTCAGCTAAAAGCATGTACATAAACAAAAACAAACAACTTGCTACACGGGCGCCACATTTAAAATATTGCGGGAATAAGAATTCTTCAAGCTTTGACGGGCCTCATTCTCACTCTTCAATAAACTGCTCGATATTAAAACAAAAATAAAAAAGGCTCCATGGTCTATTTTCCAGTCTGCAATCTAGGCTAAAAGAAATTCCCTGGTGGTGGTATGGAGCCTGCCAGAATCCTGTATAGTATGTAATATACAAATTAAGTTTAAAAAATATATATATAAAATAAAAATAGTGGTAACAAAAAAAAAAATAATATTTAAATAGTCCACATCTGCTCACACTTCATCTCTTAGCCACACAAAGAGGATTAACTTAATTTCCGGAGTGGTGGGTTGAGGATCTCCTCCCCTGAGCAGTGATTGAATAAGAGTCCCTAAGGTCAGCAAAAGTACTGGCGTGGTGTGTTCAACTTGCCACCATGGTCATGATGTTTGCCTGTGGACAAAACAAAATAGTCAATCATACTTCTTGAATCCAATAGGCGATGCTCAAAGCAAACGGCACAATCACAGAGCAGGTATGTAAACGTAAGAACCAATGCATGCAGATTTATGCTAGAATTTGTAGTGAATTGAAAAAGGTCAAACAGGATCCCGACTGGATGATTATGCCATTATTTCTGTTGGTAAGAAAAAAAAAAAAAACAAAAAAAAAACCAACCACACAACCCCAAACAACTTCAATTTCATGCGGGTGAAGCTAGTTTATAGTTGTGGTAGTTTGCTGGATAATGTATCAATAGGTCCCAGCAGACCCTTATAATGTAGGCATGTTATGATAACTGCAGCCCTCTCATTTCATATCATATAAATAGGTTTATATTGGCTGGGGTGAAATATTGTATATTGACATTTAGGGTGATTGGTTCATCCCAAATTCAATGTGTGAAATTACCTTTATAAACGAAGAGACCAGCTTTACAGACATGCCGTCTAAAGAAGATAGATCTTCCACCTATAGAAAGAGAAAGTCCAAAATCATTTGTTGTATTTACACACGTCCCTTTAATGCAGGACATATTAAAACATTGGTCAGTTTGATGGACACCAGTCACCAGAAGACGTCCCTACATTGGGCGAAACGCGTCAACTACATTTGGACCAATTATGGACTTATTTTGTATGTTTTAAATCACTTCCTGCTGGTTTTGTGAAGACCACCACGCTGTATTTGGTTCCACATTGTGTGGATACATGTACAGATTGTCTGCCTGCTTTAATCAAGGAGGAATGCAATCCACCAGCCTTCCCTATTGTTTTAACCCTTGGTGGGGTGAGTAGCCTTTTTTCACCTGTGTTTGTGAGTGCAATTCCTATAGAACACAAATTTTATCTTAACTGTATTACACGATGTAATGTCTATTATCATTACAGATCTATATTATTAAAGGAACACTATAGTTACCTAAATTACTTTAGCTAAAAAAGCAGTTTTAGTGTATAGATCATTCCCCTGCAATTTCACTGCTCAATTCACTGTCATTTAGGAGTTAAATCACTTCGTTTATGTTTATGCAGCCCTAGCCACACCTCCCCTGGCTATGATTGACAGAGCCTGCATGAAAAAAAACTGGTTTCACTTTCAAACAGATGTAATTTACCTTAAATAATTGCATCTCAATCTCTACATTGAACTTTAATCACATACAGGAGGCTCTTGCAGAGTCTAGCAAGCTATTAACATAGCAGGGGATAAGAAAATCTTAATTAAACAGAACTTGCAATAAAGAAATCCTAAATAGGGCTCTCTTTACAGGAAGTGTTTATGGAAGGCTATGCAAGTCACATGCTGGGAGGTGTGACTAGGGTTCATAAACAAAGGGATTTAACTCCTAAATGGCAGAGGATTGAGCATTGAGGCTGCAGGGACATGTTCTATACACCCAGGGCCGGCCTTAGGTAATCAGGCGCCCTGTGCGAACCCAACACGTGGTGCCCCCCCTGCAGCAAAACCCTTGCCCCTTCAACAATAGCCCTGTTCCGCCTACTACAAAACCCTTCCACAAAACCCCTGCCCCCTTTCTACAAAAACTCTGCCTCCCTTTAATAAAACCCCTGCCCCTTCTACAAAACCCCTGCTCCCCCTTTAATAAAAGCCCTGCCCACCGTTCTACAAAATTCCTTCTCCTCCTTTAACAAAACACATGCTGTCATTATATATATCTACTATACAGTAATGTACACATATCACTAAAAACCTTCCCCTCCACCAAAACCACTGCCACCCTCTACAAAAGCCCTGCACTCATTCTACATAAACCTCTGCTCCTTCTACATAAACCTCTGCTCCCCTTCTACTAAACCCCTGCTCCTTTATACTAAACCCCTGCTCCCCTTCTACATAAACCTCTGCTCCCTGATACTAACCTCTGCTCCCCTTCTATATAAACCTCTGCTCCCCTTATACTAAACCCCTGCTCCCCTTCTATATAAACCTCTGCTCCCCTTATATAAACCCCTGCTCCCTTATACTAAACCTCTGCCCCCTTATACTAAGCCCCTGCCCCTTATACTAAACCCCTGCTCCCTTATACTAAACCTCTGCTCTCCTTATACTAAACCTCTGCTCTCCTTATACTAAACCCCTGCTCCCCTTATACTAAACCCCTGCTCCCTTATACTAAACCCCTGCCCCCTTATACTAAACTCCTGCCCCCTTATACTAAACCCCTGCCCCCTTATACTAAACTCCTGCCCCCTTATACTAAACCCCTGCCCCCTAATACTAAACTCCTGCCCCCCTTATACTAAACCCCTGCTCCCCTTATACTAAACCCCAGTCCCCCTTATACTAAACTCCTGCTCCCTTATACTAAACCCCTGCCCCCCTTATACTAAACCACGGCTCCCTTATACTAAACCCCTGCTCCCCTTATACTAAACCCCTGCGCCCTTCTACAAAACCTCTGCTCCCCTTATACTAAACCCCTGCCCCCCTTATACTAAACTCCTGCCCCCTTATACTAAACTCCTGCCTCCCTTATACTAAACTCCTGCCCCCTCTACAAACCCCCTGCCCCCTCTTGAACAAAACCCATGCCCCCTCCAAAAAATCCTTTCCTCTGCCACTTCACCAGAAATGCTTGCCCCCTCTTCTACAAAACCTCTCCCCTACACCAAAACCTCTACCCCCTATTTTACAAAACCCCTAACCCCTTCTATAAATCCTCTGCTCCTCCCTAAACCAAAACCCCTGTCCCAAAATCCCAGCTAGAAAACCTCTGCTCCCCCACACACAAAAACACCTGCCACCCTTAAAAAAACAAAACAAAAATCTATTTAATAAAAAAATGCAATAGTTATAACAAGAATGAGCAGACTCACATTGAAGCTTGCTGCTCCCTGGACCCTCCTGACAGTGTCCCAGTTTGCCGACCTTGATACCAAAGCACTGACCACCTCCCTCAAACTGACTGTGCGGATCCTTCCGCGAATGACTGTGGAGGCGGAGCACGCTCTTCCTCTGTGCTCCTGACCTACTTTCTCTCCCGGCCGCTCATAATTTGCAAGTCAAGTGCACAGCATTATGCACTTGACTTGCTCTGTACATGACTCAGGCCGAACTGTGAGTGACTGAGTGCGAGCTGTGTCAGCCGCCCGGCGCCCCTGTTGCCATGGCCCCTGGATGTTTTCCACTTTTTGTTACTATATGTATATTGGGTGGTTGTGAGGTACACCTGGGTCACACCTAGTTTTCACGTACCACTTAATTTTCTACTAGAGTGTGTGTATGTGTATATAATATATATATATATATATATATATATATATATATATATATATATATATATATATATATATATATATATATATATATATATATATATATATATATATATATATATATATATATATATTTTTTTTTTTTTGTTCAATCCTACGGGGAAGCATTATGATTAGCGCACAGAATCACTGATGTCAGCCGAGCAGGCAGACCAGGGTCAGAGGCAGCAGCTGCAGACTTTAATACTAGCAAGATTTTCTTTTTAGGGAGGCAAGCGGGGCCTGATAGTGGTTTTAACACTATCGAGTCAGGAATACGTTTGAGTTCCTGACCCTATACTGTTTCTTTAATATTTTGAACCTTCTTTGGGCGCAGCGACTTTGGAAACTGGCCTGTAGTTGACATTGAATGCTGTAGGGTTGGTTCCAAGGAAAAATATTGAGAGGGTAGGGGCAAGATTATAAAAATAATTCTTATACAATGTAAATTGGTCCATGCATGGTATATAGAAGACCAGAATGTTATGGGATATTTGCAGATTAGCCCTGATTGCCTGACTATAGGATAGACATTGACCACAATATTTCAGCAAGATTTTTTTTTTTTTTTTATGCTTGTGGATTTAATGTCTGGTACTCACACTTTTGAAGGGTCCATTGACCTCCCTCCAACCCACTATGAGTTTTGCTTTTTTATCTCCAATCTTCTGCAGAGACTTGAGTTCCTTCACGGAGCCAGCGTTGAGAAGATTTAGTATTTTCTCTCGGCTGGTCTGGAGCAAATCCGTTCGAATATTAACTTCCCAGCCGAGCTCGTTCTCACTCCCAGTGCATTTGGACTTCTAAGGGCACAAACACAGAGTTACACAGTTATTAACACTGCACATTGCACTGCTGTATGGGGAGAAAAAATAAAAATCCTTATATCAGACTTAAGACTCTTCCACAAACCTTCTTCTCAATGACTGGCAGCCCCTCTTCCAGGATGGCGTTTTGCTGTCTGTTGTGGTCTGAAAAAAGCATAACTGGTTAGTGGCATTGTCATAAGCCAGGAAATATAAAACAAAGTACAAACTGGAGGCAAGCATCTAACCTCACCCAAACAATGCCCTGGGTACTTGCCAGCTAGAGAGACACATTCTCCTTGCCCCAATGGATATGTTAAGGGTTTTAACTTTTCTGTGCCAACTACACTATTCTATGCTGACTGTTCCTGCATAACTCCTATCATGCTCTGCCAGCAATTACCCAGTCCAAGGTAGATTGTGCACCAATAAAGTTGACCCATACCCAGGTCAGGCCCAGACTGCTGTCTCCCTGCCATATCTCCAGGATGCTCACCCTGCAGGGGCAGGACACGGACAATCTTCTTTGCTTTAGCAGTCGACGTGATCCGGTTCCTTCCTCTCAAAGGTGCTCTGAATGTGCTTTCATTCACACTGCAATCCGACAGACTGTTGTCCGATTTCTCCAGTCGGGATTCAGCCACCATGGCTTTTTGTTCCAACTCTTTCTGCCTCTCCTTGAGCCTCTGGTAACAAGCAAAAAAAAAAATAAAATGATAAAGAAAAGTGGTGAGATCCTGGACAAGTATTCACTAAAGAGTGAGCACAAAGAATGAACCTGGAAAACAATACCATCTATGTTATAAATGCATTCTCTCACCTCAATCTCCACCTGACTCTCCTCCCATTTCTTTAATAACGCCATCCGTTCCCGCTTGGGTGTGCTCAGCAGCTGAGCATCCTTTATGCTCTTTTCAGTCAAGATCTTATCCAACTTTAAGAGTCTCTCCACCACAGCTGGGTCCAATGAAGCCAGGTTGAGTTTATACCTATAGAGTTACAGGAGACAGAATCTTAATGGCCAACAGGGCAGGAAGGTTAGACGGGTAGGACCTTGCTTGTTACTGAAGGACTTACTGGGTGGCATTGGCACTAGAGTTTGGAGACTCCTCATTATCCTCAGTTTTGGATTTCTTTCGCTGGCGAGAAGCGGTTGGTGCTTCTACATCATCCCGAGGCCTCTTCATTGTGGGTTGGACTGTGTTACAAAAAAACAAAACCAAAAGCTCCAGTCAATAAACATAGATCCAATATCAAACAGGAGCAATATTAGCTGGGGATTTCAGTTGTGGAAAAGGACGGGGGGGCTTGAACAAGAAACACCCATACCCAATAATCCAAGGGTTCTGTCCATATTCAGTAAGAGCATACGTTTCACATTGTGGTGACAGACAGGATGTAGTATTTAAATGCAGTACAAGGTCAAAAGAGTACATTTCTCATACTGCTTTGTGAATGGGGTGCTAATCATAGGCTAAGACCATCTGTTGACGTTCTCTGAAAATCAGTTGCTCCCACTCAGAGGCTTCTGCACGGAGACCTCAGAACCTTGTTGGAAGGAGAGGGGAGGAGCGCACAACTTCCATCTTTGCAACTATGGAGTTAAACGGTCCATAAACTATTATACTCTTATGGTAAGGCGATGCCCAGAAACTCCTGGCATCTTAAATACATACATTTTTTGAATTAGAGAGTTAACATAGAAATTCTGGTTTAAAATCTGCAGAGTAGCAACAAAAAAAAATTAAATGCAAAAAAAAAAAAAAAAGTTGATGGTTTGAGTGTAGAACATATTATTGAAGACTATAATCTAGGAGGGGGATATTGATGTACGGATTGTTTTGCACTCATAATAAAGATAAAGAAAAAGGAGTTTTATCCTCCACCCAGCCAGAGCCCCCAGCCCGACCTCCTCACCTGTTACTTGTGTGGACTCCTGACAGAAAGGCTTGTTAATGATCTGTTTGGATTTAGCAGCAAAGTTGAGAGCAGTAAGAGTATCAAAATAATACTTCTCTTCTGGAGCAATGTTGGTTATCATGACGCTGTGAGCCGAACCTCCCAGGGAATCCTAAGGAAATATAAAACCCACAACAATGTGAAACTAGTACCGTGGGTGCTGGACCCTTGGGGAATAACAGGAAGACCAATTTCCCCCAAAAGAGGGTGTAACACTGAGCATCTTAAAGGACCACTCTAGGCACCCAGACCACTTCAGCTTAATGAAGTGGTCTGGGTGCCAGGTCCAGCTAGGCTTAACCCATTCTTTTATAAACATAGCAGTTTCAGAGAGTAAAAATCAAACGAAAAAACAGCTAGTTGTTAGTAACTGCAGTTGCTTCCAAAGAGAGACTACCTTTTTAAGGGCACCTCCTGTCACTTCCACATACTTCATGTGAAGGAAGTTCTAATTAGTACAATCACGTTTGGTCATTATGAAGATAACTACCAGTTAGCTCATCCATCCAACATCCTCCATTAGGTTTCCATGGTGACAGAATAGTTCATCCATTGCGACAAATTAAACAAATTGATGGAGGATACTAAAGGCTCACCTGAGAGTGCAGGGATCACACAGAGAAACTGCTATGTTTATGAATGGGTTAAGCCTTCCCCCAAATCCTCTAGTGGCTGTCTGAATGCTTTCCTATGCGACCGGCTGAATGCGCGCGCAGCTCTTGCCGCACGTGTGAATTCAGCCGACGGGGCGGAAAAAAGGTACGTTTTTCCCCCTTTCCCCTTCCAAGACCAGGCGGGAGGGGGACCCCGAGGGTGGGGGCACCCTCAGGGCACTATAGTGCCAGGAAAACACACTTGTTTTCCTGGCACTATAGTGGTCCTTTAACTGAAACATTCCAGATTTCCATAAATCCCACACGTATTGGGGACACAGGCAGTAACTCCCAATGCATCCGGCAAGCGGTCTATTGGCTGCTGGCAAGGACAACGAATAGAATGTCTACATACATCATGCAATTGCAAATGGCTAGCAAAACAAATAGATGGAGTTTTTGTGAATTTGACAATTCTTTTCAAATAATTTGTATATACATGTGCACAATTGCCATAACGCCTTTTCTTTTTTTTTGTATTGTATTATTCACCTGCCTCAATAAAAGAAAGATTGAAAGACATCTTAGATGGAAAGCTATATAGCGTTGATTTTCAACTTCCAGTCCATGTTATGGCTATACCAGCAACTATGAAAGACTTTGGTTTACTGACTCACAAGCTTCAGTCCCAAAAGTAAGAGGCGGCCACCCAAGTCTCTAATAATGCACCTACTTTCTGGGAACAAAGACACCTATCTACAGCTTTCCAGAAGGGGAACCCATCATACAGTTTGAGAAGGGATCGTGTCAGCAAATGCACAGATTCACAATGGAGATTACAGAATGCAAAGGTTTTAATGTCTTTTCAGACCATTAAAGAAACAAAAGATAAAATGGTTACAACTAATAACCCAGCAATGGGTAATCCAGAGTCCACAATTACCTGCAGTAGCCTGGTGAGCTTGCTGTCTCTGTAAGGAATACGCGGGAGTCCCTGATTCAAAGCATCAACGACCTTACTAAGTGTGAATAACGAAGAGTTGATGGCACCGCTCTCCTTCAGACGGATTCCTTGATTTCCAGTGCGTCTGTTATCCTCCGACCCAGCCAGGTCAATCAAGTACAGCTTTCCGGTTAGCTGCCTGTATGGAACCACCTGCTGGTTCTTTTGCACCTATTGCCACCAATTAAAAGGATGTAAATCAAGATATGGTCTACTGGATCATGGGAGACTATACACATTAATGGTAGCTGAAAGACTAATATTACATGAGCCGATATTACTGAACCTGTCCTGATAACATACAGTCAGATCCCCTACATTAGATATAAACCCAGCGCTGTCTGAGCCTGTCCTGATAACGTGCAGTCAGATCCCCTACATTAGATATAAACCCGGCGCTGTCTGAGCCTGTCCTGAAAATGGTTGTCAGATCCCCTACATGAGATATAAACCCAGCGCTGTCTGAGCCTGTCCTGAAAATGGTTGTCAGATCCCCTACTTTAGGTATAAACCCAGTGCCTCTTGGAGCTTGTCCTATAGCTTTAACCCAGCACTGTATGAGCCTGACTGGATAATGTGTGGATCTCAACGTATACAAAAACCTTACATATATGTTTCCTGTATATGGTGGAAGACCAGCTCACCTTGATCAGGAGCACTGCGTGGCTGCGGCTGGATCGGTCGTTCAGTTTAGTAGATGCGACAGTGCGGTTTTGGCTGGCCAGCATGAAGTGCTCGTCAAAGTCTGCAAATGTGTTAATCGTCTTCTGAGTGAGTCCAGGAATCAGAATGTTATGGTCCTTGTCTTCTCTGATAGGGAGGTCCTTGTTTTTAGGCTCCAACAAATCCATGACCTGAATAATCACAGCACAATTGTAGCGTTACTGGGAGATCTTATGGAGGCAAAAATAAATAAATAAATAAATGCAGATTTCCCAACAGCAAGACTTGCCTTCTCTTGGTAAATCTCCACATAAGACATGGTTATGGAGTAAGTCCAGGTTTCATCGTCAGCAGTGCTGCTTGCTGCCCGAGCCATCTGAAGAAGATCTCTAACTGCCCGCGGTATGATTCCTGGCTGACCAGGACTTCCCTGCATTGTGTGAGTCTTTCCTGGAGAAGAAGGAATTTTATAGGAATTTCAGTGGTTTAGCCATTTACAAATTCACCAACATAATCGGCTCTACAGCCCATCAAAATCCAAAGTCTAAAAACATGCATGTCCAAGGAGGTATTCTGAGAACTGCTCATTGTGCAGGATTTGTGGGATGGTAATCCTACACAATTTGTTACATTACTTGAAGACATGAGGATTTCTTTGGCTTAGAAATGTTGCTTTATCACATTTAGTATGTTTCAAGATAAACAAAACCATATTTAGGATTAACTGCCGTCAAGACTTTTCATTCAACCTGTATTGCAACTACATCCATTATGGAGGTATACAAAATAAAGCTTATTTAAAGCAACCCATAACAATGAAATCCTCTTAGGCCCACAGTCTGCGCAAGTCGCTTTAATGCCCTCCCCTTAAAGTACCGGCTCCTGTTGGTCCATATGCAAAGACGCTCGCATTCTGTCCAATGAGCAGCTTAGAAAGGATTGGATAGACGGAGCCTGTATAAACCTCCCTCTGCGTAGAGTCGTTTCCATAAAATGCATCAAACCTGTGTGAGAATAAGCCGGGTTAACATGTACGTTGCCAAAACCATAATCCAGCTCAGCCAATCGAACAGCAGAGTGCAGAAACAACAAGTGTGCACATTACAAATATCAGGTGTAATTAGAAAGACTTGATAATGGCTTCTTGCTGGCAGTCGGAAACAAACTGCCCTCAAAGCAAAACCATATTTTACACGGTTTAACAAAAAGCATGCCCGCCCTGCCTGCCACAGCCTGGCTCTGTGTCGCGCGGGTAATGTGGGAGTTTAATATCTGTGTTATCCGACCAGCCCCAATAAGCTGAGCTGTGAACACCCAGGTGACCTATTACCTGTCATTGCTGTACGAGATAAAAATGGACATGAGCTCCGACATTAATCATTAGCTGCAGAGAGACCAGGACTTGAGTGTCAGGAAAGCCTTGGATTTGATCAAACTGCTTCTACGAGGTTTAGTTACAGTAGTTGTGGTACTTGTACTTTCCCTTTAAAAACAGTAACCTGGTTTTATACCTTCTCTAGGCCCATTCATAAAATCACTCCTGTAATGCACAAAAATCATATAGAGGAAGCCACTTGGTATGAATGGCATGTGCCAATCCCAGAAAATGCCAGCCTATGCAGATCCATAGTCACTGCATTAACACCTAACCAGCTAATCCCCGGCCATGCCAGCTCCCCATGGCAGTACTTACTGGTAATGCATGGTCTCCAGTTGATTTCTCCAGTTTACAATTTCAAGAGATTGTGAGTCCAAGCCTCGCACACACAACCGCTTGCCATTAACCTCCTCCTTGTCCATGTACGGCCTCAGTCGCACGGCAACACGCACGCGGGCAGTAGATGCCTTCTTGTTTCCTCCATGATAATCCATTAGACTCACCCGTTTTGCCATGTTCAGCTAAATGAAAGACAGGAGAGTGGTCAAAACAGCAAACTATATCTGACAAGACAAAAATGCCATCAGAAAACACTGAATAACTAAATGGCAACAGTTCTCTTTACACTGAATCTCACTTCTTGGCATTGTTATGTTCCAAAGAGGCTCTTTGGAAAGGGCACCATCTTCCCATGATATCCTGCATGTGGTAAGTGGCAAGATTGAGGGAATCAAGGGACATTTGGAATTTGCATTAAATGTCATCCTGTGCCAGGACAGTGTTTCCATTTCATATAAATCAAATCCAAATACAACAGAGTGTTAAAGTAAAAATCAAACGAAAAAACAGCTAGTTGTTAGTAACTGCAGTTGCTTCCAAAGAGAGACTACCTGATTAAGGGCACCTCCTGTCACTTCCACATACTTCATGTGAAGGAAGTTCTAATTAGTACAATCACGTTTGGTCATTATGAAGATAACTACCAGTTAGCTCATCCATCCAACATCCTCCATTAGGTTTCCATGGTGACAGAATAGTTCATCCATTGCGACAAATTAAACAAATTGATGGAGGATACTAAAGGCTCACCTGAGAGTGCAGGGATCACACACAGTGATCTAGGCAGGTCTATGAAGCTACCCTGTTGATGTTTCTTTCCCGATTGCACACACGTGGGGCCCTCACCAAAAAGAAATTCTGCCAAAAAAAATTTAAAAAAAGGTCATAATTAAATATACACACAGCAAAGGATGTTATGAAAAATATATCAATGGTTTATTTAAAATTCCAACAGTCCCCAAAAAACCTGGTCACTCAGACGGCCACTAGAGGTACTTCCTATATCAGTGCTGCGCAGTGTGGAGCATTGGCGTTCAGTGTCTCCATGCTCTGCATGAAGCCTCTAAACTTCCCCATAGAGATGCATTTATTCAGTACATCTCTACGAAGATATGCCGATTGACATTTTGTGCAATAGCTCCCCAATGCGAAGTCATTACATTGGTTGAGATCACCAAAACTGATAATCCGAGCCATGGAGGTAGGGCAAGTCGCGGTGAGAGAGAAAGGGTGTGTAATATCACCTTTAAAATGTGCTCTGAATACATGTTTCTATTCCTGACACGACAGTGTTCCTTTAATGCCATGTGTTGCCTGTCTGAATCAGACATTGCTACTGAAAGCTTATGAGACTGTGTAATACAGTAGAGGCCTGTGTATGCGGCGTTGTGGGATATTACATTAACAGACGTTTCGCACACTCACGCATATGTGACAAAACGGCAGAGACACGACACCCGGCGCCGCCAGAATCGGAGGACTAAGCTAAGGGAGTGGTTAAGGTTAACATAGCTACATTACCCAATTTGTCAGCGTATCCCCGGGTAAGTGGATCGGTCGCATTATCTACATGCTTTAGGCAAGTTTCTTCTTAAAAACATCGCAGTATTAATTATCGACACCAGGGCTGCAAAGTTTAAGTCTTGCTAGCCATTCCTAAAGGATACTAGCCAAGCAAGTCTGGAGAAACCATGACATACAAACCGGTGTGAATTTCTACTCGCATGGGGTAAATTTTCACTGGCCTAGTGGTCATTTTGAGTTCTGGCAGACATTGTGACTTCATTTCTGCAGGTGAACATGAAAAGCAAAAGGTGACGCTAATTTTACAGCTTATTGCTCCCTGGAGCAAGACAAACACAAAGAACACAGCCATTCCTGTCCCGTCTCCTATCCCCTGACCATTCTGTAATACCAAATCGGTTATAAATCTACAATGTATAACCAGGTCAGTCTGAAGTCATCCGTTAAATTATATTTGGATACAAGATTATAGTGAGCGCCCAACCAATATGGGGGGACAGTGTGGTAAAGGAGTGCTGGGTGATTTATGGGAAAATGTGTTCCCCCACCATCGTAGAAAATAACCCATAACAACACAGTTATACTGACCTAGAGCAGGAGATAATATTCGGTTATTACCGGCTGGGGGGCCGGGGATATTCGGTTATTATTACCGGCTGGGGGGCCGGGGATATTCGGTTATTATTACCGGCTGGGGAGCCGGGGATATTCGGTTATTATTACCGGCTGGGGGGCCGGGGATATTCGGTTATTATTACCGGCTGGGGGGCCGGGGATATTCGGTTATTATTACCGGCTGGGGGGCCGGGGATATTCGGTTATTATTACCGGCTGGGGGGCCGGGGATATTCGGTTATTATTACCGGCTGGGGGCGGGATGTCGGTTATTGCTGGGGGATGATGGGTTATTATTACTGGGGGATGTTCGTTATTATTACCGACGGGGCGGGGATGGGTTATTATTACCGATTTGGGGATGTCGGTTATTGTCGGGGGTTGTTGTGTCGGGGCGGATGTCGGTTGTGGGGGCGGGGATCGGGTTATTGTGCTGGGGGATGTCGGTTACGGGGCGGGGATGTCGGTTGTGCGGTCGGTTGTGTGCGGGGATGGGTTGTGCAGGGGCGGGGATGTTCGGTTGTGCCGGACGGGGATGGGTTATTATTACCGGGGCGGCGGGATGTCGGTTATTATTACCGGGGCGGGATGATGGGTTATTATTACCGGGGGATGTCGGTTATTATTACGGGGATGATGGGATGTGTGCGGGGCGGGGATGTGGGTTACGGGGCCGGGGATATTGGGTTATTATTACCGGGGCGGGGATGTCGGTTGTCGCTGCGGGCCGGGGATATTCGTTTATTATTACCGGCTGGGGGGCCGGGGATATTCGGTTATTATTACCGGCTGGGGGGCCGGGGATATTCGGTTATTATTACCGGCTGGGGGGCCGGGGATATTCGGTTATTATTACCGGCAGGGGGGCCGGGGATATTCGGTTATTATTACCGGCTGGGGGGCCGGGGATATTCGGTTATTATTACCGGCTGGGGGGCCGGGGATATTCGGTTATTATTACCGGCTGGGGGGCCGGGGATATTCGGTTATTATTACCGGCTGGGGGGCCGGGGATATTCGGTTATTATTACCGGCTGGCGGGCCGGGGATATTCGGTTATTATTACCGGCTGGCGGCCGGGGATATTCGGTTATTATTACCGGCTGGGGGCCGGGGATATTCGGTTATTATTACCGGCTGGGGGCCGGGGATATTCGGTTATTATTACCGGCTGGGGGCCGGGGATATTCGGTTATTATTACCGGCTGGGGGCCGGGGATATTCGGTTATTATTACCGGGGGGCCGGCCGGGGATATTCGGTTATTATTACCGGGGGGGCCGGGGATATTCGGTTATTATTACCGGGGGGACGGCCGGGGATATTCGGTTATTGTTACCGGCTGGCGGTCGCTGTTGCTCGGGGCCTGCGGACGATCATCGGTTACTCGGAGCCTTTTTCATATTTGGCGGCGCAGGGACGGGCGGCCAATGAACGCGCTGCTCTCTGTCACGTGACCCGCAAACTGCCGTCAGACCGAGGCTTGAGGCGCAAGGGGCGCGTCACTGGTCCATTTAAAAACAGAGCGTTCCAGCGTCCGACGTGACGTGCGTCACCGGGCGGCCATGTTGGATTCTGGCAGAGTCCCACACTGGGATTGTTATCATAGATCGCGATCCGCGCTATTCACTAACAGGAGAGCAATGCTTCCGGTTCAGCTATTTATTATCTCCGAATTCGCAGTTTAGCGAATAACCCGGATTATCTCTCCTCGCGTTCACCTCACGATAACGGCTCTGCCCAAAACAAAGATGGCCGCCGGCACCTCCTGCCCCTCCGCCGCCATGTTGGCTCCCAGACCGGAAGTGGGGAATGGCTGAATAAATGTCGGCTCTCCCGCTGTGTGCGGCACCGGGTGGCGGGCAGTGATCGATAAACCGGGGGATTACCGCGATATAGCGCGCTCACAGCCCGGTGCATTGTGTGGGCGGATGTGACGTCATGGGGGAGAATGGCGGCTGAGCTGACAGTGTCTCCAAACTGAGCCCCAGCATGCTGCCAGCCAATAATAATATAATATAATATAATAATAATAATAATAATATCACCACAACACCGGCCCTGACTGACTGACTGAGCGAGCCAGGGTGAGTTACTACAATAATAATAATATACTACCCTATAGTGATCCTACTAACACTGCCCTACAGTAATGATCATAATACTACCAGCTATTACTACCCTACAGTGATCCTACTAACACTGCCCTACAGTAATGATCATAATACTACCAGCTATTACTACCCTACAGTGATCCTACTAACACTGCCCTACAGTAATGATCATACTACTACCAGCTATTACTATCCTATAGTGATCCTACTAATACTGCCCTACAGCAATGATCATACTACTACCAGCTATTACTACCCTATAGTGCTCCTACTAATACTGCCCTACAGCAATGATCATACTACTACCAGCTATTACTACCCTATAGTGATCCTACTAATACTGCCCTACAGCAATGATCATACTACTACCAGCTATTACTACCCTATAGTGATCCTACTAATACTGCCCTACAGTAATGATCACAATACTGCCAGCTACTACTACCCTATAGTGATCCTACTAACACTGCCCTACAGTAATGATCACAATACTACCAGCTATTACTACCCTATAGTGACCCTACTAACACTGCCCTACAGTAATGATCATACTACTACCAGCTATTACTACCCTATAGTGATCCTACTAATACTGCCCTACAGTAATGATCATACTACTACCAGCTATTACTACCCTATAGTGATCCTACTAACACTGCCCTACAGTAATGATCATAATACTGCCGGCTATTACTACCCTACAGTGATCCTACTAACACTGCCCTACAGTAATGATCATACTACTACCGGCTATTACTACCCTACAGTGATCCTACTAACACTGCCCTACAGTAATGATCATAATACTACCAGCTATTACTACCCTATAGTGATCCTACTAATACTGCCCTACAGCAATGATCATACTACTACCAGCTATTACTACCCTATAGTGATCTTACTAATACTGCCCAACAGCAATGATCACAATACTGCCAGCTATTACTACCCTATAGTGATCCTACTAACACTACCCTACAGTAATCATACTACTACCAGCTATTACTACCCTATAGTGATCCTACTAATACTGCCCTACAGTAGCCGTGCAATACCCGCAGCTACACTGCCCTGCGCCGGTAGTCACGCTTGCTGCCTACGTGGCATTCGCGACACCACCGGCTATTACACCTCGCGGTGATCCTACTAACGCAACACCACAGTAGTAGTCATGCTACCGGCTATTACTACCCCTATGAGTGATCCTGCTGGCACTGCCCTGCAGTAGTAGTCATATGCGTATACTGCCTACAGTGATCCTACTAACGCTTTGCCCTACAGTAATGATCATGCTACTACCCATTGTGCACCTACGGTGATCCTACTAGCACTGCCGCAGTAATGATCATAATACTACCGTATTACTACTATAGTGATCACACTAATACTGCCCTACAGCAATGATCATACTGCTACCGACTATTTGCACTACCCTATAGTGATCTTACTAGCTGCCCTACAGTAATGATCATACTACCAGCTATTACTACCCTATAGTGATCCTACTAACACTGCCCTACAGTAATGATCATACTACCAGCTATTACTACCCTATAGTGATCCTACTAACACTGCCCTACAGTAATGATCATACTACTACCAGCTATTACTACCCTATAGTGATCCTACTAACACGGCCCTACAGTAATGATCATACTACTACCAGCTATTACTACCCTATAGTGATCCTACTAACACTGCCCTACAGTAATGATCATACTACTACCAGCTATTACTACCCTATAGTGATCCTACTAATACTGCCCTACAGTAATGATCATACTACTACCAGCTATTACTACCCTATAGTGATCCTACTAACACTGCCCTACAGTAATGATCATACTACTGCCAGCTATTACTATCCTATAGTGATCCTACTAACACTGCCCTACAGTAATGATCATAATACTGCCAGCTATTACTACCATATAGTGATCCTACTAATACTGCCCTACAGTAATGATCATAATACTGCCAGCTATTACTACCCTATAGTGATCCTACTAATACTGCCCTACAGTAATGATCATACTACTACCAGCTACTACCCTATAGTGATCCTACTAATACTGCCCTACTGTAATGATCATACTACCAGCTATTACTACCCTATAGTGATCCTACTAACACTGCCCTACAGTAATGATCATACTACCAGCTATTACTACCCTATAGTGATCCTACTAACACTGCCCTACAGTAATGATCATACTACTACCAGCTATTACTACCCTATAGTGATCCTACTAATACTGCCCTACAGCAATGATCATACTACTACCAGCTATTACTACCCTATAGTGATCCTACTAATACTGCCCTACAGTAATGATCATAATACTACCAGCTATTACTACCCTATAGTGATCCTACTAACACTGCCCTACAGTAATGATCATAATACTACCAGCTATTACTACCCTACAGTGATCCTACTAACACTGCCCTACAGTAATGATCATACTACTACCAGCTATTACTATCCTATAGTGATCCTACTAATACTGCCCTACAGCAATGATCATACTACTACCAGCTATTACTACCCTATAGTGCTCCTACTAATACTGCCCTACAGCAATGATCATACTACTACCAGCTATTACTACCCTATAGTGATCCTACTAATACTGCCCTACAGTAATGATCATAATACTACCAGCTATTACTACCCTATAGTGATCCTACTAACACTGCCCTACAGTAATGATCATAATACTATCAGCTATTAGTACCCTATAGTGATCCTACTAATACTGCCCTACAGTAATGCTCATAATACTACCAGCTATTACTACCCTATAGTGATCCTACTAATACTGCCCTACAGTAATGCTCATAATACTACCAGCTATTACTACCCTATAGTGATCCTACTAACACTGCCCTACAGTAATGATCATAATACTACCAGCTATTACTACCCTATAGTGATCCTACTAATACTGCCCTACAGTAATGATCATAATACTACCAGCTATTACTACCCTATAGTGATCCTACTAATACTGCCCTACAGTAATGATCATAATACTACCAGCTATTACTACCCTCTAGTGATCCTACTAATACTGCCCTACAGTAATGATCATACCACTACCAGCTATTACTACCCTCTAGTGATCCTACTAATACTGCCATACAGTGCTCATACTGCCATACAGTACTAATACTACCTCCTCAACACTGGCCTTTAGTAATAATACTGAAATCTTTATTTTATTTAGATGCAGGAGACATCGGAGGATGGAGAAGAAAAAGTTACTGCTGGCATGGAGTCTCTGGCGGTAAAGGAGGGAGACGTGGAGACTGAGGACGACGACAGAGAGGAGAGTCAGAAAGAAGGAGAGGAGAATGAGGCGGAAGAGGAGCAGGAGCAGCAGCAGGAGGAAGGCAATGAAGAGGAGGAGGATGAGGAGGAGGGAGAAGATTGGTGTATACCATGCAGTGATGAGGAACTAGAGGACACTGAAGGGTGGCATCCACCCCCGGAGGAGATTAAGAGGCTATATGAGCTCATATCTAGTGAGGGCACGCTGCCTCTAGAAGTGGAGACACTGCTTCGTCGCCCTCCAACTCCTGAACCAGATCCGTCAGAGGAGGAGTCCGATCAGGAGCAAGAGGAAGATGGAGAGGAGGAGGACATGTGAGTGTGAATGCTACCATCTAGTCCAAACAAATGTCTATTAAAGGGACACTTTAGACACCCAAACAACTTTTATCCTAGTGCAGCAGTTTTGGTGTGTAGATCATGCCTTTGTAGTCTTACAGCTCGATTCTCTAGTTAGGAGTTAAATCACTTTGTTTGTACAGCCCTAGCCACATCTCTCTGCATGTGACGTAGACAGCCTTCCTAAACACTTTCTGTAAAGAGAGCTCTAATGTTTAAACTTCCTTTATTGCACATTGTGTTTAATTTAGATTTTCTCCTCTCCTGCTCTGTTATTGGAATTCTAGACCCTGCAGGAGCCTCCTGTGTGTGTGTTTAAAGGACCACTATAGGCACCCAGACCACGTCAACTTAATGAAGTGGTCTGGGTGCCAGGTCCAGCTAGGTTTAACCCTTTTTTTGCTGTAAACATAGCAGTTTCAGAGAAACTACTATGTTTACCTATGGGTTAATCCAGCCTCTAGTGGCTGTCTCATTGACAGCCGCTAGAGGCGCTTCTCACTGTGATTTTCACAGTGAGAAGACTCCAGCATCCATAGAAAAGCATTGAGAATGCTTTCCTATGGACTGGCTGAATGCGAGCGCGGCTCTTGCCGCGCATACACATTCAGCCGATGACGGAAGAAGAGGGAGAAGAGGTAGCCCGGCGATGGGGGGAAAAAAGGTAAGGGATTAACTTCTTCCCCCCCCCCCCCTTCAGCGCCAAGGGAGTGGGACCCTGAGGGTGGGGGCATCCTCAGGGCACTATAGTGCCAGGAAACGAGTATGTTTTCCTGGCACTATAGTGGTCCTTTAAAGTTAATTTTATAGAGGGTTTTTTCTTTTCTTTATAAATAACTTCTAAAGCAAGTTAGCATCTGATTGAAAATGCAAGAAAGAAATGATAACAGACAAAAGCTTAGAGAGACTTAATGGCTTGTCCTTCAGTACATCCCCGCTTAGGTCTCCAAATAGTTTTTGCTTGCTTGTGCCAGAACAGAGAGAACATGTGAAGCATATCAGACTGTTCCCACCCATACAGGCAGTCCAGATCCGAAATGCCAGCTAGTTCCCTCTGCACGAGAGATACAGCAACCCCAGACGATTCTTTTGGGCCTCGTCAGTGAGGTATAGCTGATATCCCTCGAGGCACAGTGAGCACAGGGTTCACATTTGGATTGTCTGATTTGAAAATGAAACCATTTTTTTTTTCATGCATGCTGTGTCAGTCACAGCTAGTGGAGGTGTGGGTAGGGCTGTGTGGACAGAAATACACCTAAATTGCAGAGAATTGAGCAGTGTGACTGCTGTGGCGTAATCTAGAACCAAAAGCTGCTTCGTTAAGCTAAATTTGTTTTGGTTACTATAGTATTTGTTTAATATAAAACTATTTACCCAATATTTTTAACTCAACACATTTCTATCTGGGTTATTCACTAAAGTGAGAATCTAAAGTGAATTTAAAATTTAAAGGGTCACAATAGTCTTTAGGACTACAGCTTAATGTAGTTGTTTGTTTGGTGTCTACGGTCTGTCCCTGCAGGCTTTTTAATGTAAACACTGCCTCTTCAGAGGAAAGGCAATGTTTACAGTACTGCTTAGTAACACCTCTAGTTGCAGTCGCTCAGACAACTAGCAGTGCATCCTATGTCGGTGCTGCACTGACGTTCAGCGTCTCCAAACTCTGCATTGATTCAATGCTTTTTTGAAGAGATGTTGATTGGAGCAGCGTGGCAAACTCACAATAGCCTCTCAGGTTTGATTTCAGCCAAGGGGATGGAGCGAGGGATTCCCTGTAGTGAGGTCGGCCACACCAGGAAATAACTGTCATGTAGTCAAAGCAGGAGTAATGAGCTTGCCTAGTGCCAATTATAACAAAGAAATCTGGGTAAGAACTAACTGGCCGCACACAAGCTACAAGTGCTTGTATGCACAGATTTATTTGTGTGATTGATGGGTTATAGCTGCGTCACATTCCGAAACTTCGGCTTTAAGACTCATGTTAAATTAAAGGACCACTATAGTGCCAGGAAAACAAACTCGTTTTCTTAACTGATATGACTGCCAATCGATGGCGTTATTGGACATACAGGTGATACTCGAAAAATTAGAATATCGCGCAAAAGTTCATTTATTTCAGTAATGCAACGTAAAAGGGGAAACTAATATATGAGGTAGATGCATTACATGCAAAGCAAGATAGTTCAAGCCGTGATTTGTCATAAGTGCAATGATTATGGTTTACAGCTCATGAAAACCCCACATCCACAATCTCAGTAAATTAGATTATTGTGAAAAGGTGCAATATTCTAGGCTCACAGTGTCCCACTCTAATCAGCTAAGTAAGCCATAACACCTGCAAAGGGTTTGTCAGCCTTTAAATGGTCTCTCAGTCTGGTTCAGTAGGAATCACAATCATGGGGAAGACTGCTGACCTGACAATTGTGCAGAAAACCATCACTGACACCCTCCATAAGGAGGGAAAGCCTCAAAAGGTAATTGCGAAGGAAGTTGGATTTTCCCAAAGTGCTGTATCAAAGCACTGTCATGCCGAATCCCGTTTTTTTTTTTTTTTTTAACCCCCCTCCCGCCTCCACTACATCCAATTGACCCACTAGTCACCCACAAATGCCCCTAAGCCCCCCACATTACCTATTTTTTAATCCTTATTTTCTGCCCCGATCTTGATTCAGGGCGCCGCCATCTTTGTGTGGGTAGGTGAAGTCCCTGTGGGACACGTCATCAGCCCACACTAGGCAGACTGTGAGATTCCCGCACATGCCCAGTGAAACACCTGGACATGCGAACGGGAATTTCATCTATTCATTCATTCATCAGACAGACGAATGAGTGAATAGAAATATCAGCAGAACAAACAAACACAATGTATCAGTGTTTGTTTGTTCGTTCAGTTTATTACAAGGAGGGAGCTACCGGCATGCAGCTCCCTCCTTGTAATATGTAACTATTGAAGCGGCAGGGAGCAGTGCTCCCCACCACTTCATAAGCCCCCCAGTACCCCCTCTCACTCTATGGGGGTCAATATGACCCCATAATAGCACAAGGGAGATTAAAATCTCCCAAATGCCCCTACTCGCTATACCGCGAGTAGGGGCATGTCTACTAAACAGTGAGCAGCCCGTGGCTGCTCACTGTTGGAAAAAAAGACATAAATTACAATAAGGGGGGATGGACCTACTGTCCTCCCCCCTGGCCCCCACCCCTGCGCGGTGGGTGGGGGCCCTAATAAAACAATAAGGGGGGGGGACCTACTGTCCTCCCCCCTGGCCCCCACCCCTGAGCGGTGGGTGGGGGCCCTAAATGAAACACCCCCCCCCAATCAAGGTGACTAGGGGTCCCAAGCCCCTAGTCACCACCCCCCCACCCAAAAAAACCTATCCCCTACCTACCCCCCTCACCCTACAAATAGTGAGGGGGGAATAAAATAACTAACCTGTAAAAAAAAAAAAAATTAACTTACCATTTGACGTCTTCTTTTTTCTAAAATCTTCTTTCTTCAGCCCCCAAAAAGGCCAAATAAAAATCAACCCCCCACCCTCAAGTAGGTACACCACCCTTATTGTTTTACTGGAAGCCACCCCAATCAGAGTGCTCTGAGTCATTTTACACAGCGTGGGAAAATTCAAAAGAACTTTCCCACGCTGTGTAAAATGACTCAGAGTCAGTAGGTTCCCCCCCCCATCTTTATTTAGGGCCCCCACGGGCATGGGGGGGGGGTTTATTAGTTTTTTTATTTTTTATTTTTTACAGTGAGCAGCTATAAGCTGCTCACTGCTTACTACACATGCCCCTACTCGCGATATAGCGAGTAGGGGCATATTATTTACTAATACTAAGTAATCTTTACTTAGTATTAGTAAATGTGGCTGAAAGACCAATTTAGGTCTTTCAGCCTTTTAGTAGATAGCTCCCTGATACCGTGGGAATTAGGGAGTTATCTACTAAACGGCTGCAAGATGCAGCCACAGCAGTGAATAGGATCAGAGTTTCATTCATTAGAATGAAATTCCGATCCGAATAAAATGCCGAATTGCGTTCTAAAAGAAACGAACATACTGTTGTCATTCAGTTAGAACGCAATTCGGCAGTTTTGTGTAAAGTGACAGGAAGCATCGTGGGAACACAGAGGGAAGGTAAGGATCATGGGAAAATTGCTCTGGCCAGCGGAAATGAAGCACACTTTGCTCCTCTGCTGGTCAGAGCTGGTCAAGCGGAGGAATCCTCCATAAGGCAAAGAGTCCCTTCTTTGTCTTATGATTTTAAAGAAAACTATAGAAGACAGGAAGAAAAGAAGAACAGATCCTGAGAGAGGGGGGAGAAGAGGAAGAGATTGAGGAAAGGTAAGTTCGGCATGACAGTGCCGCTTTAATAGAAAGTTATGTGGAAGAAAAAGGTACACATCCAGCAGGGATGACCGCAGCCTGTAGAGGATTGTCAGGAAAAGGCCATTCCAAAGTGTTGGGGACTTTCACAAGGAGTGGACTGAGGCTGGAGTCAGTGCATCAAGAGCCACCACACACAGACGGATCCTGGACATGGGCTTCAGATGTCGTATTCCTCTTGTCAAGCCGCACCTGAACAACAAACCCCATCAGAAGCGTCTTACCTGGGCTAAAGAAAAACAGACCTGGTCTGTTGCTCAGTGGTCCAAAGCCCTCTTTTCTGATGAGTGCAACTTTTGCATCTCATTTGGAAACCAAGGACCCAGAGTCTGGAGGAAGACAACGCAGCTGTCTACCAGGAGATTTTGGAGCACTTCATGCTTCCTTCTGCAGACGAGCTTTATGGGGATGCTGACTTCATTTTCCAGCAGGACTTGGCACCTGCCCACACTGCCTAAAGCACCAAAGCCTGGTTCAATGGGATTACTGTGCTTGGTGGGCCAGCAAACTCACCTGACCTGAACCCCATAGAGAATCTATGGGGCATTGCCAAGAGAAAGATGAGAAACATGAGACCCTGCAATGCAGAAGAGCTGAAGGCCACTATTGAAGCATCCTGGTCTTCCATAACACCTCAGCAGTGCCACAGGCTGATAGCTTCCATGCCACGCCGCATTGAGGCAGTAATTGCTGCAAAAGGGGCCGAAACCAAGTACTGAGTCCATATTTATGCTTATACTTTTCAAAGGTCCGATATTGTTCTATGTACACTCCTTGTTTTATTGATTGCGTGAATATTCTAATTTACTGAGATTGTGGATTTGGGGTTTTCATGAGCTGTAAGCCATAATCATCGCACTTATGACAAATCACGGCTTGAACGATCTTGCTTCGCATGTAATGCGTCTTATCTCCTATATTAGTTTCCCCTTTTACGTTGCATTACTGAAATAAATTAACTTTTGCACGATATTCTAATTTTTCAAGTATCACCTGTATACCCCACCCCCAAGGCATCATTCCAACATAGAATTAATCAGGGGAAGCATTATGTGAAATATTAGTTGGTACAGAGTGCCAGAGCAATAGTGCCTTTAGGCTGCTGTTCGGTAATAAGTCCAACTTTCATTTTTATACGTATTGAATTGAATTTGCCATTTATTTGTGTACATCGGTAGTTTTCACAGTATGGTTTCGGTGCCCACTAGTCTGCTCAGACCTTTAATACAAATAATACGGTGCAGTTTACCCATAGAAACCTATAGGAGAAATCTCACTAAGTCCTCTATGAAGTGGGAGTCCAGCAGGGGGAGCTATGGTACAAGTGTAGCTGCACAAGCTGATTGTTTTTTAAAATGTATTTTTGTGTCCCTAAAGAGGAGTTTGTTTCCGTTTTCTTAAGGGACTGGAGATTAGATAGTCCAGTGGGGTTGGATGTGAACCCCAATAATAACATGCATTCCCATGAGAAGTTTTATTAATAATTGATAAAGCAGAAGGGCCGGGATTTGTTGTTGGTGACCGTATCTGGGTTGGACTCCATTACAGAGAGCTTCCTATCAGAGCAAGATTTTAGATGTAAGGCTAAAGTCTATAAAAAGCCGGTGCCAAGGACTGGCGTAGGTGGTGAGGGATATAAAGAGCAGGTGGTGAGGAAATCGGAGGTTCCTGCTTTGATATACCCTTTAAATCCTATGACCAAATGTATATTTAACCCGAGACCCACTTCTGTGGTGATTTCTGGGAAACCAATGGAATGCATGAGTGAGCTTGGCAGAGGCCCAGACTCCTATTAGTGGCTTCTGATTAAGCAGTCAGCCTTTTACCCTGTAAGAACCAGGACAGACATTGCTGGCATCGTGTCTTAAGGGCTAGATTAAGGAAACGGAAAGCTCTAATGTTTGGTCCTTTAAAAGGTTAACAAGCGCACCTACGGATTTTATTTGCTAAATACCAGTTTGTTGTGAACTGAAAAATGTATTGCACTAAATTTGCAGTTGTAGCACAAACGTTGTAATTTATGTTTTGTGTGTAATGTGTTTGTAATGAATAAATCCCTGTGACACTTTGCCTTTCCCACTCAGACCGCAGATTCCAACGGCGTTTGATTTTGACGACGAACCATCCACTCCAAAGAATTCGCTAATTGACCGTCGAAGGACACCCGGTACGTGTTTGAGTGACATTCAAATATTCTACTTTCTTGCTTACTGTAAGATTTTATTTATAGGTTTTGTTTTGAATAATTGACTCCGTCCCTAAGGGGTTAAGGAAACAATCCTTCCTTTGGAGTGTCTCTTGATTAGTTTTAATTTTACTAGCAGCCATTGAGTTTTCCAGAACTCCTCTGCATGTTGGAGTACTCCGTATATTCCGGACCTTCTTGCAGGGGATTGTTGGATGTGATGTTTTTCGGGAATCAATCATTGGATTGCTGGCTGCACATAGCAAGTTACTCTCATAGTGCGACTGGTGAAAGGGTGAGTGTCAGCAGACTAAGCTTGTCACTGGCACTCAAGGCAACAATTTCTGTACTGTACGACATGTGAGCAGAGGGGAGGCCGTGCAGATGGTGTCCATGGAAAACCGTTTAACACCTTATGGTAAGATGGCAGCCAGGGTCTTTGGCTTCCAAGGCAAGGTTGATGTGATGGAGTATCCCTTTAAGTTATCTGGTAGTTTAATTTTCATGCTATCATTGTGAAAGACATTGACTCTCTTTCTCTAGGGTCAGTTGGCAATTTCATTTTTACTTTAAAATGTAACCTTTCCTTTAGATGTGAAAGCTTTAGTAAAGTTTGCCAACCATAGTACACTTTATATCACATATTAGGAATGTGGTAACTTGCAGATTTTAAAGCGATACTTGAGGCAGGAAAACAACTCTAGCTTGATGTATAGATCCTGCCCCTGAAGTCTCATTGCTCAGTTTTCTGCCATTTAAGAGTTTAATCAGTTTGTTAATGCAGCCCTAATCACACCTCCCACAGTCTCCATACACATTTCCTGTAAAATGTCTTCTAATGTTTAAACTTCCTTTATGGCACAGTCTGTTTAATTTAGAATTTCACATTTCCTGCTATGTCAATAGCCTACTAGTTCATGCAGGAGCCTCCTGTGTGTAATTAAAGTTTAATTAAGCAGGGGACAAATATTCTAAAGAAGACAGTCAAGTCACATCTGATTAAAAATGAAACCATTTTTTCATGCAGGCTGTGTGAGTCAGTCAGGGTAGGTGTGGATAGGGCTTCATAAACAGAAACAAAGTGATTTAACTCTAAAATAGCATAAAATTAAGCAGTGTGACTCCAGGGGCACGATCTGTAAATCCAAACTGTATCCTCAGGCTAGCGTATTTTTTTTATTTATTTTTTGTGACGTTTACTATAGTTTACCCTCTTCCTTCTTATTTTTTTGTGGATGTTTGTAAAAGTCTAAATTTCATTTTTGGCCAAGCTACCATAAATGGGGAAAATACCACAGTTGAAAAGTGACCGTCCGTTCTCCAAAATTCCTTGTTTAGTGAGAAATCCTCAGTAGTCACTCTATATTTCATGCTGGCCTACAGCCTTTAAGGTCCAGGTTGTTAGGATTAAATTGCACATTATTGGTCCAAAGGTTAAGAGATGATGGTGTGTAACATGCTGTGCTCGTTTTGTCAGGGAGCTCCGGTCGCAGCCAGAAGAGAGAGGCCCGGCTAGACAAGGTCCTTTCTGACATGAAGCGGCACAAGAAGCTGGAGGAACAAATCCTGAAAACTGGCCGTGACCTCTTTGACATGGACCCTGACTCTGTGCCCACCCCAAAACGCTCCACTGCCATCTTTCCCCGTCAGCGGAAATACTGAGTCTGCATGAAGAACTCTGCTGTGCTGGACTTTCCTGTTTGGAAAGCCGGTAACCAAAATGGTAAAGTAAACGTGGAAGTGATTGGTTCCACAAATAAGGTGTTTACTAGATTCTGTTCCTTCTGTCTTGGTTCTTCCATGTTACGAAATATATTGTTGATCACCGTGCCAGGAAACCAGCTTCCAACCCGAAAGACGTCGTACTGCATGTGAGAAGTGGATACAAGTTGGGAACATGTTTCTTATCGTGACATTGCTGGATCCAATTCCTCTGTGTGCTTGAAAGACCAATTTAAATAATCTGAATGGGGGCTTCTATTCCATCCAGCCTGTGTGTGAAAAGGCCGTGCGGTCTGACGCTCAGTAGGGCGGAAATGGCGACACTTTTACTGGTGCTACTGGCTACAGTAAAGGGCGAGTGCATAAACGCTACGTATTGATTGGCTGTGTGCCTTGTCACTCATTTACATCTGATGAATAACTTCCTCCGGATGTGTGTAATTTGCTAATGCCAGTAATCTGGCAAAATGACTACGGTCCATCCAAACATCGTGACCGTGAGGTCTTCGTAAATGTGTATTTACTGTGCATTGTCTGTCGAGACAAATGAATGGATTTCTTTGATTGCGGCAGAGATGTATTTCATCTTGTGTATTTAAATGCCATCTAACATCACAGCGTGGCAGCTTACAGGAGGTCTGTGCAGTATTTCTGGACTCTGTGGCAGAACAAACCTTTCATTCTAAAATATACCTACAGAATCCTCACCTGCCACGGAAATTTAATCAAATGCTGCCATTTTTTTTCAGCTGCCTCTTTTTGCCATGCATCATGTCTTGTGCATAAATGGATTAAATGTGATTTTTGTTATAAAATAAAGTTGTGAACAAATTAAATCCTTTAAGAGCTTGTTGCAGTCAAAGCGTAGCTCTCAAGTGATCGGATATATTATGTGAATACATCATTACAGTCTTCGTTAAAGGAAAATGAAGTGTTTTGTAATGCATGTATATAAATGTTATTTTCTTCTCCCAATCCCCTGGCTTACCTTTGTTCTATGTAGGCTGAAATCTTTATGTGCTCTTTGGCAATCAAGAGCTGGGACATGAATACTGACCTCACATGCTAGACCACACTGAGCCACATGGTTTTTGATCAAACGTGTGGTTCTCGTAACCAAAGTAACATCTGGTGAAATATGGCCGCCCTGACAGAGCAAGGGTTAGCCATAAGGTGCATTGGGAAATAAGTTATTGCATGTCTCTGTTTATTCAGGTATGAGAAAAAACTGTGTTTTAAAGCAAAGAATTGTGCTTCCATTGCCATGTGATATTGTCTTTCTATTCAATACCAATCGATGGTATATTTCCTATGAAAAGGAACTTGACGTAAAATAAAACAAACGTGTGTTAATACTGCAAGTATACAGTGATGTGAGCTGACCCAGGTAGCTTACTCTATGGATCAGACCTAGATGATCAGACTCCTCAGATATCAGTTTATTGGGGGGGGGGGGGAGAACTACTGCACAAGGGTTTTGCAAGATGCTGAGCATTCTTATGCAAGACTGAGATGTCCAACAAAGTTTTAACAGAGTTAAACTCTGTGAAACTGCAGTGCTATCTGATAGACAACCACTTGGCGCAGTCTTAATCCTGAAATATAAACATTGTATTAACGGCAATGACCGGTATACCCAGAGAACAGGAGATGAAGGGATCTGGGTGCCTGTAGTGTCCCTTTTAGTATCTGTTTATATCAGAACCAGACATACAATTAGCAGGAATAATGGTAAAAAAAAAATGAGGGAGAGGTATAGCCCCTAAGAATATTTCCCTGAGTGTGCCTTCAAGGGCTCCTATACTAGAACCATCGAGATGTAGAGTCTAGTATAGGGCCCCTGAAGGCACACTCAAAAAATATTCTTAGGGGCCCTCCTCCCCTCATTTTTTTTCTACCATTATTCCTGCTAATTGTATTTCTCAACACTTATCCCTTCAGGATTAGGAGACTGCTTAGAGTCATGTCTACAAATGCTCGCAGTTTAGGGAATAAGATCCATGAACTTGTGGCAATAATGGCAACTGATAGTGTAGATTTAGTCGCTGTTACTGAGACATGGTGCAATGAGAAAAATGACTGGGACATAGCAATACCAGGGTACTCTTTATATAGGAAAGATAGGGAAGGCAAGAAAGGGGGAGGGGTGGCCTTGTATGTGAAGGATAGCATAACATCTAGCCTAATAAAAGTTAGTGAGGCAAACATAGAGACCGTTTGGGCTACGTTAGAATTTGGTAATCACACAGTAACTCGTGTAGGTGTGATTTATAGGCCCCCAGGACAAAATGAAGAGTTAGATAATCTACTAGTTGAGGAAATAGCTAAAATGACAATGAAGGGGAAGTTATCATCATGGGTGACTTTAATCTTCCTGATGTAAATTGGAAAACAAAATTAGCTACTTGTGCCAGGAGCACACATATTCTAAACTCCCTACTGGGATTGTCTCTAAAACAAGTTGTTGAGGAGCCAACTCGTAAAGAGGCCATACTAGATTTAGTGTTAACAAATGGAGATTTAGTATCAGATGTTACTGTAGGTGAAAGTTTAGGATCCAGTGATCATCAGTCAGTGTGGTTTAATATAAGAACAGTGACTGAGTCACACCACACAAAAACAAAAGTTTTAGACTTTAGAAAAACAGACTTTTCTAAAAATTAGAATATGGGTAGAGGAGTCATTATCAGACTGGAGCAATTTAAATGGAGTCCAAGAAAAATGGGATTATTTAAAAGTTGCACTATTGAAGGCAACAGAAAATTGCATTAGGCTTGTCAGTAAAAGCAAAAATTCAAGAAACCACTGTGGTACTCCGCAGATGTGGCCAAAATAGTTAAAAACAAAAAGTTAGCATTTAGGAATTATAAAAAAAACCAGAGTGAGGAAGACAAAATGATCTATAAGATTAGGCAGAAAGAGGCTAAGCAAGTTATAAGAGCTTCCAAATCACACACAGAAGAGAAAATAGCACAGTCAGTAAAAAAAGGGGGATAAAACATTTTTAGATACATAAATGAGAAAAGAAAAGTAAAACAAGGATTAGTTAGATTAAAAACAAAAGAAGGAAGTTATGTAGAAGAGGATAAAGGTCTAGCTGACTGCCTCAATTAATATTTTTGTTCTGTATTTACAGATGAAAATGAAGGAAAGTGACCTCAGTTGAGAAAAAGGATAAATGAGTCATTTATTACACGTGAGTTTACAGAGGAAGAGGTTCTATTTCAACTGTCAAAAGTAAAGACAAATAAGTCAATGGGACCTGATGGAATACACCCAAAGCTATTAAAATAGCTTAGTGGTGTACTAGCAAAACCATTAATAGATTTATTCAACCAATCATTGTTAAAAGGAGTAGTCCCATAAGACTGGAAGTTAGCAAATGTTGTGCCCATTTACAAGAAAGGTATTAGGGAGGAGTCGGGCAACTATAGGCCAGTAAGCCTTACTTCAGTAGTGGGGAAAGTGATGGAAACCATGTTAAATGATAGGATTGATGAACATCTAAAAACACATGGATTTCAAGATCAGAGACAACATGGGTTTACTTCAGGGAGATCATGCCAAACTAATCTTATTGATTTTTTTGATTGGGTAACTAAAATTATAGATCAGGGTGGTGCAGTAGACATTGCTACCTAGATTTCAGTAAGGCTTTTGACACTGTTGCACATAGAAGGCTTATCAATAAACTGCAATCTTTAAGTTTGGATTCAAATATTGTTGAATGGGTAAGGCAGAGGCTGAGTGACAGGCAACAGAGGGTTGTAGTTAATGGAATATATTCGAAGCTTGGACTTGTCACCAGTGGGGTACCTCAGGGATCTGTACTTGGACCCATTCTCTTTAATATTTTATTAGTGATATTGCAGAAGGTCTTGATGGTAAGGTATGTCTTTTGCTGATGATACTAAGATATGTAACAGGGTTGATGTTCCAGGAGGGATAAGCCAAATGACAAATGATTTAGGTAAACTAGAAAAATGGTCAGAATTGTGGCAACTGACATTTAATGTGGATAAGTGCAAGATAATGCATCTTGGACGTAAAAACTCAAGGGCAGAGTACAGAATATTTGATAGAGTCCTAACCTCAACATCTGAGGAAAGGGATTTAGGGGTGATTATTTCGGATGACTTAAAGGTAGGCAGACAATGTAATAGAGCAGCAGGAAATGCTAGCAGAATGCTTGGTTGTATAGGGAGAGGTATTAGCAGTAGAAAGAGGGAAGTGCTCATACCATTATACAGAACACTGGTGAGACCTCACTTGGAGTATTGTACACAGTATTGGAGACCGTATCTTCAGAAGGATATTGATACCTTAGAGAGGGTTCAGAGAAGGGCTACTAAACTGGTTCATGGATTGCGGGATAAAACTTACCAGGAAAGGTTAAAGGATCTTAACATGTATAGCTTGGAGGAAAGACGAGACAGGGGGGATATGATAGAAACATTTAAATATATAAAAGGAATCAACACAGTAAAGGAGGAGACTATATTTAAAAGAAGAAAACTACCACAACAAGAGGACATAGTCTTAAATTAGAGGGACAAAGGTTTAAAAATAATATCAGGAAGTATTACTTTACTGAGAGGGTAGTGGATGCATGGAATAGCCTTCCAGCTGAAGTGGTAGAGGTTAACACAGTAAAGAAGTTTAAGCATGCATGGGATATGCATAAGGCTATCCTAACTATAAGATAAGGCTAGGGACTAATGAAAGTTTTTAGAAAATTGGGCAGACTAGATGGGCCGAATGGTTCTTATCTGCCGTCACATTCTATGTTTCTATGTTTCTATGATGTAGAGGATAAAAAAAATTCCCTGCTTCGATAAAGGAAGAAATTACAGGTTTAAATATAGAAGTATGGCACAGTATGGCAATCACTCTTCCTGACCGATGAAACGATTATTGGACCTCTATTCTTCTAACGGTTCTGTCACTGTGCCGACAAGGCTGTCTTCAAAGCACATGGAGTGACTTCAGTACGAGAAACCCATCCAGTATAACTAACTGTAACCTAACCTACACAGTGCACCGAACATGTGGGAGCCTGGACTGTCCCTTTACTTTCACTGAGCCACTAGAGGTGCTTCCTCCTAAATACCGGGGTAGAACTCTTTCAATCATGCTCTCGTAGAGACCATCTGCTTGGGGCAGCAAGGTGCTCTGCTGTGCATGTGCACAAGCCCCTTCATTCCTTACTAGAGGGAAGCATTGGATTGGCTGAGATTGATTTAAATAATCTCTGCCAGGGAGGCGGAACAGCAGTGCAGAGACGAGAGCTGCGATGTCTCTGCACATTTTCTCCCACAGGAGGGGGCTAGAGACACAGACATTCACCAATACAATACAACTTTGTATTACTAATGCTATAGTGTTCCTTCAAATCCTAGTGGCCATGTGTGCTGTCTGTATTCTATATTTTGCACTGGGATATATTACTCTGCATTTAACCAGATTAGGTTTTGAAGTCTATTTGCAGATAGGGCTGGGTTATAATCCTTTACTTAAAGTTTTAACATGGGTAAAAGGTTAGCTGCTAACACAAAAACCGACTTAATTAACCCTACAAACAAATGTTTCCTATTGCAATAAGTATGACTCACTCTCTTCCACTGCTCGTGTAAATATTTCTTCATAATCTAAAACGACTCTCAAACGAGTTCAGACATTTATTTCCGATTACAATGTCTTAGTTTATACAAAACCTGATATAATACGTGTAGCAGATAATATTCACAAGATAAAGAAAAATGTAATCTCAGCACAGTTATTTGTTGGATTTTTACAGATTGCAGGGAATAAGGCATCTAGCGTATTATGACACAAACACGATTTGTTAAATAAATAGAATGTTGAAATAAAATCCAAACTAAAAAACAGACGCCAAAATGACTGACGGGTAAAAGAATGCCCAACTCCGCGTCTAAGGTAATGTTTACCATTTGGTTTTTGATTCAGTACAATCTTGTATTTAGTTTAGATCCCCGCGGTAAATCCACTAAACTATGAATTGTCAGGAATTTCCATTTTGTAACAGCAAAACTTTTTTTTTTTTGGCCCCTCTTTGCCTGCTTTGGTCGAAGATCCTAGTTTATTGAATAACCCTGCCAGATGATGATCCTCACTAAATCTTATTTACATTTATAAATGAACTCTTGCTTAATGGAGTTTGTTTAATCTGGTAGTTGAAGGGCCACATGGACAGGCTTTGTTTAAAGGGCTAGAATGAGCTTATGAACTTTCAATATTCTGTAAAATGTCTCTCAAACCCTCTTGCCCAATTCGACTGTAAAAATGACAGGGATGTGACCTCTCTCTGCCCTGATACACTGCGCTGGATGTATGTATGTATATTGTGAATCCTATCGCTGGCATTAATGGATTTGCAGTCTTCACCAGGATATTTTCTGCACAGGAAAGGCTTAGATTGGAAGTGTTAATCCTGATTGCATGCTGGGCTGAGCAGACGGTGGAGAGAAATATGGCGATTATTCAGAGAAGGACCAACTGAGAGATTTGGATCCCCGGTGAGTGTTTGGCTCAAGCGTAAATCGCCGGCCTTTTCTCGTGCTGTGTTTCTCTTTAATGTTTTTTGTTATTTGCTACCTGTATCATACATCATATAAATATTTAAGATTAATTATGATAAATGACTGCATTGCTGTACTCTAAACTCTCCAAAATCCTGCGTTTATGCAAGAAGTGAAGGGGAACAAACTGACCCTGGCCACGCACCAAACTATTGATCTGTTATACAAACTGGACAAAGTGTGACATAATGGTTTTATTTTACAAGGCAGTAGGACATACTTTATTAATAATGCTTAGCCAGAATTAGGTCTTCAAAGTATGAATGGAAATGTTAATGTAGAAAGAGACATTTTGCTATATAGTCCTAAATAGATGTTTTATTGGATCTCATCGGGGGTGTCTTTAGTGGTGCAAAAGATTAAGCCGACCCGCCCAAAACACTGCTCCCAGACTCCCAGCCAGCCCCGGCCAAAACACTGCTCCCAGACTCCCAACCAGCCCCGGCCAAAACACTGCTCCCAGACTCCCAGCCAGCCCCGGCCAAAACACTGCTCCCAGACTCCCAGCCAGCCCCGGCCAAAACACTGCTCCCAGGCTCCCAGCCAGCCCCGGCCAAAACACTGCTCCCAGACTCACAGCCTCGGCCAAAACATTGCTCCCAGACTCACAGCCAGCCCCGGCCAAAACAGTGCTCCCAGACCCCCTGCCAGCCCCGGCCAAAACTCTGCTCCCAGACCCCCAGCCAGCCGCGGCCAAAACACTGGTCCCAGACTCCCAGCCAGCCACAGCCAATATCACTGCTCTCGGACTGATAGCCAGTCACAAATAAACTAATTGACAAGCAAAGTTTCTCTGTTGAATGCTAAGACATATCTGGTACTTGAGATGAACACAAATTGATAGCATGTGGTGGAGAATGTGTAAAATTTTAAGCAAAAATGTCGATCCATTTTGATACGTGTCCGATTACCCACAGTGCACCATGTCTCACTGTGTAGCGCTGCGGAATCTGTTGGCACCTTTTTAAAAATAATGATATCTCAGGACATCCCGGAGTGCCATTTAAAACCTGTTGGACAGGAAAGTCCTAGAACAGATCTTACTGCCTTTAGGCTAGACATTTTCTGTATACCAGGTAAATGCTGTGAAAGCTGAAAGAAATGGGAGTTCCAAAGACCATTGACGTAACTAATTAACCAGTTCTGTAGATATAACCATGCTCTCTGCTATCTTGCTGCTGCCAATAGGTTTATTACCCTGTTTATAACTTCCCTGTGATTATGTTGTGTGGGTGCAGATAGGATTACACAGAACATGACATAAGATTGTCAGCGTCTGGTCATGGTCATAACGTACCTGTTTCTACCCTGCACCATCCCCAGTGGGATACATACCACTATACTCAATAAATCGAACCAGCTTGTCTCCTTACTGCTAAAGGGATACTCCAACCATCATAATCCCTAAAACCTGCTGTAGTGGTTATAAGGCTGAGTGCCGGTAAAGGGGTAATTTATTCTTCAATAGTTTTTCTCTTTCACCTGGTCCCGCTAAGCTCTTAACCTCTCCGGTAAGGGCGGCTGAACCGCATCCTGACTCTTATTGGTTGACTGAGTGCACTCTGCCATTGGAAGACCTTCTATGCACAGAAATGACATTGCCCAGCTTGGAACGCCTCGTTCTGCTCTGGCTAATATTGCTGCCGGAAGGGGAGTTACACCTTCAACTGCTAGACTAAACAGCTATGTACTGACCTCTGGCACCATGACCACTTCAATTCACTGAAGTGGTTATGGTGTTTGGAGTATCCCTTTACGATACTTGTATCATTGCAGCTAACTAATCTGGTTACCACTAATAAGCCTGTCCAATTAAACTAGGACCAAGTTAATTTATTAAATTCAAATCATTAACTACAGTACCCTAACTGGTCACATTGTTACAAATGTTTCACATTAAGTCAAGTTAGTTACCTACGTTATCACTCAGATTATCAGATTAAACTAAAATAATTTGTAATTATAAGGCTAACTGGCCAGTTAGATTACTAGCCATAAATTATGAATCCACACAGCTACATCCAGGTATATTTACCGTGTCACTACATGAGCGAGGCTGTCAGAACTGTGCAATAAATACACTGAATACTTGTTTATAGCTTGTATTTAATGGGTTTTACTCTCAATAACGAACAAAGCTGTTTCTAAATGGCTGTTTTAGGGGACTTTTTTGTTTAATATTTAAGACTTTCATATTAAGATATCAAATCCCAAAATCTAGTTATTCTTGGGCAATTCCACCATATATGTAGCATTGTACCTTCGTGAGCTAGACATCTCCAACATAACTGGGAGTTGGTTGGGGATATTTTGACCAATCTGGTTGGAACTAGGTCCCATCTTTGTAAGACTTTAAAATGAGTCTCAATAATATTAAAGGACCACTATAGTGCCAGGAAAACATACTCGTTTTCCTGGCACTATAGTGCCCTGAGGGTGCCCCCACCCTCAGGAACCCCCTCCCGCCCGGCTCTGGGGAAAGGAAAGGGGTAAAACTTACCTTTTTCCAGCGCTGGGCAGGGAGCTCTCCTCCGATCCTCCTCTTCTCCTCCCCGTCGGCTGAATGCGCACTCATTCATTTTGAGTTTAAGACAATATCTTCTATAAGGATTTCTTTATAAGTTCTCTAAGAACAAAGGTCCACATCCGGCATTCCTCTTTCTAGACCTCGCAAGTTGGCTCCTTCAAATGTTTTATTAGATATATCGTAATATATATATTTTTTATTTTTATTAATTGCCATTCTTCTAAAAAAAGATTTAAAACCCTTGAGTTAAAATCCCTTGGTTGATGGTCTACATTGCAGAGGTCATCCCATATCAAAAGGGGTTACATGAGTAAAGAGTATATGACAGCTATGCATACAGTTTCTGCCCTATTGACAGGTACTTGTTATTTAGATTAGGCATAGAAATTTAAACAGGACTACCCTGTCACTCGTACAGTGTAGCTAGGTTCAGGCATAGGCAATCATTAGAGGATTAGAAGTATAAACCTGCTAAGCAATACTAGTGGGTTTAGTAGTGTTATTACCACTGGGTGCCCCTGGTGTTAGAAGGTATTTAGAGGCTACAGCTGGCCTATCCCTGCAATAATGAAGTGATGAAAATGGAGGATTAATCGCCACGTAAAAGAAACGGGCTGATCACCTCCCAGCCACCCCACAATAACGTCTCAAAAATAACAAACAATTTAATTGGAAAAACCTTATTAAAATCACAACAAAAAGACCACACCTATCAATAGATAAATAGCTAGAGCCTGGTGATTACAGAATGTGGCTAATATGCATGTAATAGTGTAACAAACTCTTGTTAATAGAGTATTAAATAGTAACACATGTATAGGACCACAGACCGCACACTTTAAGCCCAATGCAAGATAGATGATAGGGTAGACTCTTGTGCAGTAAAATAATATAAGTATAAGAAATCCAGAAGTCCTGCACTTAGGACCTAATAGCTGCAGAGTATAACTAGATTGGCCATGTGTGAATGTAGCAAACTCATAATATAGTAGAGTAATAGGTAACACTATATGTCACAGTAGAAGCCATAAATTCTGTTGCTATATCTACAGATAGAAAATAGAGCAAAGAGACCTAGTTATAGATCTAAATAGAAAAATCTATTTTTCTATTTAGATCTATAACTAGGTCTCTTTGCTCTATTTTTTCCTCTCTTGTTTATGCCCTCCTCTATCCTTTCGATTTCCATTTTTTCAGTATAACCCTGTAGATATAGCAACAGAATTTATGGCTTCTACTGTGACATATAGTGTTACCTATTACTCTACTATATTATGAGTTTGCTACATTCACACATGGCCAATCTAGTTATACTCTGCAGCTATTAGGTCCTAAGTGCAGGACTTCTGGATTTCTTATACTTATATTATTTTACTGCACAAGAGTCTACCCTATCATCTATCTTGCATTGGGCTTAAAGTGTGCGGTCTGTGGTCCTATACATGTGTTACTATTTAATACTCTATTAACAAGAGTTTGTTACACTATTACATGCATATTAGCCACATTCTGTAATCACCAGGCTCTAGCTATTTATCTATTGATAGGTGTGGTCTTTTTGTTGTGATTTTAATAAGGTTTTTCCAATTAAATTGTTTGTTATTTTTGAGACGTTATTGTGGGGTGGCTGGGAGGTGATCAGCCCGTTTCTTTTACGTGGCGATTAATCCTCCATTTTCTTCTCTTTTTGTGTCCACTATAGGGTTATGCCCTTTTGCCACCTCACTCACCCCTCTCTTGGTACTCCTAGTTGGGTTGCCTAACTAGGAAGTACTATTTATTCAAATAATGAAGTGATATTAGAGTCCATGACTCCAGGGAAGAGTTGGCCTGTGCTGAGATGTACTCCTCTGACGCCTGAAGATGAAGCTTCAAGGACACCTGTGTGCAGTGTTCTCCTGGGCTGCGGTGGGGGACAGCTGCTATTTCACTTTGCCTCTTCAGGGTGTACGTCCTTGCCGACCGCAGTCACGGAGTCTCCGGAGTTCCACGCTGTAGAATATTGCATATTCTATGTTTCTATTGATTATATATGGATGTCTGGATTGGCATAAGTAACAGATGGTATGAATAAGTCACAATGTTTTTTTTTTTTTATATGAGACATCTGGAATGGGGGTCTTGTCCTTACATGGCTAGAGTTACACTCTGACGTCAGTATGGGCACATCTATATAGTTAACTGAACAAAGGGACACAAAGTGTCTTGGCTCTCTTTCTCGATACAACGATGTAACTCTCCCTTCAGAAATCCAGCAATTACCATCTGCTGTTGAACATCCATTATCCTGTAACATCCTTTTGTTGTTTTTATTATGTATCAGTAACTAAGAATAAACCTGAAGAAACCGTAAATCAGATAGCGTATTAGTACATTTCATTAATATATATATATTAAAGTTGCGAGCCTTTGACCCAAGACATTTTATATATGTATATATAGATCAATCAACTGAAGAATTAAGATTTTACACACTCCTCCCGCTGCAGATCTTTCCGAGCTGACTCTCTCCTTTGGCGTGTTCCACTCGCCTATGGGTCACCTTTACTGGGTTGCCGCGCAGATGCGGGGCTGGAAGGTAGGTCCACCACGAGGCCTTGTCGGCTTCGGCCTTCTGTAGCTCCGCTTCACTGATGGAGTTGCCCGCGGGGTAGGCCATGGAGAAGCCACCCAGTCCCGGGTTACACGGACCTCAATGCGAGACCCAGAGATTCGAACCAGAACATCAGCTTAGTGTTCTACAAGAGTACAAGCGTTCGTTCTGCCAGATGCTGTAGGATTTAGCAGGGTAAACAGTGCTTTTTCAGGCTTAGGCTGAGAAGTTCCAGCCATGTGCGCCTTGCTCGGTTGGCTGTCAAGCCCCGCCCCCCTCCTGCATTTTAATTATTTTTAGAAACTTTTAATTGAATTTTATTCTGCTCATATTAATTTTGTTACTATGTTATTTTGATATTCTATATCCATTATATTTAATATTAAAATTTATATTATGTACAGATTTTACACAACATTTTTTTTCCTGCAATTTGGATCACAAATAAAGTGTGAAAATATAACCAAATGAGAGAAAAAGGTAGAGGAGGGGTAGGAAAAAAACATTTATTAAATATATAAAAAATTGTTTGGTTCCGATTTAAGAGAATAACCAATCGAACTAGCTCGTCCATTGTTCATTTCTTCTGGTTAGTGATTCTGGTACATTTCAGCTCAGAGATTTGGATGATCAGCCAATTATCCCAATTCCGCATCAACTGGGGTTCAGAACAAAAAAAGAAGAAATGTTTTTACTCAACTCCCTAGAAACTACAATCGCACTGAAGCTAAAGGATCTTACATTATCATTCAAAGCTGATGTGCTTTTGATTGACTTTAGTTCTTTCCTATAGAGTATTCGTTTACAGCTCTCTGTGCTGGATAAAGGGTTAAATGCTAACGAGAGGCCAGTGGCAGGTGCCGGATGCATTATGTGATACTAATGACGACATGCAAAGCATTACATACAACACGCATGCCTGCATTTCCATGTTATACAAACACACAAATCCACCTCCACACACTGTGGAAAAGCCTGCAGAGCATCACAGAGTGACTGCAGAGCATTGCACGATGTAATGTTAACGATCAGTACACCATTCAGAGAAAACCCATCTGCAGAACATTGCACCACAGGAGGCCCAACTGCAGAACATTGCACCAACATTGCTCAAGAGAAGGCGCAACTGCAGAGAATTTGCGCTGCATTCACCCTGTAATTGCTAATCATGCTTAATTTCACTGACAGATCGTCATTCACCACATGACAGCACACCGAACATTTATAACAAATACTGACGGATTCATGGCTACGCCTTTCTGGAGATCCTTTATCACCCCACCCTTGCTGGAGGCATTATATATCTATCTACAGATACTTGGATAACATGCTGCTGGTCATTACGTAAAAACAGCTGTACGGTTATGGTGTAAGGAGGTCCCCTGTCTCCCCGCACACAGTGTATTATAACTGCAGCTATAAGGTTATGGTGCAAGGAGGTCCCCTGTCTCCCAGCACACAGTGTATTATAACTGCAGCTATAAGGTTATGGTGTAAGGAGGTCCCCGGTCTCCCCGCACACAGTGTATTATAACTGCAGCTATAAGGTTATGGTATAAGGAGATCCCCTGTCTCCCCGCACACAGTGTATTATAACTGCAGCTATAAGGTTATGGTGTAAGGAGGTCCCCTGTCTCCCTGCACACAGTGTAATATAACTGCAGCTATAAGGTTATGGTGTAAGGAGGTCCCCTGTCTCCCTGCACACAGTGTAATATAACTGCAGCTATAAGGTTATGGTGTAAGGAGGTCCCCTGTCTCCCTGCACACAGTGTATTATAACTGCAGCTATAAGGTTATGGTGTAAGGAGGTCCCCTGTCTCCCCGCACACAGTGTATTATAACTGCAGCTATAAGGTTATGATGTAAGGAGGTCCCCTGTCTCCCCGCACACAGTGTATTATAACTGCAGCTATAAGGTTATGGTGTAAGGAGGTCCCCTGTCTCCCCGCACACAGTGTATTATAACTGCAGCTATAAGGTTATGATGTAAGGAGGTCCCCTGTCTCCCTGCACACAGTGTATTATAACTGCAGCTATAAGGTTATGGTGTAAGGAGGTCCCCTGTCTCCCCGCACACAGTGTATTATAACTGCAGCTATAAGGTTATGGTGTAAGGAGGTCCCCTGTCTCCCCGCACACAGTGTATTATAACTGCAGCTATAAGGTTATGGTGTAAGGATGTCCCCTGTCTCCCTGCACACAGTGTATTATAACTGCAGCTATAAGGTTATGGTGTAAGGAGGTCCCCTGTCTCCCTGCACACAACCTGAATATCTGCCCTGTACACAACTGCAGAATATGTGATACTCCTAGATGGGTACATATAAGGTACGTGCTTAGATACAGATGAACTAGAGACAGAAAAGTAAACACAGTAAGCCAAGGTATAACACTTCTTGTAACCACCCTCCTGACCACCGGAATTATTTAAGACATAAATCCTAACAAGCATATACGTGCCACAAACCTACTGCTGCCAATTCCCCCCTACCATCCAGACCATTAGTACCAGTAGCGTTGTTATGACATATCTTCATATATCTTGTGACAATGCCCAGAAACCTTGAATATAATTTATGCCACAAGCCAGGGGTCAGTCAGACATCTTAAACCTAATACAGAAAAAGTGCTGACAACCTGCAACCAGAAAAATCACCAGCTATAATGATCCAGCCACCGGAGGTTGCCCTAGCACGTATAAAATATCTTATCTAATATAGGACAGTGTTTCGGCAACCGAACGGCAATAAGAAAGCCAGGACACGTGAAGACTGCCCCAACCGAATGAACCCTGTTCCCCATTGTTATACTGAATTTGTATGCCGTACCGGAACGTTTCGTCAGACCCCTATTACCCGAATTAGCCTTGTAAAAGCCAGCATTCGCCTAAAATGTGACCTGAAATGCGCTACAATGCGGGTGCCCGTCGACCCCTGATGACGTAATCGGCCGTGCCGCAATTGCGACGGCCGTAGAACTTATGATTTTGCGACAGGATGCCGACACGAGAAGCCACGCAAAACCACTTGTCTGATTCCAAAGTTAGACAGCCGAAACCGGAGGAACAGGAACTGTTGGGACCTGGGAAGCTGCCCACGAGATGCAGGTAAGTAAAATGGAGTTTGGATCGACCGGAAGTGACGATCACTTTCCACAACTCACCAGACCTAAGACGGTAGTGAGGGAAGGGCTGGTGCTCCTTAAGAAGGGGCACCCAGCCCCTCCCACAACTTCAGGCCCCGCCTTCCATATATATATATAATATATACACACAGTATCTCACAAAAGTGAGTACACCCCTCACATTTTTGTAAATATTTTATATTTTTTCACGTGACAACACTGAAGAAATGACACTGCTACAATGTAAAGTAGTAAGTGCACAGCCTGTATAACAGAGTAAATGTGCTGTCCCCTCAAAATAACTCAACACACAGCCATTAATGTCTAAACCACTGGCAACAAAACTGAGTACATTCCTTAGTGGAAATGTCCAAACTGGGCCCAATTAGCCATTTTCACTCCCCGGTGTCATGTGACTTGTTAGTGTTACTCGGTCTCAGGTGTCTTAAATTTGGTGTTATTGCTCTCACACTCTCATACTGGTCACTGGAAGTTCAACATGGCACCTTATGGCAAAGAAATCTCTGAGGATCTGAAAAACAGAATTGTTGCTCTTCATAAAGATGGCCTAGGCTATAAGAAGATTGCCAAGACCCTGAAACTGAGCTGCAGCACGGTGGGCAAGACCATACAGCGGTTTTACAGGACAGGTTCCACTCAGAACAGGCCTCGCTATGGTCGACTAAAGAAGTTGAGTGCACGTGCTCAGCGTCATATCCAGAGGTGTCTTTGGGAAATAGACGTATGAGTACTGCCAGCATGGCTGCAAAGGTTGAAGAGGTGGGGGGACAGCCTGTCAGTGCTCAGACCATACACCGCACACTGCATCCAATTGGTCTGCATGGCTGTCATCCCAGAAGGAAGCCTCTTCTAAAGATGGTACACAAGAAAGCCCGCAAACAGTTGGCTGAAGACAAGCAGACTAAGGACATGGATTACTGGAACCATGTCCTGTGGTCCGATACTTATACCATGTCCTGTGGTCCAAACTCATTTGGTTCAGATGGTGTCAACCAGGTGAGGAGTACAAAGACAGTGTGTCTTGCCTACAGTCAAACATGGTGTCATGGTCTGGGCCTGCATAAGTGCTGCTGGCACTGGGAAGCTACAGTTCATTGAAGGAACCATGAATGCCAACATGTACTGTGACATACTAAAGCAGAGCATGATCCCCCTCTCTTCAGAGACTGGGCCACAGGGCAGTATTCCAACATGATAACGACCCCAAACACACCTCCAAGACGACCACTGCCTTTCTAAATAAGCTGAAGGTAAAGTGATGGACTGGCCAAGCATGTCTCCAGACCGAAACCCTATTGAGCATCTGTGAGGCATCCTCAAAGAAGGTGTGGGGAGTGCAAGGTCTCTAACATCCACCAGCTCCGTGATGTCGTCATGGAGGAGTGGAAGAGGACTCCAGTGGCAACCTGTGAAGCTCTGGTGAACTCCATGCCCATATGGGTTAAGGCAGTGCTGGAAAATAATGGTGGCCACACTTTGGGCCCAATTTGGACATTTCCACATAGGGATGTACTCACTTTTGTGTTGTTATTTTAAGGGGACAGCAAATGTACACGGTTATACAGACTGTACACTTACTTTACATTTTAGCAGAGTGTCATTTCTTCAGTGTTGTCACATGAAAAGATATAATAAAATAATTACAGAAATGTGAGGGGTTTACTCACTTTGTGAGATACTCTATATAAGATGTATTATAATAACTGCTGGTCTTTCCTCCCTCAAGTGTTGCTACTCCCGTTTCTGTCTCCCTCCACGTTAACGGTGCTACCATCAGCTCCACCACGCAGGCTCGCTCTAGGTGTTCTCTTTGACTCCGACCTCTCCTTCACCCCTCATGTTTAGTCTATCGCCAAATCCTGCGGCTTCCATATCAAAAACATTGCGCACATCCGACCCTACTCAACGCCAGATGCGGCTAAGGTGCTGGTCCATGCCGCTGTCCTCTCTCACCTTGACTCTTTCAATCCGCTTCTGAGTCAAATGACTATTAGACCCCCCCACATTTAATTGTTTTTTGTTTTTTTTTGTTACATTTCACACGCTTTATATGGCGTTACAACTTTTTATATGGAGTATTTTCAGATGCAGGCCCCTATGTGTGTCGCTGGACACCTGGTGACTAGCTAAGTATTATGTTTGACTTGTAGAATAAATCACAGTGTTCGAGGCGTGAGGTACATTAAATTCCATTTAATTTATTATAATTATGCCTCACAGACAGGCTTCCTATTCTATCTGTTATCTGAACGCACTCACTCTATATAAACTCCATTTTTGAGAAACAAGACTGGGCCAAGCAGTTGTAAGATTAAAGATGATCTCGCGTACACAAGGTTTGGGGGTGCAGTTTCTCAAGTAGAGCAGTTGCCATGGAAACCAATGGAATGTCCTTGCTGATTGATTGTCGCTGCCCCTTCCAGTCACTATATGGCGTAGGCTTGATGCGCCCGGTGCTTTGTTCTCTTGCTGTAAGCCGTTAATGTTATGATGGAGAGGAATGCAGCCCGTTCCCTCCCTGACACACCTTTACAGAAAACTGACCTCAGCCAACATTTAAATGTGGTTAAACCGGCCGGATAGAGCGACACTCCCAGCGAAAGGATGTGACTGTTAATATCACCTGCAGCGATATACCTATTGTGTACCTGTCCTTAGTAAAAAGGGTACCTGGACACATGAAGGAAGAGAATTTAGCAGAAACATTCAATGCACCACTTTAGGAAATCTGCTCTAGAAACACAACTCCCACTGTGCGTTATAGTCCATGTTTAATAATGGTCACCATGGAAACCATTTTATAGAACGTTTATGCAAAGTTGCCCTAGCTACAAATCTTGTGTTTGTTAAAAGGCCCATGGTTATACACATTTTATTAATGTAACCTGGAAAACCACATCTGTTCTGGTTGCATTGTTTGTTAAAGCAGCCGTCACGCGGAAATCAGTTGGGGTCGTTTATACAGAAACATTGCGGACACTAATTACAATGAATGAGCAGCGCAGAGGGCGCCAATACAGGCCTACAATGGCGGGATAGTACAACAACCAATGACATGGCCAGCTCACTACTTTCATCTTATAGACAGCCAAAGCCGAATACACATCTCGTCCTCCATCCCAAAAAATAAAAAGTAATGCTATTTGTGTATATTTTTATTTATATACATAGGTTCCTGTGTGTAGTGTGTATAGTATATGCATGTTTCTGTGTTTAGTGTGATGTGTGTAGTGTGAGAATACGTGTGTGTGTGTGTGTGTGTGTGTGTGTGTGTGTGTGTATTTCTCTGCCGGGTGTGTGAATGTGTTTATACTGGTGTGTGAATGCTGTGTTGCTGGTGTGTGAATGTGTTTATATTTGTGTGTATTTCTGTGTGATGCGTGTATGTATGTAGCGGGGCAGTGGATTGGTTGGCAATGTTTGTTTAGTGTTGTTTAATTAGTGTGTGATGTATACAGTGTGTGAATGTGTGAGAATGCGTAAATTAATGCATGATTTTTGCAGTTTGTGCATGCATGACAAGTTTAGTGTGTCAGCCACTGCAGTGGTTTTATGCCAGGGATACACAGAGTTCTGTTTAGTACATGGTGTAATTATTGTTGGCATTAACATGGGGATCCCAATCTGGGAATTAGGGCTAGTAAGTCATTTTAATGTCACTTGCTGCTGATGAAGGGGTGAGTTAATTAATGCAGGCATTCACAGTGCTGCAGGACATGAATCCAGTCAGTAATCAATAAGCAATTCTGCATGTTGCAGGGCAGCACCTTTCCTGCCCTGCTAATCAATAATGATATATTCTGGAAACCATTGCAGTCCTCATGGTGTGTTACTCAAAGGGGTCATTATGCTAACAGATCCAAACTGTCCTCTGTACTGAAGGGGTTAATAAATCCAGGGCGCACCTTGTGCTCAGGTAAGTTTGTAGAGCTAAGGTTACTCAATACTGTAGAGTCAGGACAGTAAGGGGTTAATAGATATATTGTGCTGTCGGGGTAGCAAGGAGTTAATAGATATAGGTTAGATTCAGTGGAGTAAGGTGTCAATAAATTATGGGTTAATAGCTATCGTGTGTACTATGTGCTTTAAGGGGTTAATAGATGTAATGTGCACGAAGTGCAGCAAGGGGATAATTAGATTTAGTGCACACTCAGGGCAGTAAGAGGTTAATAGATATAGTGTGCACTCAGGGCAGTGAGGGGTTTATATAATAAAGTGTGCACTCAGGGCAGTGAGGGGTTAATATAATAGCTGTAGGTTAGATTCAGGGCAGTGATGGGTTAATATAATAAAGTGTGCACACAGGGCAGTGAGGGGTTAATATAATAGCTTTAGGTTAGATTCAAGGCAGTGAGGGGTTAATATAATAGATATAGTGGGCACTCAGGGCAGTGAGGGTTAATATAGATATAGTGTGCACTCAGGGCAGTGAGGGGTTAATATAGTGTGCACTCAAGGCAGTGAGGGGGTGATATAATAGATATAGTGTGCACTCAGGGCAGTGAGCGGTTAATATAGTGCGCACTCAGGGCAGTGAGGGGTTAATATAATAGATATAGTGGGCACTCAGGGCAGTGAGGGGGTGATATAGATATAGTGTGCACTCAGGGCAGTGAGCGGTTAATATAGTCATAGTGCGCACTCAGGGCAGTGAGGGGTTAATATAATAGATATAGTGTGCACTCAGGACAGTGAGCGGTTAATATAGTCATAGTGCGCACTCAGGGCAGTGAGGGGAGTGTGCACTCAGGGCAGTTAATATAGTCATAGTGCGCACTCAGGGCAGTGAGGGGTTAATATAATAGATATAGTGTGCACTCAGGGCAGTGAGCGGTTAATATAGTGCACACTCAGGGCAGTGAGGGGTTAATATAATAGATATAGTGTGCACTCAGGGCAGTGAGGGGGTGATATAGATATAGTGTGCACTCAGGGCAGTGAGCGGTTAATATAGTCATAGTGCGCACTCAGGGCAGTGAGGGTTAATATAATAGATATAGTGTGCACTCAGGACAGTGAGCGGTTAATATAGTCATAGTGCGCACTCAGGGCAGTGAGGGGTTAATATAATAGATATAGTGTGCACTCAGGGCAGTGAGGGTTAATATAGATATAGTGTGCACTCAGGGCAGTGAGGGGTTAATATAGTGTGCACTCAAGGCAGTGAGGGGGTGATATAATAGATATAGTGTGCACTCAGGGCAGTGAGCGGTTAATATAGTCATAGTGCGCACTCAGGGCAGTGAGGGGTTAATATAATAGATATAGTGGGCACTCAGGGCAGTGAGGGTTAATATAGATATAGTGTGCACTCGGGGCAGTGAGGGGTTAATATAGTGTGCACTCATGGCAGTGAGGAGGTGATATAATAGATATAGTGTGCACTCAGGGCAGTGAGGGGTTAATATAGTCATAGTGTGCACTCAGGGCAGTGAAGGGTTAATATAGTCATAGTGTGCACTAGGGCAGTGAGGGGTTAATATAATAGATATAGTGTGCACTCAGGGCAGTGAGGGGTTAATATATAGTGTGCACTCAGGGCAGTGAGGGGGTAATATAATAGATATAGTGTGCACTCAGGGCAGTGAGGGGTTAATATAGTCATAGTGCGCACTCAGGGCAGTGAGGGGTTAATATAATAGATATAGTGTGCACTCATGGCAGTGAGGGGTTAATATAGTGTGCACTCAGGGCAGTGATGGGTTAATATATAGTGTGCACTCAGGGCAGTGAGGGGGTAATATAACAGATATAGTGTGCACTCAGGGCAGTGAGGGGTTAATATAGTGTGTACTCAGGGCAGTGAGGGGTTAATATAGTGTGCACTCAGGGCAGTGAGGGGTTAATATAATAGTCATAGTGTGCACTCAGGGCAGTGAGGGGGTGATATAATAGATATAGCGTGCACTCAGGGCAGTGAGCGGTTAATATAGTCATAGTGCGCACTCAGGGCAGTGAGGGGTTAATATAATAGATATAGTGGGCACTCAGGGCAGTGAGGGTTAATATAGATATAGTGTGCACTCGGGGCAGTGAGGGGTTAATATAGTGTGCACTCATGGCAGTGAGGAGGTGATATAATAGATATAGTGTGCACTCAGGGCAGTGAGGGGTTAATATAGTCATAGTGTGCACTAGGGCACATAGTGTGCACTAGGGCAGTGAGGGGTTAATATAATAGATATAGTATAGTCATAGTGTGCACTCAGGGCAGTGAAGGGTTAATATAGTCATAGTGTGCACTAGGGCAGTGAGGGGTTAATATAATAGATATAGTGTGCACTCAGGGCAGTGAGGGGTTAATATATAGTGTGCACTCAGGGCAGTGAGGGGGTAATATAATAGATATAGTGTGCACTCAGGGCAGTGAGGGGTTAATATAGTCATAGTGCGCACTCAGGGCAGTGAGGGGTTAATGTAATAGATATAGTGTGCACTCATGGCAGTGAGGGGTTAATATAGTGTGCACTCAGGGCAGTGATGGGTTAATATATAGTGTGCACTCAGGGCAGTGAGGGGGTAATATAACAGATATAGTGTGCACTCAGGGCAGTGAGGGGTTAATATAGTGTGTACTCAGGGCAGTGAGGGGTTAATATAGTGTGCACTCAGGGCAGTGAGGGGTTAATATAATAGTCATAGTGTGCACTCAGGGCAGTGAGGGGGTGATATAATAGATATAGCGTGCACTCAGGGCAGTGAGCGGTTAATATAGTCATAGTGTGCACTCAGGGCAGTGAGCGGTTAATATAGTCATAGTGCGCACTCAGGGCAGTGAGGGGTTAATATAATAGATATAGTGGGCACTCAGGGCAGTGAGGGTTAATATAGATATAGTGTGCACTCGGGGCAGTGAGGGGTTAATATAGTGTGCACTCATGGCAGTGAGGAGGTGATATAATAGATATAGTGTGCACTCAGGGCAGTGAGGGGTTAATATAGTCATAGTGTGCACTCAGGGCAGTGAAGGGTTAATATAGTCATAGTGTGCACTAGGGCAGTGAGGGGTTAATATAATAGATATAGTGTGCACTCAGGGCAGTGAGGGGTTAATATATAGTGTGCACTCAGGGCAGTGAGGGGGTAATATAGTCATAGTGCGCACTCAGGGCAGTGAGGGGTTAATATAATAGATATAGTGTGCACTCATGGCAGTGAGGGGTTAATATAGTGTGAACTCAGGGCAGTGATGGGTTAATATATAGTGTGCACTCAGGGCAGTGAGGGGGTAATATAACAGATATAGTGTGCACTCAGGGCAGTGAGGGGTTAATATAGTGTGTACTCAGGGCAGTGAGGGGTTAATATAGTGTGCACTCAGGGCAGTGAGGGGTTAATATAATAGTCATAGTGTGCACTCAGGGCAGTGAGGGGGTGATATAATAGATATAGCGTGCACTCAGGGCAGTGAGCGGTTAATATAGTCATAGTGTGCACTCAGGGCAGTGAGCGGTTAATATAGTCATAGTGCGCACTCAGGGCAGTGAGGGGTTAATATAATAGATATAGTGGGCACTCAGGGCAGTGAGGGTTAATATAGATATAGTGTGCACTCGGGGCAGTGAGGGGTTATTATAGTGTGCACTCATGGCAGTGAGGAGGTGATATAATAGATATAGTGTGCACTCAGGGCAGTGAGGGGTTAATATAGTCATAGTGTGCACTAGGGCAGTGAGGGGTTAATATAGTGTGCACTCAGGGCAGTGAGGGCTTAATATAATAGATATAGTGTGTACTCAGGGCAGTGAGGGGTTAATATAATAGATATAGTGTGCACTCAGGGCAGTGAGGGGTTAATATAGTCATAGTGCGCACTCAGGGCAGTGAGGGGTTAATATAATAGATATAGTGTGCACTCATGGCAGTGAGGGGTTAATATAGTGTGCACTCAGGGCAGTGATGGGTTAATATATAGTGTGCACTCAGGGCAGTGAGGGGATTATATAATAGATATAGTGTGCACTCAGGGCAGTGAGGGGTTAATATAGTGTGCACTCAGGGCAGTGAGGGGGTAATATAATAGTCATAGTGTGCACTCAGGGCAGTGAGGGGGTGATATAATAGATATAGTGTGCACTCAGGGCAGTGAGGGGTTAATATATAGTGTGCACTCAGGGCAGTGAGGGGGTAATATAATAGATATAGTGTGCACTCATGGCAGTGAGGGGGTGATATAATAGATATATTGTGCACTCAGGGCATAAGGGGTTAATATAGTCATAGTGCACTCAGGGCAGTGAGGGGTTAATATAATAGATATAGTGTGCACTCAGGGCAGTGAGGGGTTAATATAATAGATATAGTGTGCAAGTGAGATATAGTGTGCACTCAGGGCAGTGAGGGGGTGATATAATAGATATATTGTGCACTCAGGGCAGTAAGGGGTTAATATAGTCATAGTGCGCACTCAGGGCAGTGAGGGGTTAATATAATAGATATAGTGTGCACTCTGGGCAGTGAGGGGTTAATATAGTGTGCACTCAGGGCAGTGAGGGGTTAATATAGTCATAGTGTGCACTCAGGGCAGTGAGGGGTTAATATAATAGATATAGTGTGCACTCAGGGCAGTGACTGGTTAATATAGTCATAGTGCGCACTCAGGGCAGTGAGGGGTTAATATAATAGATATAGTGTGCACTCTGGGCAGTGAGGGGTTAATATAGTGTGCACTCAGGGCAGTGAGGGGTTAATATAGTCATAGTGTGCACTCAGGGCAGTGAGGGGTTAATATAATAGATATAGTGTGCACTCAGGGCAGTGACTGGTTAATATAGTCATAGTGTGCACTCAGGGCAGTGAGGGGTTAATACAGTCATAGTGTGCACTCAGGGCAGTGAGGGGTTAATATAGATCCAGTCCTCTTCCCGTTCAGGGAGTGTCTCTCAGTCCTCACTCCCACTCCTGGCTTCCTGGTCTGAGACTCTGCAGCAACTCTGACAGCAGGTAGGTGCCCCCAGTACACCGCTCCCTGCCCCTCTATACACAACACATAGTGTCACATGATCCCCAACTCTAACAGTGTGCCAGGCACAACCCCCTTATAGAGTATACTGCTGGCTCTATATCCCCCTGATAGAGTATACTGCTGGCTCTATATCCCCCTTATAGAGTATACTGCTGGCTCTATATCCCCCTTATAGAGTATATTGCATCGCCCTCATAGTGTGTAACAAATGATATTCCTCTATCCATCCATCCATCCATCCCTGTTTATTGCTCCTGAGATCTCAGAAAATCCATCTCTAGATGCAGGTGTCCCGGGATCAAGATATCTGTCTGCAGGTGTCCCCCAGTTCAGGTGTCTCCCAGTTTTAGGTTTCTGCAGGTGTCCCCAGTCAGTGTAGGTGTCCCCCAGTTTAGGTGTCTGTCTGCAGGTGTCCCCGGTCGGTGCAGGTGTCCTAGATCCGGTGCTATTTACCTGCAGTGCCCCACCTTACCTCCCTGTCACATACAGTAAGCAGAGGACAGTACTAAGTGACTCAGCTCTCCTAGTACTCCGTCACACTGTCCACATGGCAGAGTCCATCTCTAGATGCAGGTGTCCCAGGGTCAAGATGTCTGTCTGCAGGTGTCCACGGTCGGTGCAGTTGTCGCCCAGTTTAGGTGTCTGCAGGTGTCTCTGATCAGTGCAGGTGTCCCCAGTTTAGGTGTCTGCAGGTGTCCCCGGTTAGTGTAGGTGTCCCCCAGTTTAGGTTTCTGCAGGTGTCCCCCAGTTTAGGTGTCTCCCAGTTTAGGTTTCTGCAGGTGTCCCCCAGTTTAGGTTTCTGCAGGTGTCCCCCAGTTTAGGTTTCTGCAGGTGTCCCCCAGTTTAGGTTTCTGTAGGTGTCCCCCAGTTTAGGTTTCTGCAGGTGTCCCCAGTCAGTGTAGGTGTCTCCCAGTTTAGGTTTCTGCAGGTGTCCCCAGTCAGTGTAGGTATCCCCAGTCAGTTTAGGTGTCTCCCAGTTTAGGTTTCTGCAGGTGTCCCCAGTCAGTTTAGGTGTCTCCCAGTTTAGGTTTCTGCAGGTGTCCCCAGTCAGTGTAGGTGTCCCCCAGTTTAGGTGTCTGTCTGCAGGTGTCCCCGGTCGGTGCAGGTGTCCTAGATCCGGTGCTATTTACCTGCAGTGCCCCACCTTACCTCCCTGTCACATACAGTAAGCAGAGGACAGTACTAAGTGACTCAGCTCTCCTAGTACTCCGTCACACTGTCCCCACGGCAGTCCCAGCACCTGTCTCTATACTGTACGGCCTGTATAGTACCTGCCCTGCCCGCCGCTTACACTGTGCCAAACTGCAGCCAGTACCAGGGGATCCCCTTAATAAAAGGGGCAACTCGCCAGCAGTCCTGATTTATAATGGGGCGGCTCTATAATATATATTGTTTATCTTAGTAAATACTATTCTATCTCTACGGGAAGATAAATCCAAATAATTCCAGTGCGCATGGTACAAGGGAGCACTAAGAATAATATTACGGGGGTCGTTTGTGTATTTTAATAACTATATAGAAAAGAAAACCCATTTCACTAATTTTTCCAAGCTGAAATATACCGCGTTTCCATAGCAATACGACAAAAACAAATTATTCTGTCTTCTGTGTTTTTTTACCAACGTGTGACTTGTCGGGAATTCAAAGTAAACGTTTTATATTTTAATCTAAAACATCCAAATGGAAAATCAAGCCGACATTTCACACACTTTAGTAACTAGCCCGGCCACTAAGCGCAGGAGGCGGAGTTATTTCAGCTTTGCATGGCGGAGGCAGCTCATGGTGACCCAGTTCTCACTGCTGTTACAGTATTGTACTGACCCCTGCGTCCTCTAGAAACGGCATTAACTCTTCGTAAGCAGGAAATGCTGCAGGAAACACTTTACCTCAGTTTGAGCATGTGGTAGATCTGTCCGATTAACGCCTACACAATCTTCACTGGATTCTGAATGTTCACAAATTAAAGGAACATTATAGTAAATTGTTAGAAATACCAATCTGTCTTCTTAACGCTGTGCTGTTCAGGCTCCTGGTGTGTGCGTTTAAAAACAGTTAAATTCACCTTTTCTTCCCCTGGTGTCAGTCTCGCCGCAGCCCCCCGCCTCTCTGGCTGAGATCATCCGTCCTGATGATTCCAGCCAATCCAATGCATGCTCATAGGGAAGAATTGAAGGCTACTGCGCATGTTATACACTCAGACACATTACTGGGAGTATTATTGCTGTGGAGCTCTGTTATACACTCAGACACATTACTGGGAGTATTATTGCTGTGGAGCTCTGTTACACATTACTGGGAGTATTATTGCTGTGGGGCTCTGTTATACACTCAGACACATTACTGGGAGTATTATTGTTGTGGGGCTCTGTTATACACTCAGACACATTACTGGGAGTATTATTGCTGTGGGGCTCTGTTATACACTCAGACACATTACTGGGAGTATTCTTGCTGTGGAGCTCTGTTATACAGTCAGACACATAACTGGGAGTGTTATTGCTGTGGAGCTCTGTTATACACTCCGACACATTACTGGGAGTATTATTGCTGTGGAGCTCTGTTATACACTCAGACATGTCAACAATATTGAGCTCCTAGAAAAGAGGGACATTGAGTGAGAAAAGGGGGACAGAGGGAATTGGGCATAAAAGATGGACTGTCGTTCATAAATGGGGACACCTGGGAGGTCTGTGGTTAGACTACACAGGCTTAAGATACACATAACAGGAGCTGTATAGTGTAGTAGGTTGTATGTATATAGGAAGAAGAAAAAATGAAATGCACTTACAATTTGTAGAGCTATCCGTAAGCTCTGCTTTGAAGTGCCTGAGTGGGATGATCCCCACCTGGGGATATGGTGTGTGTGTCTCTTGGTCTAATGACGGATCTTTATAAAATAAAAAACAGTTTTATAGTATGTAGCTTATCGCAGGTATGGCTAATATTTTATATAGAGATACTCACTCACATTTTATGGAGCCGGTGGAAGTTTTTTTTTTTTCCCAGTCCCCGGAGTGTAGGTGGTATAATCCCCACCAAGAGATATAATGTTCAGATGTCAGGAACAAAGCAGGATGGTCCAGGGAAGATTCAAAATATACTACTTTATTAGAAATCTATAAAGGATAAAAGAAATGAAGTCACACTAACGTGTTTTGCCTTATAAGCGTCAATAAGACGAAACGCGTTGGTGTGACTTTTACTGTATTTTTGTATCTTTTAAAAGAGATTTTTATCATGCTATTAAAATCACACAAACCGTACATATACAGAGCATATTATTACCAAAAACTGCGTCCAGCTCTGTCCCACCGTCAAAAATGATGTGAATATTGGCAGCAATGACGTCATAATCATGTAAAACTCCTACAAATTCCCCAAAGTGCAAACAATACTTATCCAGCAATCTCCAATCGATATTCTAAAATAGGATTCAGCATTAAGGACTAGAATAGAAACATTGAATTAATTATGTCCCTTTGCAGCAGTCTTGCCTTCCTCCTGTTAACAGGATTGCTGTTACTGTAGCAGATTGTATCTAAATACATTATAACTGAAAGGGTTCCGTCATCCCATTTTTTTAAAATGTACCGTTGTTGGGTTTCCCCCCTCGCCCCCCCCCCACAATCTCCAGTTTTCCTTTTTTTTATGCCCATTGTATTTTCATGATTACACGCTTCCCATGTCCATCTGACTTCATTAATATTTATCTGTTCAATACCTGGGTGTGGCCATCTTGTTCTCCTCTGTCCATGGCATTCTATTTTTGAGTGATGGATTGTGGGTAAATTTGGCTTGGGAATGGTCCAAGAACATTGATCACACGCCTCACTAGACACTGTATTTCCTTCTGTAATCTATGTATAACCAAGGGTGAATTCCATAATAAATATAAAAAGGGGAAATAATCGGACACAATTTTTTTTTTGTTTTTATTTAAAAAAAAAACAAAAAAAAAAAAACGACCTGCGCTGATGTCTTGTCACTTTGTAGATTTTAAGTCTGTAACTGTGGATACATTCTATCTGAACCAATAATGGGTCGCCCAATGTAGAAATAATTCTTAGATCTTTCCCACCTACGGGAAAACCCGTTTTGTCTTACTTTTATTTAGTTTTTATTGATTTATTTTCAGCATGGACACTCTTTGAGCAGGGACCTCAATCCCTCTGTTTCTGTGCGTCAAACTTCTCTGGTTACAACTACATGTCTGTTAATCCACCTATTGTACAGCGCTACAGAATTTGTTGGTGCTATATAATAATAATAATAATAATAATAATTTTTTTTAAAACCATTTTTTTATAAAATGTATTTATTTTATTTGTTTACGGGGGAAATGTAGTTACCCTAAAGGGATAATAAAATGATAGAAAGTGATCTGGCTGTCCAGTAGGAGTGAAATCTGTGTCACCCCATTCTCTCCAGACTGTCCCTTTAAATGTCAGGCCTCTAAAAGAGGAGAAATGAAAGTTGATGTGGCGGGTTGGGGGACTCTGCTTAGCTCTGTTATTTTATATTTCAGTTCTCCTGTTCTGTCAGATTTCTAACCCGGCAACATGAGTGAGGAATCGATCATTCGGATCCCCCCCTATCATTATATCCATGTTCTGGACCAGAATAGTAACATCTCCCGGGTGGAAACTGGACCCAAGACCTACATCCGACAGGACAATGAACGGTGAGCCACTAACCATTGGTTTATTACATTGACCAATCTTAATGAATTATTTTATTTTTTAATCTAAGTTAGGAGCCATCTTGGGTCTGATTCTGTTATCTGACCAAGCGCTGCTCAACCTAAATGGCAGAGCAATCACAGCAGCAGGTTAGGCTGCACAGCCAGATAAAGGGGGAATCTGGCCCGTCATACGTGTCTTTTTTGGAATTAAATCTTGTCTTGTTTACCTGTCGTACTGTGCTGAGTAATATGTTGGTGCTATATAAAGAATTGCTAGTGTAATTTCATTAAATGGAATAAAGTTTTAAAAATAACAAGTGAAAATTTTGATGAATTGTCGTTTAATTTCACGGCCTGCAGAGCCCTTCGCCAGTGGCAGTAGTGTGTTCTACGGAATGCATGGTGTCATGGTCTGTTAGCGCAGGGATCTAGGTTTGCACTGTGCGATGCTCTGCAGGGAGTGTTAGTGCCAGGTTCTAGGTTTGCACTGTGCGATGCTCTGCAGGCAGTGTTAGTGCCAGGTTCTAGGTTTGCACTGTGCGATGCTCTGCAGGGAGTGTTAGTGCCAGGTTCTAGGTTTGCACTGTGCGATGCTCTGCAGGCAGTGTTAGTGCCAGGTTCTAGGTTTGCACTGTGCGATGCTCTGCGGGCAGTGTTAGTGCCAGGTTCTAGGTTTGCACTGTGCGATGCTCTGCGGGCAGTGTTAGTGCCAGGTTCTAGGTTTGCACTGTGCGATGCTCTGCGGGCAGTGTTAGTGCCAGGTTCTAGGTTTGCACTGTGCGATGCTCTGCAGGCAGTGTTAGTGCCAGGTTCTAGGTTTGCACTGTGCGATGCTCTGCAGGGCAGTGTTAGTGCCAGGTTCTAGGTTTGCACTGTGCGATGCTCTGCGGGCAGTGTTAGTGCCAGGTTCTAGGTTTGCACTGTGCGATGCTCTGCAGGCAGTGTTAGTGCCAGGTTCTAGGTTTGCGACTAGTGCCAGGTTCTAGGTTTGCATGCTGCTGCAGGCAGTGTTAGTGCCAGGTTCTAGGTTTGCACTGTGCGATGCTCTGCAGGCAGTGTTAGTGCCAGGTTCTAGGTTTGCACTGTGCGATGCTCTGCAGGCAGGGCTAGGATGTTCTAGGTGTACATACAGTGATGCTCTGCAGGGACCGGCTAACAGTGTAATTATCTAGGTGTGTGCGGCTGGTTCTAGGCGTCTGATGTCATGCATAGCATGATGGTTATTTAGTGTCATGCTCTGTATATTGATGTCATGCTCTGGTTATGTGTGTTTTGTACAGGTGGGGATTAGAGGAGGTTCTAGGTGTCTGTCGATGCCTTGCAGGAATGGGGTATATTGATGTCATGCAGGTAGTTATCTCTGTTAAACTGTGCAATGTTCTGCAGGGTTTTGTTCCACCCCCAGCGTATGATCATGGTGCCTCCGCGTCATTACTGTGTGATCCAGAACCCTGTTTTAAAAGACGCAGGACATGCTGTGCAGTTTGATACTGTTGGCCAAGCGAAACTGCGCCACGGTGACCAGGAGATCCGACTCGCGCAGGATCCATTCCCACTGTTCCCAGGAGAGGAGCTGCAGCAGGTTCGTACAGCTAAATCGGTGTGAACCCATAATGTGTTTTATGGGGTCATTTTTTTTCTTCACTTTTAGGGAATATAACCCTCATCTTTCTGTGTTCCCGTATTATTTTCCATTCTGGATCTAGAATAGATTTATTCTCTTTTTAATGCTAATCATAGTGCTGTAAGTTCCAGAAGAATTCCTTTTTATGGGTTAATTCTCTCCATTATTAGAACAAAGATTTAGTGGTGGGTTTTTTGTTTGTTTTTTTTCTTCCTGCTTTTTCTATTTTATTTGACTTTAAGTTACTCTTTATTCATGTTTCTCTTGTTTGTTTGTTTGGTTTTCCCTTGTCTGTGTAACACATCTCCTTCTCCTGCTGGGACTGGCCTCAGGGGATCACCCCACTCACCATAGTGCTCGCCAACACAGCTCTGCACCTGAAAGCTCTGCTAGATCTGGAGGATGACGATGACAAGTTTGTGGCTGGGGATGAGTGGCTCTTTGAGGGCCCAGGTGAGCGGTTTTAGGGTCTGTTTGAGGGCCCAGGTGAGGGGGTTTAGGGTCTGTTTGAATGACCAGGTGAGCGGGTTTAGGGTCTGTTTGAAGGACCGGGTGAGCGGGTTTAGGGTCTGTTTGAAGGACCGGGTGAGGGGGTTTAGGGTCTAGGGTCTATTTGAAGGACCAGGTGAGGAGGTTTAGGGTCTATTTGAAGGACCAGGTGAGGAGGTTTAGGGTCTGTTTGAAGGACCAGGTGAGGGGGTTTAGGGTCTGTTTGAAGGACCAGGTGAGGGGGTTTAGGGTCTGTTTGAAGGACCAGGTGAGTAGGATTAGGGCAGTGGTTCTTAAACCAGTCCTCAAGATACCCCTCCCAGTCCATGATTAAGGAATTACGCAGTTGTTTTATTTATTTATATTTTGAAGAAGAAAAGAAAACAAAATACACACCTTAGACACTGGATAATCCAGGACTGGTAAGGGTACCTTGAGGACTGGTTTGGGAAACACTAGATTAGGGTCTTTCTGAAAAACAGGTGAGCAGGATTAGGGTCTCTTTGCAGGACTGAGTGAGTGGAATCTGGTTATTGAAAGAATAGCTGAGTGTGAGTTGTGGTATTTGAAGGAATAGGTTGAGGGACTTTGTAATTGTTCAAAAGGTGTGGGCATAGGGAATGTGGCAAGTGGCTCAGTTTGAAGGGTCAATTAAGTGGGAATTGTTGGATCTGCAGGACAGGTGAGGGGGTTTAGGGGTATTTGAAGGACAGGTGGGATTAATAACACTCTAAATGCAGTTTGTCTCTTAACGTGTGACATTAGTGATTTTTGGCATGAGTGGGTTTACCCCGGCTTTGTAATTTGGCAGGTACCTATATTCCCCGGAAGGAGGTGGAGGTGGTGCAGACAATACAAGCCACAATAATTAGACATAACCAAGCTATCCGCCTGCGTGCCCGCAAGGAGTGCTTGGATCGCGAGGGCCAGGCAAGAGTCACTGGTGAGTCCCTTGATGTCTCTGCTGGTCTCTAAAAGTCCCCATCCTGTCCTTGCTGGTCTTTCTGAGGAATTGTAATTCCGTGATTTAATTTCCATTCTCTCTCGACCTTTAGTTAATCTGTCTATTTATACAGTAATATCCCTAGATGTCCCTCGTTCCCTTTCTGTCCCTGGCCCTCACTGATTCTAGCTGTCTACATCACAGGTGAGGAGTGGCTGGTGAAGAAAGTTGGCGCCTATCTGCCTGGTGTGTTCGAGGAAGTGGTGGACATTGTGGATGCCTTTGTACTTACAGACAAGGTAAATCCCAAGTTCTGATAATCACCCACACAGTGCAATATCTTTGTATCTCCCTATCATGGTCAGCTTTGAAGTCTCTGAAAGCCCTGTTGCTTCTAGATTTGTGTACTCTATTATGTCCTGCATCTAGAGCTGCATGGCACCACATGACAACTTCTAGATCGCAGTGACACAGGTAGATGGTTCTCCATGATGATCAGCTTGGTTTTCAATGTAGCTTTATTATGGTGCCACGTACAAAGCGTTATATGACCATTATGCCCCTGTCTACGCACTGTTCGTGTTCCAGTGCACACATTAGTTGGGTACAGAGCTTTCCTGTGATATTTTGTGGCTGCCCTATCTTTTAATGAATCTATGTTTCTCTCCCTGATACAGAAAGCTCTGCACATCAGAGCCACCAAGACATTCCGTGATGAGAAGGCCTATCTGCGACGTACAGGGGAGGAATGGTTGGTGACCATGGTAGATGCTGAAGCATACATCCCCAATGTGTATGAAGAGGTTGTGGGAGTCGTTGATATCACCACACTGACCAGCCGCCAGTACTGTGTTATCCTGGACCCCGTGGGAGATGATGGGAAGCTACAGCTAGGCCAGAAGAAAGTTGTGAAGGTAATTGGTGTAAAACTGCCGGGTTTATGTGGATTCTGATCAGAACATCTAGACTGCCTCCATTGATGATGAGGGAAAAACCTCCCTTCACCTGAGGGAAGCTCCTATGTTTTTTGGGGAGGAGAGGGGCGAGGAAAGACGCAGTGATATTGAAGGGTCTATAGGAGGGTAGTGACCATAGTCAGTATGTTTACTGTAGAGTGTAATGGAGGTACATGTGGTCATGACCACCAGTCTGATATGCTTTCATTGACTTCCTGTAGGGAGAGAAGTCCTTCTTCTTGCAGCCCGGGGAGAGCCTGGAAGCCGGGATCGAGGATGTCTACGTACTGTCTGAGGAGGAAGGACTGGTACTGCGGGCTCTGCAGCCCCTGGAGGAGAAGGATGAGGTGAGCAATGGGAAAAACTGCTTCTTAGGTGCTTACTGTGTTTCTTTGTCTCTTTTTTTTTTATGTCACTTTTTATGTCCCTCTGTCTGTCTTTTACTCTCACTCTTAATCTGTGTCTACAATCAGGACGGGAATGAAGTGGAGCATAAACCAGGAGATCGCTGGATGATACGTGGCCCATTAGAGTATGTTCCTCCCGTGGAGGTGGAGGTAATGGTGAGACGAGAATCCATTCCCTTGGATGAGAATGAAGGCATCTATGTGCGAGACATTAAGACCGGAAAGGTAATCCTGGGCCGGGGACTTGTAACTGTGTGAAACGTTATGTGACTAGATAAATGAGATGTTCCATGTGTAGACATTGAATTGTGACACCACCGTAACCTGATGTATGTTCTCCCAGGTGCGTTCCGTGGTGGGACACACCTACATGTTGACACATGATGAGGAGTTGTGGGAGAAGGAGCTGCCAGCCAACGTGGAGACCCTCCTGGCTTCCGGGAAGGACCCTGTTGCTGACAGATCGGCACGGCAGATGCAGGTACAGGAAACCGAGCCAAGAAATAAGACGCGTGCTGTCACTTACCGCGTCCCCCACAATGCAGCTGTACAGGTTTATGATTATCGGGAGAAAAAGGCTAGGTAAGTGCTGGCATCTTATTGCATGATTAACACCTTGATTCACCAGCAGACAGACAGATTTCTCTCCTTCCTTAAGGGTCGTCTTTGGGCCTGAGTTGGTGATTCTTGGCCCCGACGAGCAGTTCACAGTCCTCAGCCTCTCTGGAGGAACGCCTAAGAGGTCAAATGTCATCAAAGCAATCTGCTTGCTTCTTGGCCCTGATTTCTGCACTGACCTCATCAACATCGAGACTGCAGACCATGCACGACTGCAGATCCAACTGTCGTACAACTGGTGAGAAACTCTGGGGAATAATGGGTGGTCCTGGGGCTCCCCCAGCTGTTAAAGACTTTGTTTCTTGTAATTGCTATACATGTAAGAAAGCCAGATACATAAAGCTGCAGTAGGAAACAATAAGTAATTGTGGAAACCGTTCTGTTCAGCCTTATGTTAACTGATACAGCATTCATGATTGCTAGCTCCTAAACCAAAGATTCCTTGCTCAGTATCTACAACCTTATCTGATTTTAGTTTTCCTTTCCTCAGGCATTTTGAAGTATCTGATAAGCACAACGCAGTGGACGCCTCAAAGATTTTCAGCGTCCCAGATTTTGTGGGAGACGCGTGTAAGGCTATTGCGTCGAAGATTAGAGGAGCTGTTGCATCAGTACAGTTTGACGACTTCCATAAAGTAAGTGGCGGAGAACTAATTTGTGCACCATTTTCACTCTGGTTTTTGGCTCCTCCTAATGCGTTCTAGCATCTTCACATATTATCATGATGTCTTCTAACAGAACTCTAATCGGATCATCTGCTCAGCCGTCTTTGGGTTTGATGATGCTCTGAAGATTCGAAGCTCCTTTAAGTTCCCACAGAATAATCTGGTGATTACCAGCGTAGACATTCAGTCTGTGGAGCCCGTGGATCAGCGTACGCGTGATGCCCTGCAGAAGAGTGTCCAGTTGGCCATTGAAATAACCACAAACTCCCAGGAAGCCACGGCCAGGTGAGGAGACCTAGCTTGCACAGATTAGTTGTGGAACGAGTGTGAGACACCCCGAGTTACCATAATCACTAGAAATAGAGAGCTAGTCAGTATGTTAACAGCTCGGGGAATGACAAGATGGAGTCAGTCAGCGGTAAGGCCAGGGGAACCAAGTGTGGTCAGTTGCTACAAAAGAGTACAAATGACACCACTATCATTATATTTAGAGTTGGAGGAAACTTTGGGAACCTGCCATGGTCAGTCCATACAGCATTTTCTCTTTAACCATTTCAGACACGAGGCTGAGCGCTTGGAGCAAGAGGCTAAGGGACGTCTGGAGAGGCAGCGGATCACAGACCAGGCAGAGGCCGAAAGGGCTCGGAAAGAACTGCTTGAGCTGGAGGCTCTTAGGTAACACTAAACATTACCTCCAATATTTATTTTAAATATAACTTTTATTTTTATTTTCCTTCACCCTTCTCATTACCTGTTCATTAATGTTTGTCCCGATCTGCTTTTCCTCATGTGATCCGCAGCACTGCAGTGGAGAGCACAGGAGCTGCCAAGGCAGAGGCTCAGTCCAAGGCTGAGGCTGCGAAGATCGAAGGGGAGGGAGCAGTACAGCAAGCCAGACTGCGAGCCCAGGCTCTCGCCATAGAGACGGTAAGTGTTGCGTTCAATGTTCAAGGCTGACTTTCCTGTGACGGAGCTTTGTGGGTGTAATGTGTATCTGCTTGTGTTACGGGCAGGAAGCAGAGTTAGAACGTCTGCGCCAAGCACGGGGTGAAGAGCTGCGTTACACTCAGGATAAGAACAAGTTGGAGGTGGAGAAAGCTCAGCAGTTGGCAGAGCTGGACATTAAGAAATTCCGCGAGATGACACAAGCCATCGGGGCATCAACTCTCAGGGATATTGCACTGGCTGGACCCGAGTTGCAGGTTAGCCAACCCATCCCCTCCTCTCTCTCTCTCTCTCTCTCTTTCTTTTTTTGTTCTAACCCGTTGACTCCTCCGATTACCCCCGGATTCACTGCTCACCCTCTGTTGCTCTCCCCCCCAGGTGCGGCTGTTGCAGGGTCTGGGAATCCAGTCCACTCTGATCACAGACGGATCGACTCCTATTAACCTGTTCACTACCGCACACGGAATGCTTGGACTCAACCCCAAACCAGTCACTGACAAGGAGGCCGAGTAGTGAAGAAAGCGATACACACCATCACTACTGTGCTGCTCAGATACATCTTGTAATGACAACTGCTGGAGCTCTGTGTGGAGTTTAGATGGTTACATTAACCCTTACCTTCTGTCTGTGACTCTCTGCTCACTGTGTTCAGTAACATTAACTCTTTCTATGTATGTCTGACCCTCTGTGAATGCAGTCTCGCTGTGTGCTGTCAGTCTCGTTAACCTTTTCTCACACTCCCTCTATATGAGCTGACACTTTGTTCTTTACAGAAACTATATTTGCACTCTTACTCTCTACACTTTTTTTTTTATTCTACAATGTAACTTCCTGTGCCTTAACCCAGTAACCGGCATGGCTGGCAGAGAGCCCATTTCATCCCAGAGGTGCCAGGGGCTACCAGCCGTTGGGCTCAAAATACAATAGTTTTGTGAATTCCAATAAATCCAATTTGGCCTGGTTCGTGGTTTGTCTATTGCATCTGGTGTTAGAAAATGAAAAGACGTCTGGGGGCTGATCCATCTGTAATCCAGTAAATTAGCCGAAGTCTGTTTTGCTCATGATATCAAATTAACTCATTACACTAATCGTTCCCTAAAACAGAAGTTAAACAGGGGAAGCTTCCATAGTGTAGTAAATTTTATTTCAACATAAATAATTCTACTTAAGGAATGCTATTGAGATGCAGCCATAGACGCACACAGATTGTTGCACTCCGACGCATTCTGCAAGTGTGCAGTCAGTTTCTTGGGTAGTGGGAGTGAATATTGCTGGAACTGACCTACAGGGTTTAGTTTACCAGAGTTTAGAGCATTTTAGTCTATTCAGCTGTTTAATGACAAATGATTAAAACATCCAAGATCAACGTTTCAGTCCTTGCAGACTTTCATCAGGATCATGATTTCATATATATATAATATTTTTTAACCTTACTGTTTTGAAGTTTGTTTTCACTATTTTTAATGAATCTGAAATTGCATTACAATTCTGAATTTCATTTTCTTTGCATTTGTTAATATATATCATAAAACTCAATATATTGTATAATCGTAAATACATTTTATAATGAATTGAAAGCTAATTGTTGATTCGGCAATTTGGTATCCAATTCAGTATTTGGCCCGTAAACTCCATGGCATTCCAACAGTGCCACCTTGTGGGGAGGCCATGGGAAACGTCTCATTGTTTGGGGGTTTACATTTATTTCTTTTTTAATTCCATAACTACAGTACTGTCTTGTATTATATTGAATTTTACTCTTTGGGCAACTCAGTGAGTGGGAGGCACTTTCTCCAGGTGAAAAAATAAACATTTTCAATTATATTATTGTGAGGAATGAAGATACCTAAAATAATACCCACGTACCGGTTCTTATTCGTCCTGCTAGTGCCAAAGACAGATAAATTTAAATGTCTGCAAACAGACAGAGTATAAACGAGAGACAGGCCGCGGTCAAGATAACTGACACACAGAATCAATGGTTTGGCTGAGGACAGGTTAACGAGAGCAAGAATAGTCAAACCACCAAGGTCAGAAAACGGTAAATCCATACACTGTATAAACACACTCTCCGGTAACGAACAACGACAGGGCAAAGCAACCAGGAAGTATATACGCCCTATACTGGGTTGTGATTGGTTACAGAGGACCATGATGTCACAAGTGTGTATAGATCATTAGACTGCCATTCTAAAAGGAAGGATTCCATATCATATACGATTTCATAACGATGCACCAGGAAGCTAAGGATGAATGGTTGTGTATCAGAAAACAGAAGAGTCCTCACTTGCATGATCGCACACCGTTTCAAGGAACAGATATGGTAACAATCATAAAATGTTCTCTTAAAGAGGCAATTGAAGTGCCATAACCGTTTTTAAAATGACATCAGATTAACCTTTAACTAACTAAAAGATTAATAAAGTGGCTGAAGGGACGTAGTTGGCTCAGAGAATTATTAGAAAAATTACTTTGTAAGACTTTTATAAGTGGTATCAGCCATGGTTAAGGTTCCTCATCCCCTTTTGAGACCAAGGAGATTGCTGGACACAAAGTCCTGGTAGAACTCTCCGCCGGCTGCAGGCCACCAGTGGAGTGCACATGCTGTGCCCACAGATCAGACTTCTCCTGGCCCCCCAAGTCTATGTCCCAGGAGAGTACCTCAAGGCACATGCGATAGCTCCTACAAGTTGTTCAAAGCAGGGGATTGGCCGCCTCTCCCGCTTTGAGTAGGTCAGCAGGCCACAGAGAGAGCACCCCTGGTGAACATCCAACAAGGCTGAGCAAAGACGGGAACTTGGATACACATGTGGTCGCGGAATCTATATACAAAGTATCCAGACCTTGTAATTCCTGTGTTTGTACAACGTCACAGCCCATGCAGGTGCTGTATAAGCAATAAATGTCACACTTTGTGTATCGGGGCCGATATGTACCACTATACTCATTGCTGCCGCCAGGAGTAGTGGGAGTTTGAGCACAGGACTTGTTTTTTTTGTATTTGTATTCACTTTTGTATCACACAGCTATGTTACAATGCTGCCACCCATCCCATGTGTTCCCTATTAAGGGTTAATAAGTATGTAGGTGTGTTTATAAAAAAAAATACCCCTCTCTGTCTCATTAGAGATATCTCTGCCAGAAGCTCAAAGAAGCAAGGCGAATGGTCAGTGTAGGACCCGCCTAAGAGGTCTGCCTTGACGTGGCAGGTGGGCATACCCTCTCATGGCCATTGGAGGTAACTAAAAACCTCCATTTGTTAATATACATAGGGATTTGGGCTAGTGTGCAGATAACTTTTTTCCTTTGTTTTTTTTTGTATGTTTTGGGGCTGATGTGTACTATGGTCGTTGCTGCTGCCCAAGAGTAGTGGGAGTTTGAGCGCAGAGCTTAGTTTTGTATGTTTAAAGATAGGAACCTGGATACACAAGTGGTCAGGGAATCTATATACAAAGTGTCCTTGTAATTCCTGTGTGTACAACGTCACGGCCCATGCAGGTGCTGTATAAGCAATAAACGTCACACTTTGCCAAACAAATAGAATTCTCCAGACAAAGAAACATTGTTTAAATTGCATTTAATCTTTTAATACCTTTTTACAAGTATTATAAATCGCAGGACATTTGCTAACATATCGCTTCGCTGAAACATATTTACATTCATTTAAAAAACAAAGTGTGTAAAGCATAAATAAAAATAAATTAATAAAAACGGATGGCGCTGGGGGAGGGGACTGACTGGTCTCAAAGGGAAAAATGTGCAAGGGATAGAAAATAAATATTAAGCTTAATAATTAACCTTTGACAAACCCTGGAATAGCAGCAACTTATTAAAAAAATAAAAACCACATTTATTATTTGTAAAGCAGGGGCGCTATTGATGCTGAAATCTCTTCATGTCATGGAAGGGCTCTGTGGAAGTTTTACGACCTTTCCCAGACCTCTTTCAAGCATTTTATGTCATTAGTGGCTGAGCTTGACAGCCAAGATGTTTGCAGACTACGCTTCCCATTGTGCAAAGCCAGAAGCATCATGGGAATTAAAGTCCACAAACGTGAAACTGCCAAGCTTAGCCATCACTGTATTCTGTGTTTCTGTGTCTGGTTGCACTCTGTAAAGCAGAGCTAGACAACACATACTGCAACCCTCAGGACACTCAGCCATGGGAGTTGCAGTTTAACGACAGCTGGACTGCTGCCTGCTGATTAACCCAAGCAGTATACCATCCAGAGGAATGAACTTGTGCATAGCAAAGCCCTCTGGCGCTCTATGGGTTAATCACACAATAGAGGTATATCTGTCATGATTGCGTACTCTCCCATTATGTAACGGACAAATAAAGAGGGTAAAAACAAAGAAAAGGACTTAACAGAAGGGGTAAAAATGCGCGTAGCTAGCGCTTGTTTTTTACAAAGCACTATGGGGTCTGATAACGGCAAACACAGCCTTGCTGACTGATTGGCTAGGATCTGGCCATGCTTAACCCTTTACTGTACAGCTCTCAGCAATTATTATATTTTTTATTCAGCCATTCCCTTAGATTAGATGATTGGGCAATTAAACGTACCCCTAACATGCGGCTGCCCAAAACCCTCCCACGCAAAGAGGACATTTACCCCTCACCCACACAGCAAAGGGGGAGGTAGAGAGCAGAGACTGGGTAGGATTGTGATTTTACAGAGTACCCCAAATATAATTTATTGTGCATTTGTTGGGTATGAGCCACATAAACTGGAAGAAGGTTGTGTGTATGGGGGTATGTGTGTGTGTGAATATAATTGAGTATGTGAGTGTGGTATGTGTGTGTGTTTGTTAATGTATGTGAGAGGGGGGAATATGTGTGAATGTGTGTTTGAATGGATGGGAGTATGTGTATGTGAGCATGTGTGAGTGTGTGTGAATGTATGTGAGTGTACGTATGTATGCGTGTGAGTATGTGAATGAGTATGTGTGTGTGTGAATGGATGGGAGTATGTGTGTGAATGTATGTGAGTGTACGTATGTATGCGTGTGAGTATGTGAATGAGTGTGTGTGTGTGTGTGAATGGATGGGAGTATGTGTATGTGTGTGAATGTATGTGAGTGTATGTATGCATGTGAGTATGTGAATGTGTGTGCGTGTGTGCGTGTGAATGGATTGGAGTATGTGTGAGTGTGTGTGACTGTATTTGAGTATGTGTATGTGTGTGTGAATGTATGTGAGTGTATCTGAATGAGTGCGTGTGTGTGAATGGATGGGAGTATGCCGATGGTGTTCGCTCTCTCACTGGATGGCGCTGTTGTACTGATACTGTAAATAATACCATGTGGGTGACATTCTTGTGTCTAGTTAATAAGAGGACTCTCTGAGCTGCGCCCTCTCACCCAGGCTGTCTGATCAGCTGTTTTCAACAGGGCACACAGGGTAAAGTATGTGGGTAAAAAGGGGGTTCATTACGAGCCTCTCCTTCCCAGAATCCTTTGCTGCAGGTAAGCACTGTGGCTGCTGACCTGTCTGGGATGTGTGGTTGTCCTCAGTCAGTAATGACCATGTGTTAAATATCAATAGAGGAACAGTGACTCCTAGAGGTTACTTGTGGGCATTGCAAGCTGTATGCTTTTGTAACCTACACTATCACTCTGCAGTCACTGTGTGTGTGTGTGTGTGTGTGTGTGTGTGTGCAGAATCTAACGCTGTGTGCCAAATAGTAAACAGAGACTACCTGGGGGATCTGAGGACATAGTAACGCCTCGGATTATGTCATATTCTAATCTAGCATTATGTACTGCTGGGTTATACTCTTCAGGGATGTGTGAGAATGATGACACCATGTGGTCACTATATTTACTGCATGGGGTATACACTGATGACACCCTGTGGTTATGTGGTGTTCTGCAGGGTGAGTTAATACTGGCATTCTTTGGGCAAGGCATTCATTTCATTATACCCCTCCAAAGCTACAGGCGTTGGATACTGCATCCCTACCCCTCTCTCTCCAACATAATTACAATACTTTCCATTTAAGCAGAGCATCACAAGGTGCCTTATTGCCTCCAGTGAAAGACACAGTCTTTTAATGCTCCCCTGGCCCTGTGGGGTCTCTTTCGGGTGGAGGGGTCACTGGATCCTGCAGGGTGAGGGTAAGTAGAATGAAAGTGAAAAGGGCCAATGTCACTGCGAGCAGTCCTGATCTTTGGCTGAGATTTCCGAAGCTGGATGTCCGTTCTTGGGCCGCTGGCAAAGTATAGACTGCCGGAATAGAGTGTAAGCTCTTTGGCAGATTAGGTAAAACCAGTAGACCTGAGGCGCCATGAGGATAGCAGCTCCAATGTTATACTCTGGGGAGAGGCTGAAGGGAACTTTGTACAGAGGGAGGCCCACTCGCTGCCCGTACACCCAGTACATGTAGGGGAAGAGCAGGAGTCGGCAGCAGAAAAATGTCACCAGCATCAGCACGCCATTAACACGGTGCAGTAGGGTGTGCTGCTTCTTGTACTGTAGAAGAGGGTGGAGGTAAGGTTTAGCAAAAAAGACAGGACACAGAGGGGGAGCAGGGAAGAATGACATGCAGAGGAACAGCAAGAGGATAAGGGTTGGAGTATCATTAAAACGCAGGAAATCCATGTGTTTGGGAGAGAGGTGTACAGGTTCAGGGGACATAAAATATGGGGGACAGAGAGAGGAATGGGGAGAAATGAATGATAAAACAGGACAGGGGCAGCGACAAGCAATATTAGAATAGGGTGAAATGAGGAATATCGGGGGTGCAGTTCGAGACAGTGTGTGAGGTCCATGTTTACACAGTTTTAGGTTCACAGAATAAAGGAAGCGATTGGGAGCAGGACAGTCAGTTGGAGTGTGAGGTGTAGATATGATTGACACAGGAACCAGTTGTAGATTGGAAGGGTTAGTAAGAGTGAGGGGTACATTAGGAGGGTGACATGGAGTAAGGGATAGATTTGGTTGGTGATGAGGAATGAGTTCAAGGAGAACAAGGCAGATTTGTGGAGGGATAGAGTGTTGGATTGGGTGAGACAGAGAAATCAATGAGAGAGACATAAGGAAAAGTTTCTGTACCCCCAACCTATTAACTCCCCCAGGAGGTACCCCCTGATCCCTGGGCTAAATCCAATACCAGGAGAGGGGCGTAAGGTGCAGGGGCCGCATGTTTATAAAGGGAGATTTCACACGTTCTCTATCTGGTTAAAGTGCATTCAATGAACTCAGAAAACACCATTACTGAACTGAAATTTCCAGCCAAAATGTTAGTGAAGTTGAAGAATTTTTCAGATATATAATCATGTTTTAATAAACAACACTGAATTTGGTAAAATCTCGCTGCTATAGCTATGGTGACCTCAATTCTGTAATTATTTTCCCCAGTTCAGTTAACCCTGTTTTTTAAAAACACAAACACAATAAAGCCCCCTCTTCCAAGGGGACACAGGTTTTTTACCCAGAGAGGCGTTACTGATAAATAGTCTAAATATGTGAACCCCCGTATGGTCAGACAGATTAATGGCAAAACAGGAACTGGGCCACATTTTCCTGCTATTTGTGATGTTTTCAGACTAAGACATTGAAGAGAAGTTAATCTCACCTGGATGAGGACCTTGCCCAGACAGACGAAAGGTGTGCTGACCTCGGCCATCAGCATGCAGCCCAAAAAGAAATCTCCCTTCCCTTCTCTCCAGAGCTGCAAGAGAAATGAAAAGTGAAAACACATTCACTCACCTTCATTCATTCGAATAATAAAACCAAACTCTGACATCACATCTGCCTACCGAGAACTTACTGCTGGGGAAATGTCATACAAGTTAATTCGTCTTCCCCAAACTTATTATCCCAATATTTGTGCAAGAGGATGATGGGAACACTATGTTAATTTGCATAAAAAGCCCTGTCTGTGCCTTTCATGGAGGCAGTTGTCAGAGTTTTGATTTACTAATATAAAATGATATTTGTTACAAATACACAGCTTAATATATAATGCACAACATGAATAATTGTTCATTTATACTTAAATCAAAACGAGTCCTTAATGTCCCCCTATAATGCTGTAACTCTCAGTCTTTGTAGAAATGATTGTTCGTAATGTCAATTAAAGCGCCTGGAATCTATACTAAAACAACCTCCTCAGAAAACAGTATTATGTCGATAAAGAATAGCTAGCTTATTCCCAGCTGTGATAACAGCCCAGTTAACTCAGCTGGAATCCGATTAAAATGAAAAAATCAAGATGGCGGCTCTGATCAACTTTGTTAGTTGTTTGATAGGAGTGCCTGGACAGAAGCACACGTTCTAATGTTTTACTCCACATTCCTGAGGATAGCATGCGGACTATGAAATCTATAAACTGGAATTACAGACCTTTCTATACACAGCCCCTACAGTGACAATAAAAAGGACCTGAAAGATCACAGACAAATACTGCAGGGGATGAAGAATACTTATGTTAGTGAAGACAAATGTCCTTTTTTACGAAAAAAAATATCTAAAGAGAAATTGTCTAGGATGTAGGTAAAATACTATGAAAGATCACCATGTTGAGAGAGGGATATCAGCATAATATCACAGGGTTTATCACCAGATGTTAACCACAGACGATCCTCAGAACACAAACAGGCCTCAGAACACGGACAGGTCTCAGAACACAGACAGGCCTCAGAACACGAACATGCCTCAGAACACAGACAGGCCTCAGAACAAAAACGAACCTCAGAACATGGTCAAGCCTTGAGAACACAGATAAGCCTCAGAACACAGACGAGCCTCAGAACACGGACAGGCCTCAGAGCAAAAACAAACCTCAGAACACAGACAGGCCTCAGAACAAAAACGAGCCTCAGAACATGGTCAAGCCTTGAGAACACAGACGAGCCTCAGAACACGGACAGGCCTCAGAACACAGACGAGCCTCAGAACACGGACAGGCCTCAGAACACAAACGAACCTCAGAACACGGACAGGCCTCAGAACACAAACGAACCTCAGAACATGGTCAAGCCTTGAGAACACAGACGAGCCTCAGAACACGGACAGGCCTCAGAACACGGACAGGCCTCAGAACACAAACGAACCTCAGAACACGGACAGGCCTCAGAACACAGACAGGCCTCAGAACACAGACAGGCCTCAGAACACAAACGAAACTCAGAACACGGACAGGCCTCAGAATACTGACGAGCCTCAGAGCATGGACAGGACTCAGAGCACGGACGAGTCTAAGAACATGGACGAGTCTCAGAACACAGCAACCAGGTAACTGACTGCTAAAAGTTACAAAGAGCTGGACTACTATCTGATGGTAAGAGAAACATATGGAGACAGGCAGTAACTGGTCCAAAGCACCCATCCCTGTGGAGGAGGTAACATTACAGCTTGGGTGGGTGAAATTCACCATGATGCCCCAAGCATGCACACACCAACTTGGGAATGTAAAATGAATGCTGTATGATAAGATGTGAGCTTGGGTGCACCTTAGGTATCGCGTGTAGCACTGCAGGGGCTAAACTGAAATACACGCCCTACGCGGCGTGCCCAGTACGATATGTAACAAAAACAGTGAGATTGTTAAAGAAATGAATAGCACAAATAATAGCCAGCTTTTACCTAGCTAGTCTGGGAATATCTCGTGTGATGGGTCTTCTATACAGGTATCCGGGTAACTGTCTACTGAGCAGACTAGATGGGCTGAATGTTTTTTATCTGCCGTCACATTCTATGTTTCTAACTGTCATTAGATCGAACCACCTATTTATTGCTCCATTAACCTGTTCTCTACCAGCCCCGTGCTTACAAGGGATGAAATTATTGTGGCATTGCAGACAGTGGCGGATCCAGAGCCTGATCTCGGGAGTAATCTTGTAGATTATTTAAGGAAATAATCCAGGCACAATAACCACTACAGCTCAGTGTAGTAGTTATGGTGCCAGTAGTGCCAAGATCCCATCCCAGAGTAAGTAGTCAAACCGTTTAAGAACAGTTTGACAACTTACCTGGGGTCTGCTGGGATATAGGGCATAGGAGCAGTGTGGAGCATAGGAGCCGTGTGTTACCTGGGGTCTGCTGGGATATAGGGCATAGGAGCAGTGGTATGTGTTAGGGGTGAAGTGTGTGAAAGGTGCAGTGTGTGTGTGTGAGCGGTGAAGTGTGTGTGCGAGTGCGTGAGGGCGGCAGTGTATGTCAGAGTTGCAGTGTATTTGTGGGGCAGTGTGTGTGTGAGAGAGCTGCAGTGTTTGTGTGTGTGTGAGCGGTGCAGTGTGTATGTGAGGGTGGCAGTGTGTGTGTTTGGGACAGTGTGTGTATGGCAGTGTTTGTGGGTCAGTGTGTGTAGTGTGTGTATGGGGGCAGTGTTTGTAGGGCGTGTGTGTAGTGTGTGTACGGGGGCAGTGTTTGTAGGGCAGTGTTTGTGGGTCAGTGTGTGTATGGGGGCAGTGTTTGTAGGGCAGTGTGTGTAGTGTGTTTATGGGGGGCAGTGTTTGTAGGGAAGTGTGTGTGTAGTGTGTGTATGGGGGTAGTGTTTGTGGGGCAGTGTGTGTAGGCAGTGTGTGTAGTGTATGTATGGGGGCAGTGTTTGTAGGGCAATGTGTGTAGTGTGCGTATGGGGGGCAGTGTCTGTGGGTCAGTGTGTGTAGTGTGTGTATGGGGGGCAGTGTGTGTAGTGTGTGTATGGGGGGCAGTGTTTGTTGGTCAGGGTGTGTAGTGTGTGTATGGGGGCAGTGTTTGTGGGTCAGTGTGTGTAGTGTGTGTATGGGGGCAGTGTTTGTGGGTATAGGCAGTGTTGTGGGGGTGTGTGTAGTGTGTGTATGGGGCTAGTGTTTGTGGGGCAGCGTTTGGGTCAGTGTGTGTAGTGTGTGTACTTGGACACTAGGGAGAATCTCAGGGGGGCAATTGCCCGTTGCCCCCCTGGATCCGCCATTGATTGCAGAGCAATACAAGATTAATAAATCGAGTAAAACAAAGTGCACGTGTGTTGGCTTCCAATCCGGTACTGGCCTTCACCCAACACAGAAACAAATTTCATTCCTGGCGCTTCATTCAATCTCTCTGCATCTTGCAGAAGAACTTAGAATCCCACTGCATCCACCATGAACCAACGCATTAAAATACAGGACTGAGACTGGCCTAGGGAGGAGGCAGAGATGGAAATCTCACCGAATATTTACATCACACTGATCCTGGATTCTGGCCAGGAAACTGTTTTTACTGTGAGTCCTGGGTCATTTTAATGCATTAAACATGTCACTGTCATTTGGCCACTTTCCATGGACTGTCCTCATTAAACATACTGTAAGTCGGTGTATGTGGCTATCTAGTGGGTCTGGCTTACCACAGACACAGGGAAGCAGACGGCCACCATGAAGACGTGATGAAGGACCATTAGAAACTCCTTGCGCAGATAGGCCCTGGTGAGCTGCCAGCCGCTGGCGTGGTCTTTCACCTTGTGTTTATGCCAATAGCACAGGTACATGGCGTACACATCATAGATAAAGTATGGAACAGCAAAGCGTGTGTAAGTGGCAGCGAGCCAGTGCCTAAGGACAGAAACCCAGAAAGAGACATGGGGGGGAGTGGGAATGGGGGATCAAGGGAGTAATGGGGAGAGACGGTAATGGAGAAAGACAGAGAATTTGGGGAGACAGTAATGGGGAAAGACAGAGAATTTGGGGAGACAGTAATGGGGAAAGACAGAGAATTTGGGGAGACAGTAATGGGGGAAAGACAGAATTGGGGAGACAGTAATGGGGGAAAGACAAAGAATTGGGGAGACAGTAATGGGGGAAAGACAGAATTGGGGAGACAGTAATGGGGAAAGACAGAGAATTTGGGGAGACAGTAATGGGGGAAAGACAAAGAATTGGGGAGACAGTAATGGGGAAAGACAGAATTGGGGAAACAGTAATGGGGAAAGACAGTAATGGGGTAAAGACAGCAAATTGGGGAGACAGAGAACAAGGTTATAAAAAGAGAGGGAGTGATTAGAGAGAGTCAGCGAGATGGGAAGGATCAGTGTTGAGGAGGAGAGGTAGTGGGATGAAAGAGAGAGAGAGGGGTTAATTTTCTTGCGCTGAAGCACATCTTACCATTAACCTCTCTGTTGCCAAAAACATTTCACTTATCAATATCGGAATGTATCTTTCTGTGGAGTGCATTTAACAGTCTCACTCCAGACAGATAAACCTGCAGCAATCTATTAACCCTTCCCATTCCAGAATCACAATATCCATCTATTAACCCTCTACACACATTTATTATCACTATACACATTAAACCTATTATATGTTCATTAACTCTTCACATGCCATAAATTGCATTTTCCTCCTGTTAACCTTTCCCATGCCAATAGATCATCACGGGCCCATTAACCCTTGACATGTCTTAAAAGACGGTCTAATAGAATTCATAGTGTACCAACTTTCTAATGTTTCCTATAGCATACGCCATGTTATGGACCTTGCCGCGGTAAATGTCCGATCTATTAACGCTGACTTCATTAACCCCTCCCCTGCTTGAAGCTGGACATGCGTAGCACTCGGTGGATTTGACATCTGCTGACTGTACCTTCCATTGATATCCTATAAGTGGGGATTAAAACCACTGCATGCGCATCACACGAGAGCTGATTAAAGCTCTATGATATGTGAGTAGAAAATCTGGAAGTCTTCTATAATTGTGCACTTTACTTTGGATTTATTACACTATTGGAGTTTTATTTTTCTCCCTTTTATATAAACCTGTGGACCCTGAGCATCCCGATAAATATGAAGTCCGAAGAAGGAAAAAAACCTACCCAGGCTTCTAGAGACTTTTTCTTATCTCTATTATTAAGACTTTATTATTTTACGGCTGCCACTGTCTTAGCATACCTGTATTTCTTATACCCTTTTAATGCTTTATTTCCCCGTCATATTGTCCTTTGGTGCACCCTATATCGTTGTCTATTTTACTGGGTGGATTTGTACCTGGAAATGAATGGATAGCTGCAAAACCTGCCAATTAGACAGATGTCCGCAGGGGTTAATCTCTCCTCTGCATTCCGATTTAAGCTCCATCTGCTGGGGGTGTGCTCACTGGGCCTAGTAATCTTTTAAATGTATTAATTCTTACAAATAACACAGATTACAAGATGGAGGAACGATAACCTTGCACAGAATGATTTATGATTAACCCTTTCACTGGGAAAGGGGCCAAATATGCTTTGCATACAACCTATGCAACCCAGATCTAGAGTGTAAGCTCTTGTGAGCAAGACCATCTTCACCTCCTGATTCTCTTGACAATATTTTGTTTGTTAATGACTTGTTGAACTCACAATATAACTGTGAAGTGCTACGGATTATATTGGCATAATATGTTAGAGGGACACTCTGTGCACCAAGACCGCTTCATGTTTCTGAAGTTGTTTTGGTGCGTATATTCAGTCCCTTTATTTGATAATGTAAAACATTGCTGTTTCAATGCAATGGCAATGTGTACATTTTCCCTAAACCTTAAATTAGCCACTAGGGGCACCTTCTCTTTCAGATCTTCAATTTTCAATTTTCATGACACCTTACATGTCTAATCCTGCTCTATGAGAAGCATAAAATTGGTAAAAGCCAGTGCTGGCTGCGCAGGGATTGTTGTGGTTATGGTGCGAGGATTGCCCTAGAGCTCCCCATTGTAAGGAATCAGGTGATGCTCTCAGTCAATGAGCTAAGTCCTGCACATGGCCAACATCTACTGTTGTATGCAGCCTTTTAAGTGAGATTTATAGGCTTAAAGGGACACTATAGTCACCAGAACAACTACAGCTTATTGAATTTGTTCTGGTGAGTAGAAGCATTACCTTCAAGCTTTTTGCTGTAAACACAGTCTTTTCAGAGAAAATGCAGTGTTTACATTGCAGCCTAGTGATAACTTCACTGGCCACTCCTTAGATGGCTGTTAAGAGATCCTTCCTGGGTCATGGCTGCCTAAAATGCATCCAATCATTCAGTATCTCCTCCCTCTGCATGCAGACACTGAACTTTCCTCATAGAGATTCATTGATTCAATTCATCTCTATGAGCAGATGCTGATTGGCCAGGGCTGTGTTTGAATCATGCTGGTTCTGCCCCAATCTGCCTCCTTGTCAGTCTCAGCCAATCCTATGAGGAAGCATTGTGATTGGATCAGGCTACCACTTCTGACGATGTCAGCAGACTGCTTGTTTTTATGAGGCAAACAGCATGCAGAGCTACAGCTTCTGGCTTGAATACAGTAAGATTTTGCTATATTTATGGAGGCATGAGGGGCCCAGGGGGGCTAGATGGTGGTTTTAACACTATAGGGTCAGGAATACATGTTTGTGTTCCTGACCCTATAGTGATCCTTTAATACGTACAACTGTTGACGTAAGGTTTTTAATACTTTTTGTACAATAAAATTGTGAATGTATAATGCTATTTGCATACCGCTTAAATCGTTTTGGGAAACACATTTTTCCTACTGGATTTAGAAGTATTTTATAAACTGCACTTGCATGTGTATGTTTTTTTTTTTTAAAGTAGCGCCACACTATTTGTGATGGTTGTGGTGGTTGTATATAAATCTGTATCTGAGTCTGTAAATGAAAGGGAATTTCAGAATCGTTACTCTGTATATCAGGAATCGCTGTACACGGGGGATTGAGCTGATCTTCCTACCATGGAGTAAACAAAACGTGAAATCTGCTGCCTGAAAAAGTGACACAGAATGGTGGGAAAATGTCTCTGACAAAGAATCTGAGAAATGCCACAGGTGAAATTATATCTGAGAGGGAAATAAAAAATAAAAATCATGGACCTAATATGGTATTTCTAATCTCAGATTAAAATAATAAATCTGTTCTGATTAGTGTTTGTTAGCTGCAACGTTTGCAAAATATATATTAACCGTGACAAAAACATGCCCTTTTCATATATTCATATGTATCAGAGGCCATGGCAATGCCTCTGATACATTCAGCGTGCCGATGTTAGCGGTACCACCGTGGTGGTATTATGGCATTGTCACAGATATGCTGGGAATTGTAGTCACCAATGTCTTGGCAGCTCCAGATTCACGATACACACAGAATAGAGGATCATGGGGAACTGTTTGTGTCCCACTCTGGGAATTACGTGGCAGGTTAATAGAATTAGGGAAGGCCCCAGAGAAATGCTGTCACGGCAGCAGGAAGTTTGTAATTCTGCTGGGAACAAGCGCTGGGTTTTAGAGAGAAGCAGGTAGAAACACTTTGGATTTTCTGAGACGTTTATGCTCAGCATCAGGTTGATGAGAACATTTTGGGCATCCCAGCACTGGCACTATAAATCAATTTAGAGAATGACATAAAGAACTCGGGCACAAGATGTTCTCAGTACAAGTCATCTGATGGTGGCTAAACTTGGCACAGAAGTAGGTATAGAATCAGTGCCAAGTCAGCACAGTATTGCTCAGGTATTAAGGGCCTAATTACAGCACCTGCAGTTTACAAATATTGCTGAAGCCATAATTAATGTGTTTGAGTGACCTGATTGGAGCTGGGGGTCCGGTAAGGGAGTGCAGAATATTTTGTAGACTTTTAGATTGGGTTGATGAGGTATTTGCATTGTGGGTAGCTGGAGGGGATTGAGAATTAGCTAATTAACCATGGGTAATCATTATGGCTACATGTGGAATGGGATAAAGTTACAGTAATGAAGACATCCGTAATGAGTGAAGGAATCAACGTTGGCAGCACCAGATAAATGGCTTCTTAATGTGAAACAAAATGAATTGACGAGACACTTAATGTGATTCATTGCTTGGCCAACAATGTCTCTTACACCCCCAGCTTGCTTACATGGAACATGTAAGGCATTTATTATAATAAAAATAGGTCATTTGGAAGCAGGAGGCATTTCATCCCCATGGTTTTAGATCTTTAGAAGAATGTTTAAATTGGATCAGCAAAAGGTAGACTCCAAGAAGATGCCATAGCTACAATGCCATGTTTGCAAGCAGATCTCTACCCTACCTGAGTTTGGGCAGATACAGGTAAAGAATGAGCTAGTTGGCTCCTGTTCCAGAGGAAGGATCTGTTAGGATATCATGGTGTGTGGTTACCTTTGGACACTTCCCTTAATGAACTGTCATTAGTAGGACATTCTTTAGCTTAGAAGGTTGGGACCTATTATTTGACTATGCTACACAGATTAGTTGATTGATCTTGTGATCTATGAGCAAGGATTGGATAGAATTAGACTGAAGAAAGACAGGTCCATGCGAGAGGACCTTCCAATGAGATGAACCTGAACAAAAATGATCAGCTCTAGTTCTGACACAGTCAGGGTACATGTATGCTGACTGACAGGTGCAATTAAAAAAATAATTTATAACAAGAAACTAAAATGGAGGAGCCCAGTCCCAGGATGGTGGTAAATACAGTGGTGTGGATTCCTACATTTAATTTATTTTTCAGATTTCACAACAAATATTGTTAAATGTAGTACTGGCAGTAACTCAAATATTACAAATCCTGGTAAAATCCAGAATTCTAATACTTGAATGCTCCAGTACTTTTAAATACCCCACAGCATCAAGAACCTAGAATTCTAATACCCCACAGCATCAAGCACCTCGAATTCTAATACCGCATAAGCGTTATTAATCAGAATTTAAATACCCCATAATATTGATACCCCTGTATTGAGAACACACACGAGTCATCCACTTGCCAGCCAAGTCAGCACACAAACTCACCCACATGCCTTTCAGTTGTGACTCTCGCTGCTCCCTGCTACTCCAGTAAACTCCACACACCTTGCTACAACACCTTCCCTCCCAGGAACATCAGATGATATAAATGTTTAATGGCTCCTTATGTTTCACTCACACTCAGGCAGGCGACAAGCTGTCTTACCCGCTGTCTGCCTCCTGAACTTGAAACTCAAAGTCCGGATGTGCCACCAAGTCACACTTACCGATCCTCAATGACATCCTTGCAAGAAGTGGCTACAATGTATCCTGCTGTGGAGGCCAAGACAGCTTGTATGGAGGACACCAATCTGTAATCAAAGAAGGGAATGGAGAAAGGAGGGGTTGGGGGGTATCAGAGGGGCAGAGGGGGGAAAAGAGGAGTTATTCCACTGCTCTGATCTTCAAACCTTTATCCAGTCTGTAAACAGTAAAGGCCGTGTGGGCTACCACTTTAACAGCCTACAATGGGCTACATGACTTGCCTCGTTATTAAAGGAACATTATAGCGTTAGGACTATACACCTGTATTTATAACCCTATCATGGCCCTGTCTCTAGGCATATACAGGTCTTACCTCCAATTTGCATGTATAATTCATAAAATTAAAGATTTACTAAAAATTTTCCAGTGCCGAGGCTCCCTTGCTACTACTCACCACTTCACAATCCGTGAGGCCATCCAGGAGGCATGGCTTCCTCCATAATGGGCAAATCCTAGAGGAGCATTGGGGACCTGACGCACATGCGCAGTGAGTGGCGTGTGCGCATCCAAGCTTCCCCATAGTCCCCATAAGAAAGCATTGTTTTCAGTCATTTCTACAGGCCTCCACGTCACGTGACGGAGTTTTACTCTGTCAGTATGGCAGCCACTACCAGTGGATTTAAATATTGTACATGTAAATATTGCAGTCTCTAAAACACTGCATTGTTTTACATGAGGGGGTTAAAATGACAAGACCACTGCACCCAGACCTGCTCGGTGAGATGACGTGCTCTGGGTGTCCAGTCTGTGTAAGAATTTTGCAGATCAGTGCTTATAGTATGGCCCCAGGATGTGCCCACCTTATTCCAGGCAGTCTTGTAAACACACAATACTATGTAATGTGTGACAGCCATAGCTTTTTATATGGTATGTAATATATAGTCTCAGTCCCACAATCAACCACAGCCAGCCACCGGTAAAAACAGTTTATGAAAGTAATACATCAACAGAACAAAATATCACTTTATATTACTTATTTAGCACAAAATTATTCAGACTTGATTCCTCCCATGTGAAAGAGATTTTGACTGTCAGTGACAAGTAGATAAAAATGTCCAGTGGTTTAAATTAATGTTAAAGGACCACTATAATGCCAGGAAAACATACTCGTATTCCTGGCACTATAGGGTCTCTAGGTCTCCTCTACCCTTAGGATCCCCCTCCCGCCAGGCTCTAGAGTGAGGAAGGGGTTAAATCACTTGCCTTTCTCCAGCGCCGGGCTGCCTCGGCGGTGTGGACTCTCCGCCTCCTTTCCCCGTCATCGGCTGAATGCGCATGCGCGGCAAGAGCCACGCGCGCATTCAGCCAGTCCATTCACAATGCTTTCCTATGGACGCAAGCCTCTTCACAGTGAGAAGCACGGAAGTGCCTCTAGCAGCTGTCAATGAGACAGACACTAGAGGCTGGATTAACCCTAAGGTAAACATAGCAGTTTCTCTGCTATGTTTACAGCAGAAAGGGTTAATCCTAGATGGACCTGGCACCCAGACCACTTTATTAAACTGAAGTGGCCTGGGTGCCTATAGTGGTCCTTTAAGGCACACTAAGCACCAAAACAACTTCCGCTTAATTAAGTATTTTTGGGGTACAGATCACGCCCCTCTAGATTGTAAGCTCATTTGAGCAAGGTCCTCTTCAAACGATCATTCATGTCAAAATCTGTAATAGTTTGTCTTATTTGTTGGAATAGTTCCGTTAATAATATTATAAAGTGCTGTAGAATTTGTGGGTGCTATAAAAATTCCAATAACAATAATAATGCCCCTGCAGTCTCACTGCTCAATTCTCGGCCATTTAGGAGTTAAATCACTTTGTTTATACAGCCCTAGTCACACCTCCCATCATGTGACTTACATAGCCTTCCTAAACACTTCCTGTAAAGAGAGATCTAATATTTATTTCACAGTCTTTAGTTTAGAATGTATTATCTCCTGCTCTGTAAGAGCCGGCAGGAGCCTTCTGTGAGTGATTAAAGTTCAAATAACAGAGCAGGAGATCGTTTTAAAGGGACATTCCAAGAACTATAAAATACTCCATATTGTTTTATTACTACTGATTGTAGTGGTTATGGTGCAAGGACCCTGTGTGTGCAGTCTTCCCAATTTTTGTCAAACTAAGCTGTTTATCAAAAACAATGGATTCTCTCGCCATTTAAAGACAATCCTCTCATGCGGGGTGACATTCCAAGTTTCGCCTTCATCATTGCGCCCAAAATATTTGTACGGGTGAACAGAATTTGTTTTGTTAAATGTTTTCCCTTTCTTCTCCTGTTTGGCTGCTCTTTTTTTAATTTGAAATCTAAGGTGTTTCTAAAATGGGTCATAAAACATGAAATATGACGACGGAGGGTGAACTGTGCTACATAGAGAATAATTCATTCCCTGACAGTATTTACCAGAAATACCTGAACTAATGCTGTTACAGGTGCAGCTTTTCACATTTAAAGAAATATTTTACACCTGAACACTAAGGTTTATATATATAGCTATCTGCCAGACCCAGGATCCTCATATTCCACTCACACTACACATCCACTCATACTCCATGTCCACTCACACTACACATCCACTCATACTCCATGCCCACTCACACTACACATCCACTCATACTCCATGTCCACTCACACTAGACATCCACTCATACTCCATGTCCACTCACACTACACATCCACTCATACTCCATGTCCACCCACACTGCACATCCACTCATACTCCATGTCCACTCACACTACACATCCACTCATACTCCATGTCCACCCACACTACACATCCACTCATACTCCATGCCCACTCACACTACACATCCACTCATACTCCATGTCCACTCACACTACACATCTACTCATACTCCATGCCCACTCACACTACACATCCACTCATACTCCATGCCCACCCACACTACACATCCACTCATACTCCATGTCCACCCACACTACACATCCACTCATACTCCATGTCCACTCACACTACACATCCACTCATACTACACATCCACTCATACTCCATGCCCACCCACACTACACATCCATTCATACTCCATGTCCACTCACACTACACATCCACTCATACTCCATGTCCACTCACACTACACATCCACTCATACTCCATGCCCACTCACACTACACATCTACTCATACTCCATGCCCACTAACACTACACATCCACTCATACTCTATGTCCACTCACACTACACATCCACTCATACTCCATGTCCACTCACACTACACATATACTCATACTCTATGTCCACTCACACTACACATCCACTCATACTCCATGTCCACTCACACTACACATCCACTCATACTCCATGCCCGCTCACACTACACATCTACTCATACTCCATGTCCGCTCACACTACACATCCACTCATACTCCATGTCCGCTCACACTACACATCCACTCATACTCCATGTCCGCTCACACTACACATCTACTCATATTCCATGCCCGCTCACACTACACATCTACTCATACTCCATGCCCACTCACACTACAAATCTACTCATATTCCATGCCCGCTCATCCGCTCATACTACAAATCTACTCATACTCCATGCCCACTCACACTACACATCCACTCATACTCCATGCCCACTCACACTGCACATCCACTCATACTCCATGTCCACTCACACTACACATCCACTCATACTCCATGCCCACCCACACTACACATCCACTCATACTCCATGTCCACTCACACTACACATCCACTCATACTCCATGTCCACTCACACTACACTTCCACTCATACTCCATGTCCACTCACACTACACATCTACTCATACTCCATGTCCACTCACACTACAAATCTACTCATACTCCATGCCCACCTACACTACACATCCACTCATACTCCATGTCCACTCACACTACACATCCACTCATACTCAATGTCCACTCACACCACACATACACCATGTCCACTCACTCTACACATCCACACATACTCCATGTCCACTCACACTACACATCCACTCATACTCTGAACATTCACACACGGGAGCTATGGGTGTCTATACTGTTTCTCAGCCATACTCCCAGTTGGTGGGACAGAAGTCTAGATTCCTCCTTGATACTCAGGGAGATTAAGGATAAAGAAAACCATAGAGAAAAAGCCATAGGGCCATCCCTACAGTGGGCAATTCCAAGCCAGATGTAATGCCTGTAAAATTCCACTAGAGGCACACTTCCCCGGGTAAACTCTTGGAGTGTCTGGTTAATGGGATTAATTGGCTACCATACTAGTTTCCTTGCATCATGGCATAGATAATTAGACAGGAGTATGTGTCCATTCTCCGAGATTCTCTTCCATACAGGATAATCCATTTCTCTGGCTATTTTTCAACTTCGGTTAAATGATGTCATGACAAAACCAGGGTATACTGTGACTGGACTTGTACACAAACTACAAACATCAGCATGTATAGCAACCTGCATTCATACACTGATAAACGACCACAGTCATTAGAACTGGCCTTCATTCTTACACTCAAACAGCTGTCACAGACAATTCTTACACTCATACAATTATAACAAATTATCACAGACAACTCTTACACTCATACAAGTATCATAGTCACGAGAAATGGCCTTCATTCTTACATTTATACAATAACCACTGTCATGAGAACTGGCCTTTATTCCTACACTCATACAGTTACCACAATCATGGGAAGTAGCCTGCATTCCTAAACTCCTTCTACTTTCAGAGACAAGATAAATGACATTCATTCATATAATTATAAAATATATCTATATATAGACTGGCATACATTCCTTCACTGATACAATTACTGGAGATATACATGGACTAGCCCATTGATATGATTATCGATCTCACTAATACAATCATACAAATTATATAACCTATATTCCTTAACTGATAAAATGATATGGCCTACATTCCTAAACCAATAATTATAATTATATAATATATACATGGACTAGCACCCTGCTACAATTATAAGAGAATTACATGGACTGGCCTACATTCCTAAATGATACAATTATATGAGAATATATATGAGATATAAATGCACTGGTCCACATTTCATAATTGGATACAGTTATCAGAAACATGAGAACATGTCTTCAGTTCTACACTGATACCATTATCTCTGACTTAAAAATCATCCACATTCAAAAATGGATTAGATTATTCACTGATACAATTATCAGAGATACAAAGATATGCCAACTTTCATATGTTGATACAGTTATCAAACATATATGGATCAACATACATTCCTACACTGATGTAGTTACCGAAAATGCATGAACCTCAATTCTTACAATTATTCAATTATGAAACATACATGGACCAGTCTACATTCCTGCACTGATACAATTATCAAGCATTTAGAGACTGGCCTACGTTTCCATGCTCATACAATTGTCAAACATGCAGGGACTGGCCTACATTCCCACATTGATGCAATTATCAAAGATCCGTGGACTGTCCTACATTTATTATCAACAATAGAAAGACTAGCCCATATAGTTACACTGATACAATAACCATGTATACATGGATTAGTCTATATTCCTACACTGATACAACTATCAAACTTATATGGACTGGCTAACAATGCTCATAGAGATTCCTACACTGGTACATTTATCAAAGACACATTGACCAGCTTATATTCATATGCCGATACAATACTACCATCTGAGATATATCTGGGCTGGCCTACATTCCTACACTGACACCATTATCAGGTGTACAAGGATGACAAACCTTGAAGCGAAGACAATTTTAGAATTACAGACAAATAATGTGCAGCTGATGCATATACACAGGTATACAGGCGTACAATGACATACATACACACAATGTGCACTGATGGTGAATGGCATGCACACATACAATGTTAATGCAGTAGGCTAATATACACAGATAAACAGGCGTACAATGACATACATGCACACACACAATGTTAATGGGCTAATATGAACTGATGCATATACACAGGTATACAGGCATACAATGACATACATACACACAATGTGCACTGATGGTGAATGGCATGCACACATACAATGTTAATGCAGTAGGCTAATATACACAGATATACAGGCGTACAATGACATACATGCACACACACAATGTTAATGGGCTAATATGAACTGATGCATATACACAGGTATACAGGCATACAATGACATACATACACACAATGTGCACTGATGGTGAATGGCATGCACACATACAATGTTAATGCAGTAGGCTAATATACACAGATATACAGGCGTACAATGACATACATGCACACACACAATGTTAATGGGCTAATATGAACTGATGCATATACACAGGTATACAGGCATACAATGACATACATACACACAATGTGCACTGATGGTGAATGGCATGCACACATACAATGTTAATGCAGTAGGCTAATATACACAGATATACAGGCGTACAATGACATACATGCACACACAATGTTAATGGGCTAATATGAACTGGGTGGGTGAACAGACATTTCTATAATTTGTGTATATTCACTGATATGAACGTTAAATGACCCTGTGCCCTCTGTACAATGTCACACCATCCTTAAACTCTCCATTATCCCTCTGCCCCCAGCGTGCCCTCCAGACACCCCTCCCTCTAATTCCATGCCATTGTCCTGTCCTTGCAGCAGCTCATCCTGTGCCCTGCAGGGATGGCAGAGAGGGCAGCCTGGCATTGCCAATACCTACCTGGCAGACACTATGATGGTGTTAGATTCCTCGCCACGGAAAAGCTGCAGCCTCCGCAGTCCTGCCTTGGAAAGGAGAAACAGACCTGGGAAGAAAAGGCTGCCCGCCGCTAAAACATGTACCATTGCGGCAGGAGGAGAGATGTGGCAGAAAGAGAGGGGGAGGGGGGAGGCACAGAGGAGAGGGGGGAGTGATGGAGAGACAGAGAAAGGATAAAGAGGGGTGGGGGGACGAGGGGGGCAATGGGAGAGGATTCAGAGAGCAAGGAATTGGGATGTAGAGAAGGAGAGGCAGACAATGAGGGATGCCTAGTGGTACCCTGGTTCTGGCAGCTCAGGGATGCTGCCAAGAGGACAGCAGGGGAAGGGGCTCAGGGATGCTGCCAGGATGGTAGAGGCGAGCAGGGGAAGGGGCTCAGGAATGCTGCCAGGCTGACAGAGGAGAGCAGGGGAAGGGGCAGACAGAGAGAGCAGGGATGATCTGTGACAGTAAGAGGGAGAGACACACAGACTAGAGGAGGGCTTGCATCCTAGGGAGGAGGGATTTAAAGAGACAGCAGAGCTTCTTATTGTGACATGCTGGACACAGCTCTTATAATCCAGTTTGGGAATGTCTTTGGTCTAATCCTCGTTAGAAATAAACCACTTTAAAAGGACGTCTCCTAACGGTCTGTCTGTGGGGCATCTCTGTATAAGACATAAATAGACTGTATATGAGAGCATGCCACAGCCCTGTTCCCTCTATATAAGCACATTACATCCTTAGTCTGCATATAAGCATATCTCATGGACCTTGTCCCTGTATTAAAGCACCTTATATCTCTGTCCTGTGTATAACAGCATCTAATACACTATTCTCTGTATAAGAGCATCTTGCATTTATGTCCTCTTTTTCTGGGTGTCTTACAGCCCCCTATTCTTTGTATAAAGATATACGGAATATCTCATCTAAAAGGGTATCTTACATCCCTGCTTCTTATATGACAGCATTTTAAAACTCATCTCAATATATGAGATCCTCCTGAAATATTATCTGTACAGGAAAAATTCACAATCATCTTGTTTTATATAAGAGCATCTCACAGTGTTCTCTGTATTAGAACAGCTCACAGCCCTATCCTCAGTATAAAAGCATCTCACTGTCATGTTCTCCCTATATGATTTAAAAAAAAAAAAAAAAAGATAGTTAGATTTTCTACATATAAAACATATCTCAGCCCTGTACTATGTATAAGGGCATGTCACGGCCCTGGCGGTTAGTACTACCTTATTATAAAGACACCTTACTATCCCCGCAGTGAAAGCCTGTTAAACCGCACCTCTGTATAAGAGCAGCTGACAGCCAGAAAGAGCCTTCCTGCGGGATAATGGGTGACTAACACACCATGTGTCACTCTGCAGGTGACACAGACAGAAGGGACTTGTCATCTGTAATTAGCAGAGAAAGAGAAACCGAGTTCACCGCTTTAACCCCTGCACTCCTACTCAGCCCAGAATCCTGGGGATTAACCCATCACAGGACGACGCAATGCTCCGCTCTGTGCAGCACCTAAGGAGTTAACCGAAAAGCGCTGATTTTCCTTTGGGACTTGCAGGGTCCCGCGGGTGACATTAGCTGTCATGACGCACAATTTAATTTATACATTACAGCTTTATTCAAAGGAAAAATCCTGTATCCCAGCTTTTACCATAAGCACCGTATCCCTATAGGGAAATCAATCCAGCCTTAACTAGCAATGGAGGGACATTAAATATGGCTGGGACATCACTGGGTAATACAAGGTCAGCATATCTCCATTGCATCAGATGACTATGGCGTTTTATTCCTGCGTACATTCCGCTGTGTATGGATTGATCACTTGCATATGGCTCTAAGCGAGGATCAGGCCGGCTTGGGATAAAACTAGCTTTGTTTCCTCAATATGTAAATATAGAATTACTCATCTTATTAAACAGATTATTACAATGATATAAATATATTTAAATTAATAACACAACACTATGAAACCATAACTATACTGAAGGCACAGGTAGGGCATTCCATTATTATTATTATTATTATTATATAATTTATATGGCACCTTCTTATACTTCACATACAAAAATAAATATCAATCAAGTTAAGGTAAAGAAGAGTCCCACCCGTAAAATTGTTTACAAACTAGAAAAGGGTTGACCACGAAAGTGAACCCCCACTTGTGACAGAGCTACAGTGTCATTAAAGGGACACTAGAGGCATCACAACAACTTTAGCTTAATCAAGCAGTTTTGGTGTATAGATTATGCCACTGCAGTTTCACTGCTCAATTCTCTGCCATTTTGAAGTTAAATCACTTTTGATTCTGTTTATGCGACCTTAACCACACCTCCCCTGGCTGTGACTCACACAGCCAACAAAACAAAACATGGTTTCCTTTCCAATCAGGTCTTACAGCACAGTGTGTTTAATTTAGAGGATATCTCCTGCTCTATAAATGGAACTTTACTCACACTCAGGAAGCTTATGTGGGCTCTAGCAGACTATTATGGGAGCAGAAGACAAGAGATTCTAAATCAAACAGAATGTGCAATAAAGGAAGTTTAATCGTTAGATCTCACTTTACATGAAATGTGTAGGGAGACTGTGTAGATAGATCACATGCAGTGGGTGTGGCTGCATAAATAAAGTGATTTAACTAATAAATGACAAAGGAGTGAGTGCAGAGGCAAAATGTATACTCTGAAATCATGAATTATTAGGAACAATTGAGGAAATGGAGTATTTCAGAGTTAACTGTGATTTAGGGTTATCTGTGATTGGGACATACCTGAGATAGAGAGTATTGGTGAAATTTCAATCATTCACAGTTTAGGAATTAACCCTGTCAGGCTTATTCGCTGCAAATTGTGGAGAATTGAAAATAAAATTTTAAAATTTAGGGGAGTAAAAAAGTGTAGATTTGAAAAAACATATCCAAATTCTGTGTAGTTACAGATTAGCACTTCTATTAGGAATCTGATTTTATTTCCAATCACATATGAGGAGAAAACCACACAAACTGTATAGAGAATATAGAGAGGATGACAAGAAATGTTAATTTGAATAAAATGCCATGTGAGTGCCTTTTCATATTCCATGTGCGTCAGTATTTCCATGCTTCCGTTATTCAGGAAATCAATTGATTAATCACAGAAGAGGTCTCCTGAGACCTGCCCTAATTCATGTATTGATTTCCCATGGTAACACACTAATTCTCCAAGCTGCCTGTCATCAGAATGTATGTACATACCAAGCCTGCAGAACCGGCAGAAACACACGGCCCAGCACGCAACTGTCAGGAAAACACAGAAAAATGGACATCACACTACTTATTGTCCTGGACTTACTACCACACTTATCTCAAAACAACCCCGTGATATAATAAAAATTACTCAAATATAACGTTTATTCACCAAACTCTGAAAAATTATAATCAGAGATCGGCTGATTCAGCCTCTATTTTGTCATTTGCATGTAAATGCATTACACTTCAAACTTCTGCTGTTGCCAGAACCCCATGTTTCTTCTACGTACAGCACATAAGAAGATGGAAGATGTTTTCCATTCCGCCATGCCATTTTTGACTACGTTTTGCCATTCTGCTAAAATTCATATTTAGTGAGTAAGCCCCGAATTGTAAAGCCCCTTCTCTGATTAACTAAGAGGCTTAGCTCCATCTGCAGAGTGATAACATGCATCGCTGCTGTTTGAATGAAGGGGTTAATCCTAAATGTGTGATTACGGCTGGAGGGATTAGCAAGTGTCACAGAGGTAATGCAAATGTGTTTTGCATGGAGTTTTGGTTTGCAAACTGCAGAGGAAGCGAATGGGGCTGGGCTGGTAGTCTGTGGCTCTCCCAGCTGTTCAGTCACCACCATTTCCTTTGGGGGAGGGAGGATTATGGGGATTTTAGTTTGTTAAAGGGATTCTTTAGCGTTAGGAATACAAATCTGTATACTATAGAGCCATCTGTTCCCCCCCCCAAACTTACACCCCCTCTGGCGGATAAAGGGTTAAAAAAAAATATTTGCGTACGCACCCGATTTCAGAGCCTATATGCCTCTGCACTGAGTTGGCGCTCCACCTCCTGACATCATCCGACGGCGAGTGCTACTGCCAGAGGGCCACGACCGCATTAGACCCATTGCTTCAATACTTTGTGGATTTTACTGACACAGAGCGTAAGGACGTCCAGCTTAATTTAGGGGACCAAAAGTCCGTTAGGAACTAGGAAGTGCCTCTAGTGGCTGACTGATTGACAGCCACTAAAGGCATTCTTAGTCCTGCAATGTAATTATTGCAGTTTCTCAAAAACGGCAAAGATTTCCATTGCAGGACTAAGTGGGACTGGGACACTGCACCCAGATCACTTCAATGAGATGAAGTGGTCTGGGTGTTTATAGTGTCCGTTAAGCACATCTCCCTCTAGTGGCTGTTTTCAGGACATCAACTAGAAGCATTTCTTCTGCAACATTGGTCATATGATCGAAAGGACCCTCATCTCCTCGTCTATTAGTTTGTGAAACCTTGTATTGTCTTTTTACTTGTACCAACTGTACACATGGACAGCGCTGCAGAATGCGATGGTGCTTTATAAATTAAGTATAATAATGAAAACTCACCTTTCAAACCCTCAGAGGTGGGGGAACAACTAATTAGGTAAATTAAAACTATAGCGTTATATATAGAATACATTATTGTTTTCTGTACTAAAAAGAGAAAGTTTAGGGTAGTTCTGTGGCTCTAACCTCCCTCGAAAAATGATAAAGGAGGAAGAGGAGCGTCCCAGAGAGACCCTAGGTTGTCACGGTGTCCTCGGCACTAAATCTTGCTTGTAACCCCGGGAGAGATACAGAAAATCCAGACACTGGTACGGCTGGGGAAAAATAAAATAAAATAAGGAATAACTTTATTATATCAAAAATGAATAAATGAATCTATAAATATAATAATGTCTGCTAATGCAGTAAGTGATATGTGGAAATGAATGTAAGAAGGTCTAATGGTTAGCTGTGAGGAGCTGGGCCTAAGGTGGAAAAAATCTAAAAAAGGTGATTGCTCCACAAATGTTGGAGAAAAACATTTATTTATTTATTTATATATTTATTATTCAAGTAGAGATTGTAGCCGTATCAGTCCAGTGATGTAGATGTAAAAAACAGATAGAATTCGTATCTTGCAATACCTTTTTTTTTGGACAAGCTTTCGGGAGAACCTCCCTTTCTCAGGTCTGAAGCATTTCTGAGCAAGACGACACATAGAATTTAAAGTTGAGTTGCGATTCCGGGGTTATTTATTTATTAGTTCGTTTTAATATAATCAAGCTGTTCCCAAACTTTGTTTGATTCCCCATCCCAGCCCTACCAGGTGCTAGATTTTGTTTTGAGCTGCTCGTATTGTTTCCCTAACACTATATCCTTTAAGGCATGGGTCCTCAAACTCCGGCCCCCCAGATGTTGCTGAACTACAACTCCCATGATTCTTTGAATTACATAGATAGCCAGAGAATCATGGGAGTTGTAGTTCAGCAATATCTGGGGGGCTGGAGTTTGAGGACCCATGCTTTAAGGGATGGTTTAGGTTGGGAAGGGGGTTAGGATAGGGGATCTGTAACGTTAACGCTGCCCTTAACTATAAGCCACCCACACTAACTCCTCCTAACGTACACAGCGGGTCTATGTAATGCAGTGACATTGTAGTAATGACAATAGCTATTTTATGTCAGCTCCAGGATTGAGAATTCTATTTCAGGATTTTGAAGCTAGGGGGAATCAGTGCTTTCTGGTTTTAATATACTCTGGATTGTGATTGAATCACACGTGTGATTATTAAGAAGCATTTTCAAATATTCCTTCGTCTGTACCATAAAGATGTATTCTACCAGCTCTGTATAATTCTCATACAATGCTCAGCGCTGCGTCAGAACAGCTTAAGAAGCTGGAGAATGTTATGTGGTTTGATATCGCCCTCTAGGGTGCATGATAGGTAATGCAAAGAAGCACATTTTTGCACTAAACTCTAGTGACAAAGAGGGTTAGTTATACAAGGTTGGTTAAAATTCAGAGTAGGGTTTGAGGAGTCAATAACTTTTTTATTAATAAAACAATTTCAGTGATATTGTATGTAGTACACCAATATTTCCAATGAAGTCAGCACACGGTAGTAGCTCCAAAATAATGCCACACAGAGGTAATGAACAACTGCACAATTTATTAAAAATAGATCCACGCTCATGATGAATCTCCCAAGACTCAGTTATAAATTGGACCTGCGACAAACAAATGGAATTACTAACAAATTTATTAACAAAGTTAGAACAAAGTTATTTACCTGTCAAACCCTTCTCTGCGTTTTGGCCCACCCTATGGAACAGAGCGTTGGAGTGATAATCATAGGACAAAACCTCAAATTTTGTTATTTTAACCGGAATTTGTAAATCAGTTATTAGCTTATTCCAACTCTGTGTTTGGGGAATGGGACTGGTGGAACCCAGCATGAAGGAAGGAACCTGAGCTATGAGACTATCAACCTCGAGTACTCACTAAACACCAAACAGCACAGAAAATCCAAGCTAGACTTGGACATTCGGTTTCAAACAAATTGCGATTTGTCCAAATTGAGGGCGATTGGCGTCCATATTCCGTAACTACAAATCACCATATGGTCAAATCACAAAAAAACGAAACGAGGAATGGACGAGCAGTTTCGTGATTCAGAGTTCCACCTGTAGCGACAAAAAACACGGAAAAAAAACAAACATAAAAAAAAAACCTGGGGTATTACAGGGGAGGGTGTGATACTGGGGTATTAGTGAGGGGGGGAGGGTGTGATACTGTGGTATTAGTGAGGGGGGAGGGTGTGATACTGGGT
>OW240918.1:150098864-150109744 GCA_933207985.1 Pelobates cultripes
GGTGTGATCCTGGGGTATTACAGGGGAGGGTGTGATACCGGGGTATTACTAGGGGGGTGGGTGTGATACTGGGGGGTAGGGTGTGATACTGGGGTATTACTGGGGAGGGTGTGATAGTGGGGTATTACTGGGGAGGCTGAGTACCTCCGCCAATCGATGCTCCTAGCACTTGCCGTGGACTCCAAGCACTCCAACCGACACCATCAGCACTGTGGACCCCACTTCCAGTGATGCAGCTGCACCGGGGTCTCGTCGTCTCTCACCCACCCTGGATCCTCGACCAGGATCCAGCTCCCAGTGGGTGAACCTCTCCTAAATCCAGAGAGCGTAGCAGGAACAAATCAAGCTCTTACAAGAGCTGATTCTGGGGAGTAAGTGATTATAGCAATCCCCAGAGTGTAGGTATCCCTTCGCCCAAGCAGGCGCCAAGGCTTCAAGAAAGGTGCAAGTAGGTCTGGTTTATTGAGGACTACCTGCCCGGTATTTATGCAAGTGTCCACCAGGTGGACACTCCCCTAGGGGACCTGATGGAACAATGGGACACATATTGGATATTAGCCAATCACAGACAATACAAACAAAACACTCCCACAGTGACATCACAATCCCTCCTCTCTATCCTGGAGATAATTGGGAAGTAATCAAATTATCTCCCAAGACAGAAGCAAGACTCCATTATCCACATGGTTACAAAAAGACATAAAATTACACAATGTTACAATTACTACATAAAACATATACATGCAACATATCCCCAGATAGCTTAGATCTGAGTGCACATTATTACCGAATGGCACTCAGATCACCTACATACAGTTCAATCACCATGGAGCCAAAGTCTTTTCCATAGTCTTTCGTTACACGAACAGGCTCCATGGCATAGCTATCTGGGGTAGCACTACTCACATACTGAAAGTCCCAAACGCCCCTGCAGAAATACACAAATAAACCTTTCTGCAGGGGAAAATACAGCTATCAGCACATGGGCCATAGTCGGAAGGCAGGAGGCTAGTGGCGAAGGGCACTTCGTCACAGTGTGATACTGGGGTTTTACTGGGGAGGGTGTGATACTGGGGTATTACTGGGAAGGGTGTGATAGTGGGGTATTACTGGGAGGGTGTGATACCGAGGTATAACTGGGAGGGTGTGATGCTGGGGTATTACTGGGGAAGGTGTGATACTGGGGTATTACTGGGGAGGGTGTGATACTGGGGTATTACTGGGGTTGGTGTGATAGTGGGGTATTACTGGGGAGGGTTTGTTACTGAGGTATTAATGGGGAGGGTGTAATAGTGGGGTATTACTGTGGAGGGTGTGATACTGAGGTATTACTGGGGATGGTGTGATGCTGGGGTATTACTGGGGAGGGTGTGATGCTGGGGTATTACTGGGGAGGGTGTGATGCTGGGGTATTACTGGGGAGGGTGTGATACTGGGTATTACTGGGGTGTGATACTGGGGTATTATTACTGGATAGGGTGTGATCCTGGGGAATTACTGGGAAGAGTGTGACCCTGGGGTATTACTGGGGAGGGTGTGATACTGGGGTATTACTGGGGTGGGTGTGATCATGGGGTATTACTGGGGAGGGTGTGATACTGGGGTATTACTGGGGAGGGTGTGATAGTGGGGTATTACTGTGGAGGGTGTGATACTGAGGTATTACTGTGGAGGGTGTGATACTGAGGTATTACTGGGGAGGGTGTGATACTGGGGTATTACTGGGGAGGGTGTGATGCTGGGGTATTACTGGGGAGGGTGTGATACTGGGTATTACTGGGGTGTGACACTGGGGTACTATTACTGGATAGGGTGAGATCCTGGGGTATTACTGGGGAGGGTGTGATACTGGGGTATTACTGGGGTGGGTGTGATCATGGGGTATTACTGGGGAGGGTGTGATACTGGGTATTACTGGGGTGTGATACTGGGGTATTATTACTGGATAGGGTGTGATCCTGGGGTATTACTGGGAAGGGTGTGACCCTGGGGTATTACTGGGGAGTGTGTGATACTGGGATATTACTGGGGTGGGTGTGATACTGGGGTATTACTAGAGAGGGTGTGATACTGGGTATTACTGGGGAGGGTGTCATAGTGGGGTATTACTGGGGAGGGTGTGATACTGGGGTATTACTAGAGAGGGTGTGATACTGGGTATTACTGGGGAGGGTGTGATACTGGGGTATTACTGGGGAGGGTGTGATACTGGGCTATTATTAGAGAGGGTGTGATACTGGTTATTACTGGGGAGGGTGTCATAGTGGGGTATTACTGGGCAGGGTGTGATACTGGGGTATTACTCGAGAGGGTGGGGTACTGGGCATTAAGGAGGAGGGTTATTGTGCGATACTAGAAGTGATAGGACATTTATAAGGGATATTAATAGAGAGCTATTAAAGGTCAGGTGATATTAGAGACAGAAAATGAAGTTGAGGGGAGGGTATTTGCGCTGGATTTGGGGTGTTGGAAGTTGAGGGATTATTGGGGGAGGGTATTTGCGCTGGATTTGGGGTGTTAGAAGTTGAGGTATTATTGGGGGAGGGTATTTGCGCTGGATTTGGGGTGTTAGAAGTTGAGGTATTATTGGGGGAGGTTATTTGCGCTGGATTTGGGGTGTTAGAAGTTATGGTATTATTGGGGAGGGTATTTGCGCTGGATTTGGGGTGTTGGAAGTTGAGGTATTATTGGGGGAGGATATTGGTACTGATATTAGAGAATTCTACTAAGGGGGAAAATTTGCGCTGAAGGTTGGGGTGTCACAGGATATTTTTGGTAAGGGGGTTTGGCGCAGACGGTGGAGTTTAGAGAATATAATTAGGGAGCGTTGATGCTAAATGTAGAATGTTGTAGAGCGTATTATTGGGAAGGATTGTGGTGCTGAAAGTTGGGGTGTTAGAGGTGGAATTGCTGGAGTTTTGGGGAGCACTGTTACTGCCAGGCTATTGTTTAATCTGTTATTGACCTTTGTGTTCTCTCTTCTAGGATTCCTGCAGCCTCCGAGAAAATGGCTGTAAGTCCCAAACCACAATCCAGCATGTCTCCTTCACTGTACCCTCCTCGCTATGCGTGTCTCAGTCAGTGTTCTCTCCTCGCTATGTGTGTCTCAGTCCGTGTTCTCTCCTCGCTATGTGTATCTCAGTCCGTGTTCTCTCCTCGCTATGTGTGTCTCAGTCTGTTTTCTCTCCTCGCTATGCGTGTCTCAGTCTGTGTTCTTTCCTCGCTATGTGTGTCTCAGTCTGTTTTCTCTCCTCGCTGTGCGTGTCTCAGTCCGTGTTCTCTCCTCGCTATGCGTGTCTCAGTCTGTGTTCTTTCCTCGCTGTGCGTGTCTCAGTCCGTGTTCTCTCCTCGCTATGCGTGTCTCAGTCTGTGTTCTTTCCTCGCTATGTGTATCTCAGTCCGTGTTCTCTCCTCGCTATGCGTGTCTCAGTCTGTGTTCTTTCCTCGCTGTGCGTGTCTCAGTCCGTGTTCTCTCCTCGCTATGCGTGTCTCAGTCTGTGTTCTTTCCTCGCTATGTGTATCTCAGTCTGTGTTCTCTCCTCGCTGTGCGTGTCTCAGTCTGTGTTCTCTCCTCGCTATGTGTGTCTCAGTCCGTGTTCTCTGCTCGCTATGTGTGTCTCAGTCTGTGTTCTCTCCTCGCTATGCGTGTCTCAGTCCGTGTTCTCTCCTCGCTATGCGTGTCTCAGTCCGTGTTCTCTCCTCACTATGTGTGTCTCCGTCCGTGTTCTCTCCTCGCTGTGTGTATTTCAGTCCGTGTTCTCTCCTCTCTGTGTGTCTTAGTCCGTGTTCTCTCCTCGCTGTGCGTGTCTCCATCCGTGTTCTCTCCTCGCTATGTGTATTTCAGTCCGTGTTCTCTCCTCGCTATGTGTATCTCAGTCCGTGTTCTCTCCTCACTATGTGTGTCTCAGTCCGTGTTCTCTCCTCACTATGTGTGTCTCAGTCTGTTTTCTCTCCTCGCTGTGTGTGTCTCAGTCCGTGTTCTCTCCTCACGTGTTCTCTCCTCACTAGTGTGTGTCTCAGTCCGTGTTCTCTCCTCACTATGTGTGTCTCAGTCCGTGTTCTCTCCTCACTATGTGTGTCTCAGTCCGTGTTCTCTCCTCGCTATGCATGTCCCAGTCTGTGTTCTTTCCTCGCTGTGCGTGTCTCAGTCCGTGTTCTCTCCTCGCTATGCGTGTCTCAGTCTGTGTTCTTTCCTCGCTATGTGTATCTCAGTCCGTGTTCTCTCCTCGCTATGCGTGTCCCAGTCTGTGTTCTTTCCTCGCTATGTGTGTCTCAGTCTGTGTTCTCTCCTCGCTATGTGTGTCTCAGTCCGTGTTCTCTGCTCGCTATGTGTGTCTCAGTCTGTGTTCTCTTCTCTCTGTTTGTGTCTCAGTCCGTGTTCTCTCCTCGCTATGTGTATATCAGTCCGTGTTCTCTCCTCGCTGTGCGTGTCCCAGTCTGTGTTCTCTCCTCGCTATGTGTGTCTCATTCCGTGTTCTCTCCTCACTGTGCGTGTCTCAGTCCGTGTTCTCTCCTCGCTATGTGTGTATCAGTCCGTGTTCTCTCCTCGCTGTGCATGTCTCAGTCTGTGTTCTCTCCTCGCTGTGCGTGTCTCCGTCCGTGTTCTCTTCTCGCTGTGTGTATTTCAGTCCGTGTTCTCTCCTCTCTGTGTGTCTTAGTCCGTGTTCTCTCCTCGCTGTGCGTGTCTCCATCCATATTCTCTCCTCGCTATGTGTATTTCAGTCCGTGTTCTCTCCTCGCTATGTGTATCTCAGTCCGTGTTCTCTCCTCGCTATGTGTGTCTCAGTCCGTGTTCTCTCCTCGCTGTGCGTGTCTCAGTCCGTGTTCTCTCCTCTCCTTTCTGCCAACATACTACACAGGACTTTATGATTAATATACATTTCATATAATCCCACTGCCTGCACTCTATATTCTCACATTGTCTTGTTTACAGGCTCTCACAGCTCCCGCTGTCTCGTCGTCCGCAGCCACCACCACCACCACTGAGCTGGCTGTTCCTCTCCCTGGGGTCGTATTCCTTGCCGTCTCATTGTATCTCATTGTGTTGCTGTTTCTTCTTCTCCTTCATCAGTGTTTAAAGGTGAGAATGTTTCCTCAGCTCGGCCATTTCTTTCTGTTCAATCATTTTCCTGACTATCTTTTATATCTGCTCTTTCTCTTACAGGCCCGAGGGTGCTGCCCATCATGTATGGGTTGGCAGAGGGTTGGTGAGCTGGGAGTTTGTGATATGTGCGTGAGCTGTGCCCAGTCATGTGATTGCAGAGTCCCCTCGGTCACAAGGTGTATGGACAGCTGCTGTCCCTCTAAGAAGGTGAGCTCCACATTGTCTCACTTTACGTACAAGGAAGGGGAACATGTTTGGGTACAATACAGGAAAGTGATGGAGTCTGGGATGTAATAGATCTTTTCATTGATTTGCACAAAAGACCCCCCTTCACTCCTGCATCCCTTACCTGGCATTTTCCCACTCTCTCCCCTACCCCTTTTCCATGGCCTTTTCCCTCCTTTGCCACTTAGCTATCCTTCTCCCCCTTCACCACTCCCTTTGATTGCCCCTTCCCTAGCCTTTTCCTTTTCTGGCCTTTTCCCTCCCTTGCCCCTTCCCTAGCCTTTCCCCCTTCTTCTTTTTTTCCTACCCTTCCATTTTTGCTCTTTCCCTGACCTTACATGGTTCCATTTTGTGTGATAGTATAATTGGGAGGTTTTCTCTCTGGGATTTAGTCTATTGCTGCTTCCTGACCATCTCTCTCTCCATCTATCAGTGTTGTGGAGATTGCCGCTGTCCGTCAAGTTGTCCTCTCTGTGACTTCGCCTGCACTTACCAACCGCCTGACTGCAACCTCATCAACTGCATCTGCTTTGAGATAAAGCTCCGGTGATGGTAGCGGTGAGGCCGTGAGACTTGCATCTCCAAGAGTGGACTTCTGTAGGAAATGTGCTGCTCCTGAGCTGTGTGAATCCTTTCATCTCTTTGTGTTCTCGATCCCACTTACCTAGGAGTGCGGTCTTATCGACCTGTGTTTTAGTCTGTCCTTTCTCCAATGTTTTATCTTTCAGGATAATTGGGGCATAGGCGTTCTTACCTGTTATGAAGCAACAAACCGCTGTTATAATGGGTAATCTACTCCTACTACAACCCATGTGGCCAACTGATTCAAACCTCCTTTTCCCTCAGTCTGCCGTAGCAAAGGATCATGGGACTTGCTGATTTTAACTTTCGCACAGGTCTATTCCACCCGAGCAGGAGTTTCCAAATTTGAGGCCTTTTTTTTTTTTTTTTTTTAAATATTCAGACTAATGAAATTGGTGGCCAAAGGAAAAAAGTGCATACTGGACCAATAATGTCTAATCAAGTTTTAAAGTGTTTGTATTTATATTTTCTTACTTTAAATGAACTTTTTGTTTTTATTTTGGAATGAAAGTATGTCCTTTATTTAAAACTATATATTTTTGTAACTATTTTTGTGCATTAAAATGTTTTTAGTATTTCCAAAGAAAATGCTTTATTTTTGTAACACAAATTTCGTTTTTGAATTGGTGCATTTAGAGATGGGGGGTTCAGTGCAGAGAGCTGCTCAGTTAGTTGCATGGTTCTGTTCAGTGATTGACAGAGCTTAGTTCAATAAGAGCAGCTGGGTTTACTACTGCCAGGTTTGAATTTATGTCTCCGCAGTGCTGGAGTGTTCCATCATCAGTCTGTGGAGTAGTGATTAAAGAGGACTATTTTAACTTATAAACAACTATATAGTTCAGTGCTCAGTCTATGGAGAGCTGGATGGTTCGGTGTTTAGTCTATGGAGAGCTGCAGGGTTCAGTGTTCAGTCTATGGAGAGCTGGATGGTTCAGTGCTCAGTCTATGGAGAGCTGCAGGGTTCAGTGTTCAGTCTATGGAGAACTGCAGGGTTCAGTGCTCAGTCTATGGAGAGCTGCAGGGTTCAGTGTTCAGTCTATGGAGAGCTGCAGGGTTCAGTGCTCAGTCTATGGAGAGCTGCAGGGTTCCATGTTCAGTCTATGGAGAACTGCAGGGTTCAGTCTATGGAGAGCTGTAGGGTTCAATGTTCAGTCTATGGAGAGCTGCAGAGTTCACTGCTCAGTCTATGGAGAGCTGCAGGGTTCAGCATTCAGTCTATGGAGAGCTGCGGGGTTCAGCGTTCAGTCTATGGAGAGCTGCAGGGTTCAGTGCTCAGTCTATGAAGAGCTGCAGGGTTCAGTGCTCAGTCTATGGAGAGCTGCAGGGTTCAGTGCTCAGTCTATGGAGAGCTGCAGGGTTCAGTGCTCAGTCTATAGAGAGCTGCAGGGTTCAGTGTTCAGTCTATGGAGAGCTGCAGGGTTCAGTGCTCAGTCTATGGAGAGCTGCAGGGTTCAGTGCTCAGTCTATGGAGAGCTGCAGGGTTCAGTATTCAGTCTATGGAGAGCTGGATGGTTCTGTGTTCAGTCTATGGAGAGCTGGATGGTTCAGTGCTCAGTCTATGGAGAGCTGCAGGGTTCAGTGCTCAGTCTGTGGAGAGCTGGATGGTTCAGTGCTCAGTCTGTGGAGAGCTGGATGGTTCAGTGCTCAGTCTGTGGAGAGCTGCAGGGTTCAGTGCTCAGTCTATTGAGAGCTGGATAGTTCAGGATTCAGTCTATGGAGAGCTGCAGGGTTCAGTATTCAGTCTATGGAGAGCTGGATGGTTCGGTGCTCAGTCTATGGAGAGCTGGATGGTTCAGTATTCAGTCTATGGAGAGCTGCAGGGCTCAGTATTCAGTCTGTGGAGAGCTGCAGGGTTCAGTGCTCAGTCTATTGAGAGCTGGATAGTTCAGGATTCAGTCTATGGAGAGCTGCAGGGTTCAGTATTCAGTCTATGGAGAGCTGGATGGTTCGGTGCTCAGTCTATGGAGAGCTGGATGGTTCAGTGTTCAGTCTATGGAGAGCTGGATGGTTCAGTATTCAGTCTATGGAGAGCTGGATGGTTCGGTGCTCAGTCTATGGAGAGCTGGATGGTTCAGTATTCAGTCTATGGAGAGCTGGATGGTTCGGTGTTGAGTCTATGGAAAGCTGCAGGGTTCAGTGTTCAGTCTATGGAGAGCTGCAGGGTTCAGTGTTCAGTCTATGGAGAGCTGCAGGGTTCAGTATTCAGTCTATGGAGAGCTGGATGGTTCAGTGCTCAGTCTATGGAGAGCTGCAGGGTTCAGTGTTCAGTCTATGGAGAGCTGCAGGGTTTAGTGTTCAGTCTATGGAGAGCTGCAGGGTTCAGTGTTCAGTCTATGGAGAGCTGGATGGTTCAGTGCTCAGTCTATGGAGGGCTGCAGGGTTCAGTGCTCAGTCTATGGAGAGCTGGATGGTGCGGTGTTCATTCTATGGAGAGCTGCAGGGTTCAGTATTCAGTCTATGGAGAGCTGGATGGTTCGGTGTTCAGTCTATGGAGAGCTGCGGGGTTCTGTGTTCAGTCTATGGAGAGCTGCAGGGTTCAGTGTTCAGACTATGGAGAGCTGGATGGTTCAGTATTCAGTCTATGGAGAGCTGCAGGGTTCGGTGTTCATTCTATGGAGAGCTGCAGGGTTCAGTATTGAGTCTATGGAGAGCTGGATGGTTCGGTGTTCAGTCTATGGAGAGCTGGATGGTTCGGTGTTCAGTCTATGGAGAGCTGCAGGGTTCGGTGTTCAGTCTATGGAGAGCTGCAGGGTTCAGTGTTCAGACTATGGAGAGCTGCAGGGTTCAGGGTTCAGTCTATGGAGAGCTGCAGGGTTCAGTATTCAGTCTATGGAGAGCTGCAGAGTTCAGTATTCAGTCTATGGAGAGCTGCAGGGTTCAGTGCTCAGTCTATGGAGAGCTGCATGGTTCAGTGTTCAGTCTATGAAGAGCTGCAGGGTTCAGTGCTCAGTCTATGGAGAGCTGCAGGGTTCAGTGCTCAGTCTATATATGAGCTACGGGGTTCAGTGTTAAGTCTATGGAGTGCTGCAGGGTTCAGTATTCAGTCTATATGACTGCAGGGTTCAGTGCTCAGTCTATGGAGAGCTGCAGGGTTCATTTGTTCTAAATCTACCATCATTCATCCATTGAAAGTTATACAGCGAAGTCAGGGAGAGAGGTGCAGGCAGCATGGCAGTATCGCCAATTCAATCCATTACTGGTGATGCGAGGGGGGAGTTCTAAAAATGTGGCATGCCAGCCTGCAGTGCGTGTATGCCGGGTTACATGGCAGCCGTGATAACCAGCCCCATTCAAATTGATTGATTTTATCTTATACAGAGCAGATCACAGAATTGTAAACATTCATAAACATCAAGTGGGAAAGCATGTCAAAACTACCATTGAATCCGATTCACATTGTTATAGCACCGTATCCACGGCAGCTCGCAGAGCGGGCATGTTTAATGACGCCATAATGCTGCATTTATTGGAGACATTTCTCTGTCCCCAAAAGCAGGACATCAGAAAGGAAATGGGCCCAAATCAGGATTATTGTGATCAGTACCAGAATGTTTAAGTGTAAAAAAAAAAATGGAGTGTTTATAAATAGAAGTCCAAAATATTACAGAAAATCTATAACCCCTTCAGGTAAAATGTGCGTTTGGACCGCTGACGGTCCTGAACCGTCACAGCGAAAAACGGAGTGCGGGAAGCGATCAACCAGGCAGATAGTTACAGCCAATTGCGGCGTGTGAGTGATCCGCGATCGCTCACAATTGGCTGCTGTCAAAGTGGGTGTTACAAACATTCACTTTGACAGTGATCTCTGCCCCTCTCTCCTCTGTAGCGTTTTGTGAGGCTGCAGCAGTGTTCAGTGACCATCAGAAAGTATCAGTATTTTATTTAAAAAATCACCTTTTAACCCCTTCCCTGTCAGATCTGTTACAGCAGTGCATTTGTACTGTCTGTATACATAGGGGTATCCCTGTACTCGGGAGATGTTGCTGAACATATTGGGTTGTTGTTTGGCAGTGATACATAACAGGATCTGTTAATCCATGCCTAAAGTACAATGTGTGGGGAAAAAAACAGAAAAACATTTACTAACTCAATCTTTGACAAAGCCTGGTGGTAGAATTAGTGCATGGAAAGTGTTAAAATACCACCATGTGAAATACCCTAGGGTGTTATCTTTTCAAAAAATATGGTTTGATGGGGGTAAAATACATTGGCCGGCTTCAAAAATGTCCCAAATAGGACATGCATGCAGGTTGACTACATGTCAGAATTCCAAGCTGGGAAACTGATATGCGCACCTGCCAAACGTGGCCTTTTAGCCCCCCAACAACCCGACACACCTATACATGGGGGTATCCCTGTACTCGAGAGATGTTGCTGAACATATTGGGGTGTTGTTTGGCAGTGACACATAACAGGATCTGTTAATTTATACCTGAATTACAATGTATGTGAAAAAAAATAAAAAAAATAAACTACTGATGCAACGTTTGGCAAAGGTTTGTGGTAAAATGGCTGCATAGAAAGTATAAAAATATTCTTAGATGAATACCCTGGGTTATCTGGTTTTAGAAAAATATATACATGTGGGGTGCTGTTTGGAGATTTATGACAGATAATAGTGTTACAATGTCACTATTGATACATTTGAAAAATATATATTTTGAAACAGCAATTTCCTACTTGTACTTATAGCCCTATAACTTGCAACTAAAAGCAAAAAAACACGTACACACTGTGTGTATGGGAACAGTAAATGAGAGAGCGGAAAATTACAGCTAAACGCAAACACCACAAAAGTGTTAAAATAGCTCTGGTCCTTAACGCACAAACATCGCAAAAACAGTCCGGTCCTGAAGTGGTTAAAGAACAATTCACAGGATTCTGAACATACTGAGAAATGAAAGTCATGGGTTTCTTCAAAATAGATTTTCTAAGGTTACTGGAACATGGAGCCCGGATAGCTCAGTCG
>OW240918.1:150109844-150261878 GCA_933207985.1 Pelobates cultripes
GTAGGGGATCTGACTGTACATTATCAGGACAGGCTCAGACAGCGCTGGGTTTATATCCAATGTAGGGGATCTGACCGCACGTTATCAGGACAGGCTCAGACAGCGCTGGGTTTATATCTAATGTAGGGGAGCTGACCGCACGTTTTCAGGACAGGCTCAGACAGCGCTGGGTTTATATCTAATGTAGGGGAGCTGACCGCACGTTATCAGGACAGGCTCAGACAGCGCTGGGTTTATATCTAATGTAGGGGATCTGACCGCACGCTATCAGGACAGGCTCAGACAGCGCTGGGTTTATATCTAATGTAGGGGATCTGACCGCACGTTATCAGGACAGGCTCAGACAGTGCTGGGTTTATATCTAATGTAGGGGATCTGACCGCACGTTATCAGGACAGGCTCAGACAGTGCTGGGTTTATATCTAATGTAGGGGATCTGACCGCACGCTATCAGACAGGCTCAGACAGCGCTGGGTTTATATCTAACAGGGGATCTGACTGCACGCTATCAGGACAGGCTCAGACAGCGCTGGGTTTATATCTAATGTAGGGATCTTGACTGCACGTCGCTCAGACAGTGCTGGGTTTATATCTAATGGGACTGGACCGACGCTATCAGACACAGGCCTGTGACAGCCGCCTGGGTTTATAGCCAATGTAGGACTGACCGCACGCTATCAGACAGGCTCAGACAGCTGGGTTTATATCTAATGTAGGGGATCTGACCGTACATTATCATGACAGACTCAGACAGTGCTGGGTTTATATCTAATGTAGGGGATCTGACTGCACGTTATCAGGACAGGCTCAGACATCGCTGGGTTTATATCTAATGTAGGGGATCTGACTGCACGCTATCAGGACAGGCTCAGACAGCGCTGGGTTTATATCTAATGTAGGGGATCTGACCGCACGTTATCGGGACAGGCTCAGACAGCGCTGGGTTTATATCTAATGTAGGGGATCTGACCGCACGTTATCAGGACAGGCCTGGTGACAGCGCTATTTTATATCTAATGTAGGGGATCTGACCGCACGCTATCAGGACAGGCTCAGACAGCGCTGGGTTTATATCTAATGTAGGGGATCTGACCGCACGTTATCAGGACAGGCTCAGACAGCGCTGGGTTTATATCTAATGTAGGGGATCTGACTGCACGTTATCAGGACAGGCTCAAACAGCGCTGGGTTTATATCTAATATAGGGGATCTGACTGCACATTATCAGGACAGGCTGAGTCAGCGCTTGGTTTATATCTAAATGTAGGGGATCTGACTGCACGTTATCAGGACAGGCTCAGACAGCGCTGGGTTTATATCTAATGTAGGGGATCTGACTGCACGTTATCAGGACAGGCTCAGACAGTGCTGGGTTTATATCTAATGTAGGGGATCTGACTGTACGTTATCAGGACAGGCTCGGACAGTGCTGGGTTTATACCTAATGTAGGGGATCTGACTGCACGTTATCAGGACAGGCTCAGACAGCGCTGGGTTTATACCTAATGTAGGGGATCTGACCGCACGCTATCAGGACAGGCTCAGACAGGGCTGGGTTTATATCTAATGTAGGGGATCTGACTGCACATTATCAGGACAGGCTCAGACAGCGCTGGGTTTATATCTAATGTCTGGGGATCTGACAGCACGTTATCAGGACAGGCTCAGACAGCGCTGGGTTTATATCTAATGTAGGGGATCTGACTGCACGTTATCAGGACAGGCTCAGACAGCGCTGGGTTTATATCTAATGTAGGGGATCTGGCCGAACGTTATCAGGACAGGCTCAGACAGCGCTGGGTTTATATCTAATGTAGGGGATCTGACTGCATGTTATCAGGACAGGCTCAGACAGTGCTGGGTTTAGATTTTGCTTCAGTAATTGGCTTATTTTAGTGGATTCACTTGCCTGATGTTTCATGCTTTGATAAGTGATAAATGAATCCAGGCATAATAACTACGCAGGAAAAAGAATCTCTACTATTGTGTACATCTTGCAATATTTTTCGCATGATAATTTACAATTACTGGATTATTTCTTTGCAATGCCTGATTTAGGTAATACAACTTCTAGCTCTATGTCTCTTACAGAAGACTGTTCCCTCCGATAGCTCGGGCTCCCTCATTTTACATTTCAGTTCACCTTAACTTGATTTATTTTTCACGTAAACTTATTAACAATGTATCTGTTTGATTTGTTGTACTGCGCTACAGAACACATTGGCGCTCTAATAATATATCAGGCCAGAGTTAAAGATGCTCTACTCCGAACGTCTGACTTGGGCACATTATGGGTCAAGGCTCCCATTCTGCCACTTCACCTTGGATGATATGCCAGCGTGTCCTGTGAATGTCACTGTCTCTCCGGTTTCACATACCGAGGGCAGGGTGGCTATATTTACCCATGTGGGAAAGGTCAGGGGTGCGCTGTGAAGGTCACTCAGAAACAAGTCGCATACCAGGCTGGGAGACTTTATAAACTGAGCCAGGACACCAAGAAGGGTCACTCAGAGCTGAGTCTCCCTAGCACACCCCTCGGCAATCTACAGCGAACAGGTAAGGGAAATGGGGGGCATTATGGGTTACGATAGGAGGGTTGGGGATCAAATTCTATGTCTTGTGTTTAACTGATTCCTATAGAGCATTGTAGAGGAATTCTTTACTAAACTGGGGATTGTGGAGAATTGAGCAGAAAATGTCACAACTAGGCTAAAATAGCCGTGTAAGAGAAAAAACATTCTTAATTTCATCCACTTTTCCAGTTTGGCTATTTTGGGCTAGACCTATTTAAACTTGCTTTAAAGTCAAAGAACCCTTCTGGGGGCAATAAGCCTTGGGCATGTGGAATACAGAGGCAGAACCAGTCCCAAGCCTTATAACGAGGACGTAGATCTCCAGCTATTATAAAACTACAATGCCCATCATGCTTTTCTGGCAGTCTGGTTGGGTATGTGGCAGTTGTTTGTTCTTTTTCTTAAAGCACAACGTCATAAAGGAGTCTTTACTTTTAAGGGGTTTGGGGAATATAGGGAAAAAATAGCCGATTTGTGACTACAGCTGTGAACTTTTCCAGTCAGCACTTTTTGCCAAAATGTAGAGTCGGGACAGAACTCCTGGTAATATGTGATCTGAGAGATAAGCAAAAATGTTAGATAGATTGATGGTGGGGACACACTGATATTTGTTTAAGAATGAATGAATGAATGAAAAGGTGGATGAGGTAGAGGAGTGGGTCTAATCTTATTTCCTCCGCTGTGATTGCCTTTCTATGGTGACATCCATTATTATGGGCCCCATACCCATATCTTCCTGTATCCTATATCTTTATATTCCTGTATCCCATATCTATATATTCCTGTATCCCATATTTATATTATTTTTTTTTTATTATTTATATAGCGCCATCAGATTCCATAGCGCTGTACATATTCCTGTATCCCATATCTATATATTCCTGTATCCCATATTTATATTATTATTATTTTATTATTTATATAGCGCCATCAGATTCCATAGCGCTGTACATATTCCTGTATCCCATATCTACATATTTCTGATTCCTGTATCCCATATTTATATTATTATTTTATTCTTTCTATGGCGCCATCAGATTCCGTAGGGCTGTACATATTCCTGTATCCCATATTTATATTATTATTATTTTTTATTATTTATATATTTATATATTCCTGTATCTTATAGAAAGAGGACATGGCTTCCCCATCCTTAAAGCCACAAACCTCATTCAAAAATTATTGGATCTGGGAAAATAAGCTTATTAAACAATTATTGGCAGTTAGAATGATATTTATAAAGCTCCAACGTATTCCGCAGCGCAGTACATCATTTCCTGTAACTAGTTTAGGATGACAGTTAAGAGGATGTGAAAAGCCCACGAATCATGTTCACCATTGAAACTGTGCTCTCCCCACACACAGGAGGGGGGGCAGACTGGTGTAACGTGTACAGTACAGGGTAGCTGGGATATAAATGTGGCCTTGTGCTATACATTTTACATAAATGCCCCCTAATAGGAGAATCGTGACACCCTGGCAATGTGTGGCCCTCCCTGACGTGGGCACAGGCCATCCCTGTGTGTACGTGCGCTCTGTCACACAAGGTACCGTAATTACAGGGAGGGTGGATTACCGTAATTACCCACACCACCAGGCACTGACTAGATGCATCTAACGTCAAGGCATCACAGCTTCCAATAGGGTTTTGGAGACGCTACAAAGTAATCCCTTAGCCTGTCTTATTACTACGTTTAACCCTTCCACATAGCTCCCAAGTGGCCCTATTTAGGAAGAACAGTCTCTATTTTGATCCTAAATCGCTCTGTCCCTTTTTTCTAGGAGCTCCATATTGTTAGTGTGTCTGAGTGTATAACAGAGCTCGACAGCAATAATACTCCCAGTAATGTGACTGAGTGTATAACAGAGCTCGACAGCAATAATACTCTCAGTAATGTGTCTGAGTGTATAACAGAGCTCCACAGCAATAATACTCCCAGTAATGTGTCCGAGTGTATAACAGAGCTCCACAGCAATAATACTCCCAGTAATGTGTCTGAGTGTATAACAGAGCTCGACAGCAATAATACTCTCAGTAATGTGTCTGAGTGTATAACAGAGCTCCACAGCAATAATACTCCCAGTAATGTGTCCGAGTGTATAACAGAGCTCCACAGCAATAATACAGTCTCTATTTTGATCCTAAATCGCTCTGTCCCTTTTTTCTAGGAGCTCCATATTGTTAGTGTGTCTGAGTGTATAACAGAGCTCGACAGCAATAATACTCCCAGTAATGTGACTGAGTGTATAACAGAGCTCCACAGCAATAATACTCCCAGTAATGTGTCTGAGTGTATAACAGAGCTCCACAGCAATAATACTCCCAGTAATGTGTCTGAGTGTATAACAGAGCTCCACAGCAATAATACTCCCAGTAATGTGTCTGAGTGTATAACAGAGCTCCACAGCAATAATACTCCCAGTAATGTGTCTGAGTGTATAACAGAGCTCCACAGCAATAATACTCCCAGTAATGTGTCTGAGTGTATAACAGAGCTCCACAGCAATAATACTCTCAGTAATGTGTCTGAGTGTATAACAGAGCTCCACAGCAATAATACTCCCAGTAATGTGTCTGAGTGTATAACAGAGCTCCACAGCAATAATACTCCCAGTAATGTGTCCGAGTGTATAACAGAGCTCCACAGCAATAATACTCCCAGTAATGTGTCTGAGTGTATAACAGAGCTCCACAGCAATAATACTCCCAGTAATGTGTCTGTGTGAATAACAGAGCTCCACAGCAATAATACTCCCAGTAATGTGTCTGAGTGTATAACAGAGCTCCACAGCAATAATACTCCCAGTAATGTGTCTGAGTGAATAACAGAGCTCCACAGCAATAATACTCCCAGTAATGTGTCTGAGTGTATAACAGAGCTCCACAGCAATAATACTCCCAGTAATGTGTCTGAGTGTATAACAGAGCTCCACAGCAATAATACTCCCAGTAATGTGTCTGAGTGTATAACAGAGCTCCACAGCAATAATACTCCCAGTAATGTGTCTGAGTGTATAACAGAGCTCCGCAGCAATAATACTCCCAGTAATGTGTCTGAGTGTGTAACAGAGCCCCACAGTAATAATACTCCCAGTAATGTGTCTGAGTGTATAACAGAGCTCCACAGTAATAATACTCCCAGTAATGTGTCTGAGTGTATAACAGAGCTCCACAGCAATAATACTCCCAGTAATGTGTCTGAGTGTATAACAGAGCTCCACAGCAATAATACTCCCAGTAATATGTCTGAGTGTATAACAGAGCTCCACCGCAATAATACTCCCAGTAATGTGTCTGAGTGTATAACAGAGCTCCACAGCAATAATACTCCCAGTAATATGTCTGAGTGTATAACAGAGCTCCACCGCAATAATACTCCCAGTAATGTGTCTGAGTGTATAACAGAGCTCCACAGCAATAATACTCCCAATAATGTGTTTTTAAACTGCAATAAATGTGTTTAGAAATCAGTCTGTGTAAATAAAATACTTGGTTCTTGTTATAAATTACATTTTAGTTGCAAACATAGTAGTGTCCCTTTATATCACTTTGAAATGTTACAAGTTATAGTTCCATGTGTCTGAGGGAGTATCGGAATGAAGGGGTAAGTGGGATACATTTTTAGGCAGATTTGCCAATCGAGGCTGCGCTGTAGTTCTGGAGTTTGGTCTGTCTGTTCATTGAACTTGTTGTCCTGTCTGTCCGGCATTGTCTGTCTGTCTGCGTTTGTGCCAACTTTCCCTAGAATCTCGCTGACACGGGCAGATTCCTTGGCCAGCATTTAATCCCATAAGGCTCTCAGAGCACACAATGCGCAGGGACAGGCCCAGACTACTTATTGTCTCACTGTAATAGCCCTCGGGGTGGAATTCTGTAGGTACACACTCAGATCACACCACGCAGCTCGGTTTAACCTGCTTGGGCATATTCACTAAACAGCGACCTGTGCTGCGTTAATCACCACAGTTGTTACATTAAAACTAAACATACAAAGCAGAAATCCTGTACAGAAACAAATCTAAGAAGTTATTCTAAACCTTACAACAAATCTCTGTATAGTAAACAATGCCCTCTGTGTCTGGTTGGGATGCCAGGAAACTCGTTATTATTATTTTATATTTATATAGCGCCAGCAAAATCCGTGGCGATGACAGACTCCTGGCACCACAGATATATTTGATGATTTCCCATCATACTCAGCCATCCGTAAGTCTGGCAAGGCATTTTGGGACACGTAGTTTGGAAACGTGTAGTATATTGCTTCATGTTTTATGGGGTTATAATGTTATTCCTGTAATCTAACTGTCTGTGGCCCTTTAAATCCGTGGCATTGTGGGTCAGAATGTTGCTTGTTTTATTACACCATATAATGGAATGTATTTGAATTGAGCAGGTGATTAACCATTCATTCAATACTGACAGGGATTTAAAGGGTGTCACAGGTATTATTTCTGTGCCTAGCAGGTAATCTGAATGGGCAAGCTGACAGGCACAGGTTGTGATCTAGTTTTCTATACACACGCCCGCTCAGCCGCAGACACACAACTGACATTCATTCACACAAGACAGCAGCCTTACTGCACCTGACCCCCATACCAGCCACACCGACATACTCATGGCCCCCTTTAAAACATACAAACCAACCACCTCTGACACAGCCATACTAGCCACCCACAACAGCTATCCCTGACACACATACACAAACACTTACACATACACTGGCTACCCCCTGCACATACACACCAACCATCCCTGACACACACATACACCCATACCTGTGACTCTGACATACATATACAGGCCACTCTAATATACCCATATCTACCATCCTGGCATACACTGCCAACAACTCATGACCCTTCCATACTGACCACCTCTGACACACACACCAACCACCTCTCACAAATAAGTCAATGGGACCTGATGGAATACACCCAAAGCTATTAAAAGAGCTTAGTGGTGTACTAGCAAAACCATTAACAGATTTATTTAACCAATCATTAACATGAATAGTCCCAGAAGATTGGAAGTTAGTGAATGTTGAGCCCATTTACAAGAAAGGTAATAGGGAGGAGTTGGGCAACTATAGGCCAGTAAGCCTTACTTCAGTAGTGGGGAAAGTGATGGAAACCATGTTAAAGGATAGGATTGATGAACATCTAAAAACACATGGATTTCAAGATCAGAGACAACATGGGTTTACTTCAGGGAGATCATGCCAAACTAATCTTATTGATTTTTTGATTGGGTAACTAAAATTATAGATCAGGGTGGTGCAGTAGACATTGCTTACCTAGATTTCAGTAAGGCTTTTGACACTGTTGCACATAGAAGGCTTATCAATAAACTGCAATCTTTAAGTTTGGATTCCAATATTGTTGAATGGGTAAGGCAGTGGCTGAGTGACAGGCAACAGAGGGTTGTAGTTAATGGAATATATTCGAAGCTTGGACTTGTCACCAGTGGGGTACCTCAGGGATCTGTACTTGGACCCATTCTCTTTAATATTTTTATTAGTGATATTGCAGAAGGTCTTGATGGTAAGGTATGTCTTTTTGCTGATGATACTAAGATATGTAACAGGGTTGATGTTCCAGGAGGGATAAGCCAAATGACAAATGATTTAGGTAAACTAGAAAAATGGTCAGAATTGTGGCAACTGACATTTAATGTGGATAAGTGCAAGATAATGCATCTTGGACGTAAAAACCCAAGGGCAGAGTACAGAATATTTGATAGAGTCCTAACCTCAACATATAAGGAAAGGGATTTAGGGGTGATTATTTCTGATGACTTAAAGGTAGGCAGACAATGTAATAGAGCAGCAGGAAATGCTAGCAGAATGCTTGGTTGTATAGGGAGAGGTATTAGCAGTAGAAAGAGGGAAGTGCTCATGCCATTGTACAGACCTCACTTGGAGTATTGTACACAGTACTGGAGACCGTATCTTCAGAAGGATATTGATACCTTAGAGAGGGTTCAGAGAAGGGCTACTAAACTGGTTCATGGATTGCAGGATAAAACTTACCAGGAAAGGTTAAAGGATCTTAACATGTATAGCTTGGAGGAAAGACGAGACAGGGGGGATATGATAGAAACATTTAAATATATAAAGGGAATCAACACAGTAAAGGAGGAGACTATATTTAAAAGAAGAAAAACTACCACAACAAGAGGACATAGTCTTAAATTAGAGGGACAAAGGTTTAAAAATAATATCAGGAAGTATTACTTTACTGAGAGGGTAGTGGATGCATGGAATAGCCTTCCAGCTGAAGTGGTAGAGGTTAACACAGTAAAGGAGTTTAAGCATGCGTGGGATAGGCATAAGGCTATCCTAACTATAAGATAAGGCTAGGGACTAATGAAAGTATTTAGAAAATTGGGCAGACTAGATGGGCCGAATGGTTCTTATCTGCCGTCACTATCTATGTTTCTATGTTTCTATCACACAAATTAACTACCACACACACACCAACCACTTCTTACACACCGACCACCCCAATACACACACACTGACTACCTCTGACATACACACCAACCACCTCACACACACCTATCACCCCTGACACACCCATACCGACCACCCCTGAAACACACAAACCACTTCACACACACACACCAACCACCTCTCACACACACTAACTACCACACGCACACACTGACCACCCCTGAAACACACAAACCACCTCGAACACACGATCACCCCTGACACACACACTGACCACCTCTAACATACAAACCAACCACCTCACACACACCTATCACCCCTGACACACCCATACCGACCACCCCTGAAACACACAAACCACTTCTCACACACGATCACCCCTGACACACACACACACTGACCACCTCTGACATACACACTAACCACCTCACACACACCTATCACCCCTGACATGCCCATACCGACCTCCCCTGAAACACACAAACCCCTTCTCACACACACACCAACCACCTCTCACACACACTAACTACCACACGCACACACTGACCACCCTTGAAACACACAAACCACTTCTCACACACCGATCACCCCTGACACACAAACACCAACCACCTTTCTCACACACACTAACGACCACCCCTGAAACAAACAAACCACCTCTCACACACGATCACCCCTGACAAACACACACACTAACCACCTCACACACACCTATCACCCCTGACATGCCCATACCGACCACCCCTGAAACACACAAACCACTTCTCACACACGATCACCCCTGACACACACACACTGACCACCTCTGACATACACACTAACTACCACATGCACACACTGACCACCCCTGAAACACACAAACCACCTCTCACACACGATCACCCCTGAAACACAAACATCAACCACCTTTCTCACACACACACTAACGACCACCCCTGAAACACACAAACCACCTCTCACACACGATCACACCTGACACACACACTGACCATCTATAACATACAAACCAAGCACCTTACACAACCCTGACATGCCCATACCGACCACCCCTTAAATAAACAAACCACTTGTCACACACAGTGACCACTCCTGACACACACAGACCAACCACGTCTCACACACCGACCACCCCTGACACACACACACCGACCACCCCTGACACACAACAGCCACCTCACACACACCTATCACTCCTGACATACCACCTACCATTGACGCATCCATGTTGGCACAGACCAGCATGTCCTGTGACACAAATACACACACATACATACACCAGCAGCCTGATGTGACAGACTGATACACACACACACACACACACACTAAGATATAGGCACACTAACAGCCTCTGTAATGCACACAGACACACACACTGGGTGATGCTGACAGCTGTCTCTCTGGAAAGGTCAAGGCTATTTTTGAGGCTGAAGGTTGAGGATCAGTTTCTGGCACTTAGCAGCTGCTGGTCTATTGGCTGGTATTAATGTGACCCCAGTGGGGTAATCTCTACCTCCCCACTTCCCTCCATCCAACCATAACTACCCCTCATGGCAGCCAAATCCTACCCCTCTATCTCACGCCTGCCTGCTGGCCATTACACAGTCTTATCACATAACATTCCCTGCAGATCAAGCGTTTTCATTCCAATAGCGCCAACGTGTTCTGCAGCGCAGGATACTCCCAATCAAGATGAAATAATAACAGAGACACAGCAATACACCAAGTACAGAGAGCGATGCACTATACAGAATGCAAGGGAGACATGCTGCGTAGGAAATAAATTACACTGATATCAGGAACTGATTACAGGAGCTTACAATCTACTTCTCAGCTATCTTGCTGGACTCTGGGAGTAGTAAAAATGTCCTTGTCAGTTCTCACAATTGAATGTGATGGACTGTGTGTACTGTAATAGCTGCAAACTATGTCTCTTCCACAGTAAGTATCACACAGTTACAATGTCTCACTCCCCATGTGAAGCGTTGGTGGTATAGTGGTGAGCATAGCTGCCTTCCAAGCAGTTGACCCGGGTTCGATTCCCGGCCAACGCATATATTTTTTTATTATAGTTTACATTTCTCTTGATTTCATTGTACAACATATTAATCTTTAACTTACTGCATGCAGTCACTAAAAATAATATAGGGATTTATTCAGCCAACTGCAATGAAATAAAAATGTTTTTCAAAATTAACTGGAGGGGAGAGATGTAAGGAGATGGGGTACAGTATGGAAGGTATGGGGTGCAGTGTACAGAGATCTGGGGCGCAATGCAGGAGATGGGGTACAGTATGGAAGGTATGGGGTGCAGTGTACAGAGATCTGGGGCGCAATGCAGGAGATGGGGTGCAGTATGGAAGGTATGGGGTGCAGTGTACAGAGATCTGGGGCGCAATGCAGGAGATGGGGTACAGTATGGAAGGTATGGGGTGCAGTGTACAGAGATCTGGGGCGCAATGCAGGAGATGGGGTGCAGTATGGAAGGTATGGGGTGCAGTGTACAGAGATCTGGGGCGCAATGCATGAGATGGGGTGCAGTGGAGGAGATGGGGTACAGATGGGGTGCAGTAGGGGAGTTGTGGGAGAGTTATGGGGTGCAGTGGGAGAGTTATGGGGTGCAGTGAGAGAGTTATGGGGTGCAGTGGAGGAGTTATGGGGTGCAGTGGGAGAGTTATGGGGTGCAGTGGGGGGAGTTATGGGGTGCAGTGGGGAAGTTATGGGGTGCAGTGAGAGAGTTATGGGGTGCAATGGTGAAGATGTGGTACAGCAGGCTGGTGACATTTAGTTGCATCAGATGATGTGAGTTTAGTCACGTCCTGAGTCTGACTCAATGCGGTGAGTTACAGGGAAACTACAGCTCTGTGTGTAATATGTAGTGTGTGTAATATAGAGTGTGTGTAATATGTATGCAGTGTGTAATATATAGTGTGTGTAATATAGAGTGTGTGTGTAATATGTATGCAGTGTGTAATATGTAGTGTGTAATATGTAGTGTGTGTGTGTAATATGTAGTGTGTGTAATATAGAGTGTGTGTAATATGTATGCAGTGTGTAATATATAGTGTGTGTAATATAGAGTGTGTGTGTAATATGTATGCAGTGTGTAATATGTAGTGTGTAATATGTAGTGTGTGTGTGTAATATATAGTGTGTGTAATATAAAGTGTGTGCAATATGTAGTGTGTGTGTAATATATAGTGTGTGTAATATATAGTGTGTGTAATATAGAGTGTGTGTGTAATATGTATGCAGTGTGTAATATGCAGTGTGTAATATGTAGTGTGTGTGTAATATATAGTGTGTGTAATATGTAGTGTTGTGTTTGAGAGCCTTGCAATCTGTTTGTATGTGAGTATGGCTGGGAGTGCTGTGGGTGATGATCATGATGATGATGATGCTGATGATGTCAGTGTCTGCCTGACCTTCACACTCCATCACTCTGCAGGATGGATGGGGCCCTTTAAGCTTGGCCCCGCCCCCTTCCTGTGATACATGACGTTCTGATTTGGAACGTTGGGGATCAGTCCGGCTGAGAACGTACAGGAGGTGAGAGCTCCGGGAGGGAAGGGTTAACCGGGACCCATTCATTGAGCAGTGACATCCAGGAGAACACACAGACTCACCGGATAGAGAGAGGGGCATGGCCATCATGGAGGCAATCAGAAATGGAGGAGGAAAGAAAAAGGGAGCCAGTGATGGGACAGTCTGACATGTGAGGGATGGAGAGTGGGAGCTGGGAGAGGATGGAGGCTGGTGGGTAGGTAGGTTAGAATGGTGGGTAGGTAGGTTAGGATGGTGGGTAGGTGGGTTAGCTGCTGGGAGAGGATGGAGGCTGGTGGGTAGGTAGGTTAGCTGCTGGGAGAAGATGGAGACTGGTGGGTAGGTAGGTTAGAATGGTGGGTAGGTAGGTTAGGATGGTGGGTGGGTAGATTAGCTGTTGGGAGAAGATGGGGGCTGGTTGGTGGGTAGTTTAGCTGTAGGGAGAAGATGGAGGTTGGTTGGTGGGTAGATTAGCTGTTGGGAGAAGATGGAGGTTGGTTGGTGGGTAGTTTAGCTGTAGGGAGAAGATGGAGGTTGGTTGGTGGGTAGATTAGCTGTTGGGAGAAGATGGAGGTTGGTTGGTGGGTAGATTAGCTGTTGGGAGAAGACGGAGACTGGTTGGTGGGTAGTGGGTAGAGGCTGCTGGGAGAAGACGGAGACTGGTTGGTGGGGTAGTTTTAGCTGTTGGGAGAAGATGGAGGTTGGTTGGTGGGGTAGTCGAGCTGTTGGGAGTAAAGATGGAGACTGGTTGGTGGGCAGATTAGCTGTTGGGGAGAAGATGGAGGCTGGTTGGTGGGGTAGATTAGCTGCTGGGAGAAGATGGAGGCTGGCTGGTGGGTAGATTAGCTGTTGGGAGTAAAGATGAGACTGGTTGGTGGGTGCAGATTGAAGCTGTTGGGAGAAGATGGAGGCTGGTTGGTGGGTAGATTAGCTGCTGTGGGGAGAAGATGAGGCTGGCTGGTGGGTAGATTAGCTGTTGGGAGAAGATGGAGACTTGTTGGTGGGCAGATTAGCTGTTGGGAGAAGATGGAGGCCGTTGGTGGGGTAGATTAGCTGCTGGGGAGAAGACGGGAGACTGGTTGGTAAGCAGTTTAGCTAGGGAGAAGCATGGGAGGCTGGTTGGTGGGTAGATTAGCTGTTGGGGAGAAGACGGAGACTGGTTGCGGGTAGTGTAGCTGTTGGGAGTAAAGATGGAGGTTGGTTGGTGGGGTAGATTAGCTGCTGGGAGTAAAGACGGAGACTGGTTGGTGGGTATTTAGCCGTTGGGAGAAGATGGAGGCTGGTTGGTGGGTAGTTTAGCTGTTGGGGAGAAGATGGAGACTGGTTGGTGGGGCAGTATTAGCTGCTGGGGAGAAGATGGAGGGCTGGTTGGTGGGTAGATTACTGCTGGGAGAAGATGGAGGTTGGTTGGTGGGTAGATTAGCTGTTGGGAGAAGACGGAGGCTGGTTGGTGGGTAGTTTAGCTGTTGGGAGAAGATGGAGGTTGGTTGGTGGGTAGTTTAGCTGTTGGGAGAAGATGGAGACTGGTTGGTGGGCAGATTAGCTGTTGGGAGAAGATGGAGGCTGGTTGGTGGGTAGATTAGCTGTTGGGAGAAGATGGAGGCTGGTTGGTGGGTAGATTAGCTGTTGGGAGAAGATGGAGGCTGGTTGGTGGGTAGATTAGCTGTTGGGAGAAGATGGAGACTGGTTGGTGGGTAGATTAGCTGCTGGGAGAAGATGGAGGCTGGTTGGTGGGCAGATTAGCTGTTGGGAGAAGATGGAGGAAAAAGTCAAAGGAGCTGTCTATGATAGTGGGTGGTGGGCAAACATGGAAATTTTTTGATATGGAGATTATATGGTTGGAGATGAATGAGAGAAGGTATCAGGGGACAGGGCATATAAATTGGTGGATAAAATAAAGGACAGAGATGGTTTGAAAGGATGTGAGAGGGCAGGTGTTGAAGTGGAAACTAGATGATGGTGCCCCGTGATAGGAGAGGATGAAGATTCGATGGAGAGAGTAGATGATGGGAGAGGATGAAGACTCGATGGAGAGAGTAGATGATGGGAGAGGATGAAGACTCGATGGAGAGAGTAGATGATGGGAGAGGATGAAGACTCGATGGAGAGAGTAGATAATGGGAGAGGATGAAGACTCGTTGACCCATTGTACAGTGCTACAGAATTTACTGGCACTATATAAATAATAAAATAATAATATTAAATAATGGAGAGAGTAGATGATGGGAGAAAGATGAGGGAAAATATTGAGAAGGATGAATGGTAGGGGACTGAGGTGGTTCGATGGCGAGTGTGTTGACAGAATTAGTAGGATGCACAGTAATGAGAGAGGGCAAATTATGGAGAAGCAGGAATGATAAATGGTGGGGCCACGTGATGGTGATGTGGGGAACAGGTGTCAAAAAAAGACCCGTAATGGGTGGATGCATGATAGAAGTGGATGGAGGGCGGCCCGTGGATGAGGACAGATTGGGGAGAACTAATGGAGGTTTTAGGAGGTGGAGTGAACAGTTATCTGTGGGTGCTAAGGTGCGTTAAGGAGACCTGGGAGGAGGCTAGGGCAGGAAAGAGTAATGCTGGGTTTGGAGACAGAGAGGGAGGGGATTAATACATTTACAGGGGAGAAGGAGTTAAACTCTTATTTCTATAAGAAAATCAGTAACAATGGTGTTACCGCCTCAGTGCAGTGGTTAGTACATCAGAACCCAGCACTGAAAATAGGCTAATATGTAAGTATCACGAGAAAGGAAGGGTTAATTCTGTGTTAGTAGGCAAAGTTCACGATTGGCGCTGCTGGCAGCATGTGGGTTAATATAGATATCTTGCCGTGAATGGGTTAATGCTCTGCAAGCTGTGTATATTACATGCAGTCACACTGCAGGCAGGGAAAAGGTTAATGGCAGAGTATTCTTTAGTGAAACATTATCCAGTATATTCATGGCAGGGAAATAGTTAATACCATTCTATTACACCTTTTCCTTGCAACACAACTGTAGACACCTCTGATATCATTATCTCAGTAATCTGTAAAATACTGGCTGGGAATGGGTTAATTCCACCCTGCTCTATAGTGTGTATGCAGGAATGAGATCACTATTACCTTATTCTATATTCTTGTTGGGGAAAGGGTTAATGATGGCTTGCTGCACAGGGTCGAGGTTAATATCCCAATATGCTTTGCAGAATGATGGTATGATAGATTATTACAGTTCATGGATTGGGAAGGGTTATTTTTACAGTGGAAAGGGTTAATGTCACTGCTGTTCTTCAGTTCCTGGCAAGGAAATGGTTAATGTAGCAACTGGTTCTTTGCAATAAATGGTTAGTATTACAGCTCATTCCTGGTAGGGAAATGGTTAATACTCGATCATTTTGAGCAAGTAGTGGGTGCACACGTCTAGAAAGGGGAATTCCCATCCAGGAAGGGGTTAACCGTGCCATGCTTTGCCCATGTTGCAGAGTTCCCATCCAGGAAGGGGTTAACTGTGCCATGCTTTGTCCACGTTGCAGAGTTTCCATCCAGGAAGGGGTTAACCGTGCCATGCTTTGCCCACGTTGCAGAGTTTCCATCCAGGAAGGGGTTAACCGTGCCATGCTTTGCCCACGTTGCAGAGTTCCCATCCAGGAAGGGGTTAACTGTGCCATGCTTTGCCCATGTTGCAGAGCATTATTCTGTTATTCCGTCTATTTGTATTTGCGTAACAGACCTGTGGGACTCTCACTGAGTTTGCATTTTGCCTCATCATTTCCGTGTAATAAAGAAGGAAATTCCTTCCCCTCCCCACCCCTCCACCCCCCCACCCCCCCACCAGTTACTGTGTGGCTGCGTTTATTACACAGTGCTGAGAAGACTGAGAGCACGTATTCTCCCATCCCTCCCAAATTGCCATTCCCCCCCTAAAGCAAGGCACATGCCTGTCTCTGCAGAGCTCTGCAGGTAGTACATTGCTGGCTGTCCTTCAGTCACCTTGAAGGCCTTGCAGAGCCTCAGAGCGCAGCTACGTACTGCAGTGGGGGGAGATGATGTTTGTGCGGAGGATGAGACCCACCCCAGGGCCCCTAAAATGCTGTGCTATCACTGGTCTCCATGGGCCCCATTTCATCCTAGCTCCCAAAAGAGCCACCTGGCTCCTGAACCCACCCAGAAATATCTGTGACCTTCAGGCCAATCTCCGAGCATATGATGTCTGTGGTGCAATATAGCATCACTGCGCTGTGGGACCCCTCCCAGGATGAGATGCATTATTAGCTGAGCTGTGGCAGAGGAGGGGTTAAATCGATTGGTTTTCTGTGTCCCTCGTGGGTAGCTAATGCTCCAGGCGTGTCCTCAGTGTGCATAAGGCGTCGGTTTGCATGATATAACAATAGTGCTCCAAGCCTTTATATACAAAATACCTGCAAAGCACAACAGTCTACTTCCTCTCCCTGAAGAACCACAGCCCTCTATATGCCCTGCTGAGCACCTTCGCTCATACAAGGTTGCAGAGCCTTTTGCATTGCAGAGATTTCTTCCTCTCCTGTAACCTTGCAGAGCTCCAAGCTCCCCTCCTCACTTTTCTTGCACTGCAGAGCTTTTTCTTCCTCCATCGTTTTGTACAGCAGAGCTTTCCCAAAAGCTAACGCACAGTTTCCTGTCTTGTTCCACAGAAAGCAGCATCATGCCTCACGAATACCCTGCACTGACCCCTGAGCAGAAGAAGGAGCTCAATGAAATCGCAAAGCGTATTGTTGCCCCTGGGAAGGGTATCCTCGCAGCCGATGAGTCCACAGGTGAGTGTGAGGGTCACTATATGTACTATCTGGATGTGCCATAGTGGATGGAGGGGGGACTGCATGGTTTGTATAATGGCTCTCTGGGACTGGATCTATGCTATGGGGAGGGGGCATTCTGATCTGGGTGAAGCTGTGAGTGGGCCTGTGCTGCAGGAGGACAGTCTGATTTTTGGTAATGGAGTGTTTGTGAGTAGATCAGTGATGGGAGGAGGACAGTCTGGTTTTGGTAACGGGGTGGCTGTAAATAGGTCAGTGATGTGGGGAGGAGGACAGTCTGATTTTAGTAATGGGTGGGTAAGTGATGTGGGGAGGTGGACAGTCTTGTTTGGGTAAGGGGTGGTTGAGCGTGGGTCAGTGCTTTAGGGAGGAGGATAGTCTGGTTTGGGTAAGGGGTGGTTGAGAGTAGGTCAGTAATGTGCTGAGGAGGACCGTCTGATTTTGGTAATGGGGTGGCTGAGAGTAGATCAGTGCTTTGGGGAGGAGGACAGTCTGGTTTGGGTAAGGGGTAGTTGAGAGTAGGTCAGTGATGTGCTGAGGAGGACCATCTGATTTTGGTAATGGGGTGGCTGAGAGTAGATCAGTGCTGTGGGGAGGAGGACAGTCTGGTTTGGGTAAGGGGTGGTTAAGCGTGGGACAGTGCTGTAGGGAGAAGGATAGACTGGTTTGGGTAAGGGGGGGTTGAGCGTGGGTCAGTGCTGTAGGGAGGAGGATAGTCTGGTTTGGGTAAGGGGAAGTTGAGAGTAGGTCAATGATGTGCGGAGGAGGACCGTCTGATTTTGGTAATGGGGTGGCTGGGAGTAGATCAGTGCTTTGGGGAGGAGGACAGTCTGATTTTGGTAATGGGGTGGCTGAGAGTAGACCAGTGCTGTAGGGAGGAGGATAGTCTGGTTTGGGTAAGGGGTGGTTGAGAGTAGGTAAGTGATGTGCTGAGGAGGACCATCTGATTTTGGTAATGGGGTGGCTGGGAGTGGGTCAGGGCTGTGGGGAGGAGGAGAGTCTGGTTTGGGTAAGGGGTGGTTGAGCGTGGGTCAGTGCTGTAGGGAGGAGGATAGTCTGGTTTGGGTAAGGGGTGGTTGAGAGTAGGTAAGTGATGTGCTGAGGAGGACCATCTGATTTTGGTAATGGGGTGGCTGGGAGTGGGTCAGGGCTGTGGGGAGGAGGAGAGTCTGGTTTGGGTAAGGGGTGGTTGAGCGTGGGTCAGTGCTGTAGGGAGGAGGATAGTCTGGTTTGGGTAAGGGGTGGTTGAGAGTAGGTAAGTGATGTGCTGAGGAGGACCGTCTGATTTTGGTAATGGGGTGACTGGGAGTGGGTCAGTGCTGTGGGGAGGAGGAGAGTCTGGTTTGGGTAAGGGGTGGTTGAGCGTGGGTCAGTGCTGTGGGGAGGAGGACCGTCTGGTTTGGGTAAGGGGTGGTTGAGAGTAGGTCAGTTATGTGCGGAGGAGGACAGTCTGGTTTTGGTAACGGGGTGGCTGTAAATAGGTGGGTCAGTGCTGTAGGGAGGACTGCCTGGTTTAGGTAAGTGTATTGTGTGTAGCTGTGGGGTTTATTAACTAAACACCAGATTGCAATGATTCCGAAAACAGAATTACAAGATTGAAGCTAATTTAACTGATTTGGAAAAATGTTTCCTCTCGGCTATAATCACAGCTTTGCTATGTTAGTTTTAGTGAATTGAATTACCCCTGTGTAGTGTTTCTCAGTCTATATTAATGTAACTAGGGCCTGACTAACCATGGCAACATAAACAGAAGCAGCCATTTTGAAATACAGGTGCATTCTGGGATTTTCTCATGCATTATTTATATGCAATCGTTGTAAGGGAATTGTGGTCACGATGAGAAAAAAAACCTCAATATATCAACCACCAGAAACAAACTTGATACCAGTCACATTGGCAACGTGGAAAAAAAATATACACATATTGTCAAGAATGTAGTGTTTAAACGTTATTTTATCCTGCGTCCCTTTGTGTTTTGGGATGTCCATTGGATGGCTAAAATATTATTTTTATGTATTATAAAAACAATTTTGGTGCCACGTTTTGGCGCCTTGCCACTTTGTACAGACCTTAGTTAGTATGTTTTTAATGGTTTCCTTGAACCCGCCATGTTTTTCCTCATCAGGAAGTATCGCCAAGCGTCTGAGTTCTATTGGAGTGGAAAACACAGAGGAGAACCGCCGTTTCTACCGCCAGATTCTCTTCACAGCTGACAACAGGGTAAATCCCTGCATTGGGGGTGTCATCACTTTCCACGAGACCCTCTACCACAAAGCCGATGATGGCACACTTTTCACCAAGGTCATCAAGGACAAAGGTGCTGTTGTGGGCATCAAGGTAGGAAGATAGCGATGGGCAAGTTGAGGGGGGGGAGGGGTGAACAGTTTGGTTTCCTTAATGTACTTATTTTAGAGTAATTCTATAATATTTTCCACCTCCACTACAGGTTGATAAAGGTGTTGTCCCCCTGGCCGGAACAAATGGAGAAACTACAACACAAGGTAAGTGATTGAGATGAATGTTTAATTTTAGAAATGTCTTGGCAATGGGTGAAGGTCAGAAGAACTGGGTGAACTTGGTGTAACTCTACGAAGTGAGTTACTAAGCTATAGGGTCCAGTGAAAGCCTACGGTCACTACCACAAAGAGAAAACAAAGCTTTTTTTTATTTGGCAGAACTTCCTATATTCTAATTCATTGCTATTTTTTCCCCCTGCAGGACTGGACGGTTTGTCAGAGCGTTGCGCCCAATACAAGAAGGATGGCGCTGACTTCGCCAAGTGGCGTTGTGTGCTGAAGATCTCTGACCACACTCCCTCGCATCTAGCCATCTTGGAGAATGCCAATGTCTTGGCACGCTATGCCAGCATTTGCCAACAGGTAATAACAACCCCAACATCAGTGGGGCTGTCTGAAGAGGGGAGGGAATGAAGTGACAATGTATTCCATGGTGGCCCAGTGACTCATTTAGGCATGTACAGACACTTAACCATTGGTTTTAGACCTCTCCTAAGCATTGTGGTTTTTTTTCTTTCCAAAGAATGGAATTGTACCCATTGTGGAGCCAGAGGTCCTTCCCGATGGAGAACATGACCTTAAGAGATGCCAGTATGTGACTGAGAAGGTATGTGACTCTCTGATTGTGGTCACCAAATCCTGTGTTGTGTGTTTGCTGTATACTGAGGGACTATGTGTAACCATAGGTCCTGGCTGCTGTGTACAAGGCTCTAAGCGACCACCACGTGTACTTGGAAGGAACCCTTCTGAAACCCAACATGGTGACCCCTGGTCATGCCTGCACCAAGAAATACAAACCTGAAGAAGTTGCCATGGCCACAGTCACTGCTCTGAGGCGCACCGTGCCCCCAGCTGTTGCTGGTAAGGAGATGGGAAACAGGACAGTAATTATTAAGGGGTTATTTTTGTAATGTGAGGTGTGGTCTCCAGAGGAACCAGTTATGAAGACTTCCTTTGGAGGAGAGCTGATCATGTCATTCTGTTTCTTTAGGTATCACTTTCCTGTCCGGAGGTCAGAGTGAGGAGGAAGCCACCATTCATCTGAATGCCATCAACACTTGCCCCCAGGTTAAACCCTGGCCACTGACCTTCTCCTATGGCCGTGCCCTTCAGGCCTCCGCACTTAAAACCTGGGGTGGCAAGAAGGAAAACGTCAAGAACGCTCAGGAGGAGTACACCAAGCGTGCACTGGTACAATTACTTACTATGAGCACATTCTATACACTACCACCATACTGCACGCAACACATTATACTCGTGCAGTACTGCCTGTGGCCACTTGGAGACCATTTGGGGGTTTCTTCACTACATAGGGAATTATAGTGAATTGAAAAAAATATTTTTAAAAAAAATAGCTGATTTTGAATAATTTTCAAACTCCACTAAAGTGAGAGCTTGGCTGTTTTAGCTCTGCAGCTTGATATTCATGCAGTATAGCACTGTAAATGCAGTGTTTACATTGCTACTTAGTAACACCTCTAGTGACAGTCACTCAGGGCTTCCTAGTTTGTTTCACCTATGTTCAGCATCTCCACGCTCTGCACGGACACGCTGAATGTTCCCCATAGCAATACATTGATTCAAAGCATCTCTATGAGGAGGTGCTGATTGGCGCAGCGTTTTACTGCGCATGCACGCTAGCATCTCAATCCTTTTCTATGGGAAACCATTGGATGAGAACATCGATCATGATAGAAGTGGTAGAGGTTTAAGAGTTTAAGCATGCGTGGAATAGGCATAAGGCTATCCTAACTATAAGATAAGGCCAGGGACTAATTAAAAAATATTTAGAAAATTGGGCAGACTAGATGCGTCGAATGGTTCTTATCTGCCGTCACATTCTATGTTTCTATAAGCTGGGCTAGATGCGGCGAGCAAGAAAATATGTTTAATTACCCTATTTCTCCACAGAGAGGGGGCCGTGAACCCTAAAAGATAGTCCAACACTATAGTTAGGAATACATATTTGTATTCCTGACACTATATAGTGTTCCTTTAAGTATCGTTTACAATTTTTGTTATTGGACCTGAATATAAATAGGTGCACAAATACCCTATATTTTCAGTTTACTTTATTGCGCTATAATATCGCGCTGTCCTTTATTGTAGTAGTCTTACCACCAGCCGCTCTTTGATTTAAGACGTAACGTTTTACATTGTCCGATATCTCCCTCTGTAAAACATGTCTGTTAATTCTGATCTTTATTTTTTTTCTCTTTTAGGCAAACAGCCTGGCCTGCCAAGGAAAATACGTGCCCTCCGGCCAAGCAGGAGCCGCAGCAGGCGAATCCCTGTTTGTGTCCAACCACGCTTATTAATCTGTGTCCCTTCATACCATAGTTTGTCACTGTGATGGCTGCTTCCGTTTAATGTAGTGTGTGAGGTCCCTCTGCAGAACAATAAGCCATTTCCTGCTAACCCTGCAGAGCGTTACTCCGTTAGCTTTCCCCTTGCTGGAGAGAGACAATGAGTATTCTTATCCTCTGAGTATTCTGGATGGACCTGCAGAGTGTTATGAGTTGCGAGTGCGATGGGTCAGCTTGTGAGGGAGAGTGTGTGCTCACGTTCCTGTGCTTTAGTCCACCTTCTGTACACTTTTCTCAGCTCTGAGTCACCTTTATTTGTGTCACTGCTGGTTAAATCTCAATAAAGCAGAAAACTTCATGACAGAACTGTGTGTGTGTGTTAATTCCATTACTTTGTATCACCGACCAGGGTAACTCCGACATCCTCAACTGCAGGAGTAACAAGAACACTTCCAAGGCTATTTACTAAATTGCTGGGGATTCAAAATACCAATGTTTAGGTCAGAATAGACAAATTGGTGACCACTAGTTGTTTCTGGTTTGCTTATTTTTTACTTAATTTTGAAATTCACTTTGAATTCCTGAATATCCACACTAGTAACTAACCCCCATAGTACTTTAGGATACACAGTGGGGTTTGTACACTAAACAGGGGATTATGGAGAATTGATTAGGATATCGAAAAGTTTAGGAAATGTGCTGGATCAATAGCCGAGTCACGAGAATTTGCAATTCAATTGTCATTTCTCTACAATACCCAATTTAGCCAATAAACAACTAACTTTAATGAACCTGCCAGTATTCGAGTTGTGATTCCCCCGTCCTCCATGTTTACCAGGCACATGTAACTTTGCACTGCTCAGAATTATATGGTTGTATGTAGAAATCATATGCTGCTGGAGTGAAAATAACTAGTTTCTTGTGAATAACCTTGTGAAGAATGAGTTGCTTTCGCCTGGGCAGTGTATGAATTCTACAAACTGCTGGGTAGCACTTTTTATTCACAGCACTGCAGCATGTTGAATAAGTGTGTGTCCAGGAAGTCACACTGATCTGATACGCAGGGAATAATCTGTACGCATCATATCCTATTTGTATTCTTGCACAAGTCTGGGTGAGATTGGGCATGCTTTGGCAAGCACACTTTATTAAATCAGATATGAAGACTTGATGTGAGCCAACGTAAACCTGATCATTTCGCCTGGGTTTCTGTACACACCCTCTACAGGAGGTCACCAGCTTCCATACAGATTATTTTTTTGTTCAATATTTTACAAAATGCAATAAACGATATGATTTCATTACATTGTAATGTGCAGTTGGGTTGTGTATATCCTTATATAAAATTACCTATTAATATATTTAGTGACCTGTTATATGGCAGTATTCAAGGAAATTCTGCGTTATACAAACATTCACAACGAGAAGGTGTTTGAAAATATAAACACTGGGAACATGTTGCATTGTACACGTTTTAGCTCATCTTCTAACTGTGTATTGACAGGAGGTGTCAAAAAACCCATAATCCTGAGAATCTGCCAATGCCTACTATGACCCCATCATTCACCCAAAAACCCTGAGAATCTGCCCACTCACTGTGAGACTTCTTGGTAATCTGTCAACTCACTCTGAGAATGCACCTGTTCACCAAGACTTGAAAACTCATTGTGAGAATCTGACCATTCAGCATGAGACTTTGAGAATCTGTCTAGTCACTCTAAGACCTTGGCAATATGTCTATACAACATGAGAGTCTGCCCAGTCAAGTTGAGAACACGGGAAAATGCCCGTTCATCCTGTTAATTTGCTCACACATACTGAGAATCTGCCCAAACCCTCCGAGCCCACTTCTAGAATATCTGGTTTTGAAATATGGTATTGTCTTTTGAAAATGATTTTAGATTGTTTCGATTGCAAACACTATTTTGAAAGAACGAGAGTTTTGAAATAGTGAAGGGGAACCAGAGCTAAAGTACAATGTGTCATCCATAGAAGGATTGTTTAATTTTCCTATTAAAATACAAAGGAAGGAGCATTGCCTGGCATTGCATGATAAGACCATGTGCCGACTAGCTGCTGATTGTTAGTGCCATGAATGAGGGCCATTTTGGCCCCTAATTGGTGATGACAATGGCAATCCGCTCACAGCCTCAGCCTAGTTTTGGTGAAAGTGTGTTGGTATAAGGAAGTTGTATGTCCTCATTCCTGAGCCCAGGGGCATGTATTTGTCAATATCTACATCACAAGGGGGTATATTTACTAAACAATGAGCTGTGGTAGCTTCATTAGTGAGAATATTCAGGAAATGTCTGGGCTTTCTGCTGGAGCCAGAATAACTGGGTGCTGACAAAAAAAATTGCAGAGTTTGGTCCATAACAGCAGGAAAGAACAATTATTAATCTTAGCTTTTATTCCATCTCAACTATTTATTGGGGAAGGGTTCAGAATCAGTGAATATTGTAAAGCGCTGCGGAATTAGCTGGCGCTATATAAATACATATAATAATAATAATCTAGATTGGTAGTCTTTTGACTAGTTGCAGGGGAAGTCAACCTTCGGCACATCAGATATTGTGAACTACATCTCTCATAATGCTTTTACACCCATAATGCTGGCGAAGATATATAATGCCTTGATTAGTTTCACAGTGAAATGGATGTACGCAGGCCCTGTGCATGTATCTTCAGAAGGATATTGATACTTTAGAGAGGGTTCAGAGAAGGGCTACTAAACTGGTTCATGGATTGCAGGATAAAACTTACCAGGAAAGGTTAAAGGATCTTAACATGAATAGCTTGGAGGAAAGACGAGACAGGGGGGATATGATTGAAACATTTAAATATATAAAGGGAATCAACACAGTAAAGGAGGAGACTATATTTAAAAGAAGAAAAACTACCACAACAAGAGGACATAGTCTTAAATTAGAGGGACAAAGGTTTAAAAATAATATCAGGAAGTATTACTTTACTGAGAGGGTAGTGGATGCATGGAATAGCCTTCCAGCTGAAGTGGTAGAGGTTAACACAGTAAAGGAGTTTAAGCATGCATGGGATAGGCATAAGGCTATCCTAACTATAAGATATAAGGCCAGAGACTAATGAAAGTATTTAGAAAATTGGGCAGACTAGATGGGCCGAATGGTTTTTATCTGCCGTCACATTCTATGTTTCATGGCGTCACGTAATGTTATGTAACCTGCACAGACTATTGCACTAGCATCCTGAAGCTCACCACAATAGTATCTGTCTTTACTAATACACTAAGTAAGTTACGAAAGAGATCAGAGAAAGACATTGAGATGTGTATGTAAATATATCTGTAAAACCTACAGTAAAAATTATACCATAGAGACTGCTTACCATGAGGTCTGCCGGGCCCACCATCTATTCCTGGACACATATCAATTATACATATTGATGGTGAGCAATACTGAGTGTATTAATTATATATTAATTCAGTGACCATAACCCATTCTGGTATTAGGTATATAGTAATTCAGTGATTATAACCCATTCTGAGTGTATTAAAGGGACACTATAGTCACCTGAACAACTTTAGCTTAATGAAGCAGTTTGGGTGTATAGAACATGCCCCTGCAGCCTCACTGCTCAATCCTCTGCCATTTAGGAGTTAAATCCCTTTGTTTATGAACCCTAGTCACACCTCCCTGCATGTGACTTGCACAGCCTTCCATAAACACTTCCTGTAAAGAGAGTCCTGTTTAGGCTTTCTTTATTGCAAGTTCTGTTTAATTAAGATTTTCTTATCCCCTCCTATGTTAATAGCTTGCTAGACCCTGCAAGAGCCTCCTGTATGGGATTAAAGTTCAATTTAGAGATTGAGATACAATTATTTAAGGTAAATTACATCTGTTTGAAAGTGAAACCAGTTTTTTTTTTCATGCAGGCTCTGTCAATCATAGCCAGGGGAGGTGTGGCTAGGGCTGCATAAACAGAAACAAAGTGATTTAACTCCTAAATGACAGTGAATTGAGCAGTGACATTGCAGGGGAATGATCTATACACTAAAACTGTTTTATTTAGCTAAAGTAATTTAGGTGACTATAGTGTTCCTTTAAGTATATAGTAATTCGGTGACCGTAACCCATTCTGAGTGTATTGGGGGGGTATGTTTATTAATAACGCTCTCCTCACGCGCTGTGGTAACTGTATTATTTTTATTGATATATATTGCAATCTATGACACGTTCTCGCTGTGTGGTTTATGCTGCAGGAGGGGATCATTGATGAATTGTACTGCGCTGCAGACTCTGTTGGCGCTTTATAAATAATAATAATGAAATGGTGTGTACAGGGGGGCAGCACTCTTCCTGCCCTGCCCACCCCCATGCTGGAGACACTCAGGGCTATTCTCAGACAAGCTGCAGTGACAGCACAGCTGGCAGAGGATGTGAATAGCCCTGTGTGTCCTGCAGCCTGGGACACCACAACCACCTCCTCTATCTCAGGGAGACTAAACCATCCACTGACAGCCTCAGACTGATGGGCCTTGCAGTCTGTACAAGTTGCCATGGTAACACTCCAGTCACGTGACTCCCTCTGATTGTTACTTTGCTGATAAAGTTCTCCTATTCAAAATCCAAGCCTTCCGCGCTCTTTTCTCGTCACGAGTTCGCGCGAGGCCCCGTTGCTAGGCAGGAAACGCACGGCCCGTTGCTAGGGAGGGAGCGCGCGCGCGCCCAGAGACCGCTGGGAGTTGCGTGGATCGTGTTGACGTCATCCTCTCGCGGTGCTTTGCGCTCGGTGTGAGGAGGAGGAAGCGGGAGACACCGGAAGGAGGAGCCGGGGAAACACCGAACACGAGGCCGGGCACCGAGCGATCTCCCCGCTGCCCAGGGACCGCCCGACACCGCGCCAGGTGAGGGAGACACCGAGTGAGGCCGGGGCCCCGGAACCACGTCACAGCTTCCGGTAATGTACCGACCTGGGGGCCGGAAACACGTCATAACCGGGTGTTATACCAGGGGCCCTCACTGTAACCCCCAGCCCGGCCTAAGGGGCCCCTCACTGTAACCCCCAGCCCGGCCTAAGGGGCCCCCCACTGTAACCCCCAGCCCGGCCTAAGGGGCCCCCCACTGTAACCCCCAGCCCGGCCTAAGGGGCCCCCCACTGTAACCCCCAGCCCGGCCTAAGGGGCCCCCCACTGTAACCCCCAGCCCGGCCTAAGGGGCCCCCCACTGTAACCCCCAGCCCGGCCTAAGGGGCCCCCCACTGTAACCCCCAGCCCGGCCTAAGGGGCCCCCCACTGTAACCCCCAGCCCGGCCTAAGGGGCCCCCCACTGTAACCCCCAGCCCGGCCTAAGGGGCCCCCCACTGTAACCCCCAGCCCGGCCTAAGGGGCCCCCCACTGTAACCCCCAGCCCGGCCTAAGGGGCCCCCCACTGTAACCCCCAGCCCGGCCTAAGGGGCCCCCCACTGTAACCCCCAGCCCGGCCTAGGGGCCCCCCACTGTAACCCCCAGCCCGGCCTGGGGGCCCCTCACTGTAACCCCTGCCCAGCCTAAGGGACCCCTCACTGTAACCCCAGCCTGGGGCCTTCACTGTAACCCCAGCCCGGCCTAAGGGGCCCCCCCACTGTAACCCCAGCCCGGCCTAAGGGGCCCCCCCACTGTAACCCCAGCCCGGCCTAAGGGGCCCCCCACTGTAACCCCAGCCCGGCCTAAGGGGCCCCCCACTGTAACCCCAGCCCGGCCTAAGGGGCCCCCCACTGTAACCCCAGCCCGGCCTAAGGGGCCCCTCAGCGCGAACACAGGTTAGGGCCAGGCTGGTGCCCTCAGCGCGAGCACAGGTCCCTCACGTTGGGACTCACACTGTAGGTAATATACACACGGTCTGGCCAGGCAGGGACCCTCACGCTGTAGGTAATATACACATGATCCGGCCATTACTGTGATAGGATGCCACATTCGCAGTTGGTGAAATTTCATCCCAGATACTCCAGTTAACTGTATTGTAAAGTGGAAGTGTTTAGCAATAGCCGTAATGTAAAGCCAGAGCGGGGTCACAAAATGCTGAGGTGTGTAAAAGTCGCCCATGCTCAGCTGATTCCATAACTGAAAAATTCCAAACTTCTGTTTTCATTATCTGCAGAAAAACCTGTGAGGTGGGAGCTGCATGGAATGAATTTCCATGGCTGAGCAGCTGTGTTCAAGCCTCACAAAACCTTGCTGTCAAGTACAATGTCAAGCTTTGGATTAGGTAGTGTAAAGCACACAACCTTTGGACTCTAGAGCAGTGGAAACGTCTTCTGTGGAGTGAAGAATCACCCTTCTCTGGCAGTCTAATGGACAAGTCTGGATTTTGTGAATGTCAGGAGAATGTTCCCTACCTGACTGCAGTGTGCCAACTGTACAGTTTGTTGTCGGAGGGATAATGGTATATGGCTGTTTTTCATAGTGTGTGTATATACACAGCACGGGCAAGCTGGGGCCCTCACACTGTAGGTAATATATACACAGCACGGCCATGCTGGTGCTCTCACGCTGTAGGTAATATATACACAGCATGGGCAAGCTGGGGCCCTCACGCTGTAGGTAATATATACACAGTACGGCCATGCTGGGGCCCTCACGCTGTAGGTAATATATATAGTATGGCAATGCTGGGGCCCTCACGCTGTAGGTAATATATACACAGTACGGCCATGCTGGGGCCTTCACAATGTAGGTAATATATACACAGTACGGCCATGCTGGGGCCTTCACAATGTAGGTAATGTATACACAGTATGGCCATGCTGGGATCCTCACGCGGTAGGTGATATATACACAGTACGACTATGCTGGGATCCTCACGCTGTAGGTAATATATACACAGTACGGCCATGCTGGGATCCTCACGCGGTAGGTAACATATACACGGTACGGCTATGCGGGGGGCCCTTACGCTGTTGGTAACATATACACGGTACGGCTATGCGGGGGGCCCTTACGCTGTTGGTAACATATACACAGTACGGCCATGCTGGGGCCTTCACGCTGTTGGTAATATATACACAGTACGGCCGTGCTGGGGGCCTCATGCTGTAGGTAATGTGTATACACACAATACGGCCATGTGGGGGCCCTTACGCTGTAGCTAACGTATACACAGTACGTCCATGCTGGGATCCTCACGCGGTAGGTAATATATACACAGTACGGCCATGCTGGGATCCTCACGCGGTAGGTAATATATACACAGTACGGCCATGCTGGGTTCCTCACGCGGTAGGTAATATATACACAGTACGGCCATGCTGGGATCCTCACGCGGTAGGTAATATATACACACAATACGGCCATGTGGGGGCCCTTACGCTGTAGGTAACATATACACAGTACAGCCATGCTGGGATCCTCACGCTCTAGGTAATTTATACACAGTACGGCCATGCTGGGATCCTCACGCGGTAGGTAATATATACACAGTACGGCCATGCGGGGCCCCTTACGCTGTAGGTAACATATACACAGTACGGCCATACTAGGGCCTTCACGCTGTAGGTTATATATACACGGTATGGCTATGCTGGGGCCCTCATTCTGTAGGTAATATAATATACAGTACGGCCATGGGTTATATAATACGGTACTGCCAGTCGTGGACCCTCAGAGTATGTATCTGATGTATACACTGGAATGCCAAACTGAGGCCTTCAGAATGTATGCAAACCTGGAAGATTAAAGTGGACTGATCATAAAATTTCATCTAAACGTGTTGGAAAATGTGCAGACTTCCAGAAAAGTCCATAGAAAGATATGGTTTCTTGTCAAGTCTCAGTGGATTATACTATGAACTCTGTTACAAAAGGAGGTCAGAAGAACTCTATTGTCATTTCTACTGCATTGTGACAGTAACTACAGTGCATGTGCTGCTGTTAATATTACTTTAGCAGGAGGCAACTTGCTTCCTGCTAGGGCAGGACAAATACGTGACAAATCTATCCAGTTAAAGGGACACTGTTAACTGCTTTATCTTATTGAAATGGTTGAAGTCCCCCGGTGCAGTCCTTTTTACCGTTAAACAATTTGTAATTGTTTAATGCTAAACGAATCCCCAACAGCTCATTTCTTCTGTACCGATTAGGCCATTGAGGAAGCATGTAAGAGTGTAATCTCTGAGGAGGCCATGCTATGGGTGGCCAGAACCATTACTCTGCTTTAAAGCTAAACAAAAGGCACCAAAACAACTTTAAAGGACCACTATAGGCACCCAGACCACTTCAGCTTAATTAAGTGGTCTGGGTGCCAGGTCCAGCTAGTGTTAACGAGTATGTTTTCCTGGCACTATAGTGGTCCTTTAACTTAATGAAGCAGGCTTGGTGTATAGATCATGCCACTGCAATCTCGCTGCTCAGGTCTATGCCATTTTGGACTGCAATCACTTTTGTTTAGGCAGCTGTAGTATGTGTGTGTGTGTGTTGCAGTCACTACTGCCAGGGGAAGTGAATAACATTGCTAATAGGGTGGGCTATAGTAGGCAGCAAGTAAACAGTCAGTTCTTGCATTTCATGGGCAAGCGAAAAGGTCTGAGTGACTGACATGGGTCAAATGGTGATGGCTAGGATGCTGGATCAAAGCATCTCCAAAACAGCAAGTCTTGGGGATGTTCCTGGTATGCAGTGGTTAGTACCTACCAAAAGTGGTGCAAGGACACTGGCCCTCAAGGCTGATGCACATGGGGAGAGAAAACTAACCAGTCTGGTCCAGTCACACAGAAGATAAACTGTAGCTCAAATTGCTGTAAAGATTAATGCTGGCAATGATAGACAGGGTTCAGAATACACAGTGCGTTAGTTTGCTGCATAGCTGAGACTGGTCTGAGTGCCTGTGATGACCCCTGTAAACTGCCAAAGCACTTTCAATGGTGACGTGAGCATCAGTGCTGGACCATGCAGCAATGAAAGTTTACCTGGTCTGATGAATCAGGTTTTGTGGATGTTACTTTGACACATAGCGTCTACCTAGAGATTGTTGCAGACCACTTATGCCCCTTCATGGCAATGGTGTCGATGGCAGGATAATGCACTTTGCCACACACTAAAACTATTTTTCGGGAATGGTTTGATGAACATGACCGTTCATAGTATTGCCAATATTCAAAAAAAAAAAGATATACAATAAACACACACACCAAAAGTTGCTCAACATTTTGTGTGTGTTTATTGTATATCTCTTTTTTTTTCTCGCAGATTTAGGCTGGTACTTTAAAAAAAATAAAATAATAATCTCAAACTCCACTATAGCCACGGCTAGTCTTTTTTAGTTTAGATTTTCAAAGTTTTTTCTGAATTAACATGGCCCCAGGATCACAAAGTTCAGTGTGGACATGTACATAATGTGTTCCCTGATTAAATCACTGCTTATGCTGATATTATTACTCATTACCCTTAATGCTAAATTAGGCAAAAATCTCAGTGCACTACTTTAAGAAAGTTCCTGTTATTTGGGGTGATACATTTCTATGGAAATGATGTAACTTAATGTGTACCCTAATCTTTCCATTTGTGATAAAAATAAAATTCCCCCACCCCAGTTACCTTTACTTGTACACATACATTGCCCCGGTTCCTTGCAAGTAGAGACATACACAAGGTATGGTTTTATCCTCCTGGAGCTGTCATTACAGGGTGGAATTACCTGATGTGCGTGAGTATTCCTATCAATTTAAAATGGAATGTTTCTGTAATGTAAATAAACCGACCCGTGGCAAGTTCTTTTTAAAGGGACACATTCCAAACATGTAAAATAGAAGAAAGCACCGTGTAACGAATGATAAAGATTTAATAATTAATTACGTGATATATGTATGTTCAAGAAACTCCAAACTGCTTACAGCTCAGTTACCCCAATGCTACAGTTAATTGGTCTTTGTAGCTTCCTTCATATGTCTTGTGAGGATCTCAATAGTAAGATGCCAACTGTGTTACATTTGGATCAGAGAGCTCTACGGTTCCTCCTGGACAAATTCAGGGATTTTCCTGTAGAAGTAAACTTTGTAATGCCCCTGGGTGCTGAGTGTCCTTCAGTTGCCAGTGACATGTGGCTACTTCAGAAGCTAGAAGTCGACCCCCCAACCATTCATTCATATAAATATGCACAAATCCATATTTGCCACTCTGAACTCTTGGTCCTGGCTGGCTAATGCTGTAGGTGGAGCTACACCTCCAGCAGCAAATTGGTTAAACTTTGTATATGCAGGGTGAACCAGTGCAGATACAGACACCATGACCACTTCAAATCACTGAGATTGCCAGTGTTTGGCAAATCCCTTTAAAAGGAATCGGGTGTCAATGTTTGTTCCACGAGGACAATATGCTAACTACACTAGAATCATGTTTTGGACTTGCACAGGCTGAGGTGTGCGGAGTCATAATGTTGTTGAAAGTGCAGTTTTCTTAGCTGGAGGCCAGAGACAGGCTTGCTGATAATGTCAGCTGCTAGAGGCATTGTGTAAGCTCAGGCGTCACAGCTGGATTCCATGACTGTGTGTGGTTTGCGATTTGTAGCACAGTGTGCGCGTGCAGTCCTAGCTCTGATCGCTAACTGGTACGGTCACTTTTCCTCTATAAAAGATTAGATTTGAGTCCCTACATTGCACCTCTTAACCCTTTTCATGGCAGTTCTGCAATTTGGGACTTGATTTCTCTCCAAAGCCCACCTTCATACATATACTTCATGAAGACCCTTTTCCTGTTTCTGTTTGTTGCATCCTGAGGAACAATGTGTCAAAGCATTGAGGATGGATCGTCTGGCCAATTGTTCCAGTGTTCATTTTCTCTGCTTTGGAATTTGATTGCATTAAAATACTTTGAAAGAGCTGGTGATAGTCGGATAACCATCCACCAGTACCTTATGGATTTGTTCTACGTATAGGGGATACATACATGTGGCTTCAGTGTCTTGGATACTACATGTTATCTGTGCATGGCATTACATATGTTTGAGGTCTTGTTTTGGTAGGAAGTAATCTCCAGTATTTCATTGTATTCCAAGGAAGGGTTGTGTAGCACTGAGGTCTATGTAGTGATTAAGTTTGGGAAAGTAGCAGATTGCGCCCAAGACCTGTTATAACGAGACGGCTCTGGATTAATTCTTGTCGGGCTGATTTTTTTTTTTTTGCTGTAGGAAAAGGGATTATTACACCATGTGATTTTTGTGCTGCAGTTATCTGCCTCTGTCCCCTCTCAGGCTTTTTCCTAATTTCTAACCTCTTTCCATGCTCTTATCTTGGAGTCTCTTGATAATTTTAACCAGTCAACACTGTAAATTACACTATATGCAGACTATTTCCTCATCTGGAATACAAAGCCTCTGCTTTCCATGTAGAGGAATAAAGAGTTTTATCTTACGGCATTATATTGCAGAAGCAGAATCTGTTGCGAAGTGACATTGAAACCTCTGCCTTATTTGTCTTGTTTTAAATGAGCTTTGTCTGTAAAATTCTATTCTACTGATTGTTGTTGTGGCTTGTTCCTGGGAGATGCTATGTAAGTGGTGGCTTGTGTTCCACTAGGAAGTAATGCCAGTATACAGTTTGTCTTCTATATGTGGAATGCTGGTTATGGTATTGAACATGGCATTTCATTGTCACAGGGATAGGCAGAGGTTATGGACCACATCTCATTAATGCTCATACAGCCATATTGCTGGCAAAGCATCATGGAAGATGCAGTCCACAACATCTGAAGTGCTGAAGGTAGCCTACCCCTGGTAGAAAATGGTCTTTAATTGTGTTACTTTGTAAATACTTAGTAGAAACTGTATCCTTTCTGATAAAACACCTACCAGCTTATTCACTAAACCTAAAGTCTTCAGCGCTTGTAAATTATACTTGGGGACTCTGTGGCCTTTTCGTGGATTGTAGGGTCTGAATGGATTCTGCTGCAGTATTCTGTGTTTAAATAGCCAGCGAAGGCCTTAGTCTGTTACTGCATCAGGAGATAGAGCTGCCTTTAATGTCTGTCTTGTGGAAGGTATGGTGTGACCACATTAAAATCGCACAGTCCTGTAACAATCTGACTTTGCCCTTCAGGAGTCCTGATTGTACAGAAAGTATAAGCTTATTAATGTGTTTTAAAAAATTTTTTATTTTAGTTTTATTTTTTCCCCTCCCGATAACGTGACACAATCTTTGTTTTGGATTGGAATTTCAATCATAAAACGATAAAGCTTATTTACTGTAGTGACCATGTGTCTCTGCAATACTGGCTGTTAGGGTTAGAGAACGTTTTAAATGATTAAAAGAAAAATAAAAATGTTAAATTCCCAAACAAAAAAATAAAATCTACTTCTCCAAGGGATTGGTAGCCCAATCTAATTGTCATGACAATTTTGAGACTAGTTTGCTTTAAAAAGTAAAAATATATAAAAATATGTCTATCTCTCTAACTGAATACCTACTCTAATTTTACCATGCTTAATTGCCATGGCAGCAGTTGTTTGCTTGGCTACCTCATAAAACAGGGTTACTGTACATAAACCTGTACCTGTCACAGAACCAAAATACCCTAAAACCAGTACAGGTGCTACGGGGTTAAGCTGCCATTTTCAAGAAGTCTGAATCTAGTATACATTATAGGAAGGGTCTTAAGGCAGTTTAAAGCTTCATAAGTCTCCAGGCGATTTCCTTTAATGTGAGCTTAATGGTGTCTGAGGAATTGAAGCTAAAGCTATTAAAAACTTGTACCCTCAGGTTAGAGGCTCATCAGCGAAGAGCCATGACAGAAATTAGTGACCTGGACCGTCAGATTGAGCAGCTGAGACGCTGTGAGCTCATCAAGGAAAGTGAAGTGAAAGCTCTTTGTGCCAAGGCCCGGTGAGTGCCGAACCATTAACCCTTCATTAGGAAGCCTGTGTCATGTTATTTCAGAAATGTGGCATGTATCACTGTTTGTAACATCTGAATGCTGTGCAATCTGTCAGTTTGTCTTACAGTTTCCCCCCCCCCCCCCCCCTTTTCTCTCAGTGAAATTTTAGTGGAAGAAAGTAACGTCCAGAGGGTTGATTCTCCTGTTACGGTACGTTGGCTGCTCAAATGCACTTGTATCAATTTAAAATTTGAGATTCCCTTTGTCCTGGCTAATGCATTTGCTGTTTTCCACGTGATTTTTAGGTATATCCTATATATTTTCATTTTCCTCCTCTTTAAAGAGACTGCTTCCTTTCAATGAAGTGGTCTGGTTACAGTAGCTCTTTAGTTTTAACCCTGCAATGTAAAAGAACTTGTCCTTTAGTGCATACAGCAATGTTATGATGCAGGGATAACTTCTTGTTCCAGTCTTCCTGACAGCCACTTGTAGCACTTTCCTTCTGAAAACAGTCAAACTTCGTTCTCAATCAAATACCGCCCATTAAGAGGAATTGATTGAAGTGTGCCATTTTGCTGTGCATTCGCACTAGTCTCGCAACATTTATCTATGACAAAGCATTGGGTTGGCTGAAATCAGCAAGATTGATAGTTTCCAAGGAGATGGAGTGGACTGAGACCATTGCTCTACTTAATTTAGGGTTGTCCAATAATCTAACAAGGCACCAGGACTGTATAGTGTTAGGAATACATGTTTGTATTCCTTACTCTATATAGTGTTTCTTAAAACGTTTTATTGAGCATCATACAGTTGTACATATGAGTCACACCATAAATTACGGGTTGGTAGGGTGTGTTTGACATCTAGTACCTTGCATGGTCAGACGGTGAATAGTCAAAGATGTCAAAAAGGAAAATAAAACTGTAACAAAATATCATATTCTTATGCTGCCCTATCCTGTTTCCATCACTCTAAAGTGTTTGCTGAAATATACAGGTTCTACTCTGATCCAATTATTGCAAATACAAAATGCATGAGGTACCAAACGTCAGATCATTGTCCTTTAAAAGCTTCTTCCTGGAGACACTGAATTATTGGCTCCTTTGATTGTGGAGATGCTTGATCTACAGTGCAGAAAAGCATATTGTTTCGTTATACTATAGATGAGATGTGTGTTCACTGTGTGTTCTGCTTTCCGGTAGGTGTGTGGGGATATCCATGGCCAGTTCTATGACCTCAAGGAATTGTTCAGGGTGAGTGCTTGTGTTTTTGTGTTTGTTTACAATATTAGGATTCCTTTGTTCAAAGATGAGACCAAAAAGGTATCTGCAAAATAAGATCTTAAAAATAAAAAATATGTCATATTATTCTACATGCATTGTTACTATGACCCTCCCTTCCGATTTGAAAGCGTGAATGCCTACTAATTAACCAATATTTATGTGAGGGAGCTTTTGTTCAAGAGCTTGTCAAATCCAGGTTGCCACTGCAACACATGGTATAGAGCTGTCTCCTTGTTGGCCAGTGAAGACCTTCCCCATATCTGTGTGCCGATTCACGGGGTCCTGATTCCAAGCCAGCCAAGAATGATGCTGTACAGGAGAGCAGAGAGTGGATCCTAGAAATGTCTATCGCAGCCAGCTCCTTTATTAATATCGTATTCCATCTCTATCCTCTCCTTATGCCAGAGGCAATCTGCAGAAAAGGGAAGAATTCTTATATTTTCATTTTTTTTTCCTCCCTTTTAATTTTTTTTTTTTATATATATATAGATTTTTTTTTTATATTTTTGTGTCTAAATATAACAATCCTTTTGTACTTTTATGTAATTGTGTAGCTGCTATGTATAGTATGTCTTACTTAAATGTTAGTCAAGTCCTTTTAACTACTCAAGTCTCCTTATCATAGGTGGGAGGCGATGTGCCAGAAACAAATTACCTGTTCATGGGTGACTTTGTTGACCGAGGATTTTACAGCGTCGAAACATTCCTTCTACTTCTAGCATTAAAGGTGGGTATTGGGCCACTGAGCATGTGTCCGAGATCTGCCTTAAGGAAAACAGAGCAGTAAATGCTTCTGGTGAGACTCGAGACAGTTTTGGAGATAAAGGGATTGGTCTCCATATTTATATGAAATGATTTCCAAGCTCAACATGGTGCTGTTTTTTTACAGGTCCGCTACCCTGATCGTATTACATTAATCCGAGGGAACCATGAGAGTCGGCAGATCACTCAGGTGTACGGATTCTATGATGAGTGTCTTCGCAAGTATGGCTCAGTGACAGTCTGGCGGTATTGTACAGAGATCTTTGACTACCTCAGTCTATCAGCAATTATTGATGGGAAGGTGAGGATTATTGACAGGGAGGTAACTGGAATAAAATGAGAGTATTGTGAGGAAACTGTTTGAGATCTGAAATAACATATGAGTTGGAGTGGTTAATGTCAACATAGTGAAGAATATAAAATGGTTTTGGGGGAAGGCTCTTGATGGAAAATGAATTTTTACCTATACAATGCTTAGTGAATATTCCCCTAGATATACAGAGCTATACATATATGCATTAACCTATAGATGTATTGCATACTGAGACATGGATTTAATAACATCTATTATCCTGTATCTACAAATACCAGGACAGGTCTTCCTCGATGGTTTGTGGTGGGAGGGTGTCAAAGGGAATAGAAGTGAAGCGCTAGTTAAAGGCCCACAGGTGTAATTAGTACATCTGGAGATACCTTGCCTAACTCACCTGCCGTACCAGAGAAAAGTGGTCTTGTCATAGATACAGGTAAATAAAGGGTTAAATGCGCATTTTTTAAATATACCATATTTTTCTGTTGAGAGCCTGACACTAGATTCCACTATCGTGTATAAACATCCTGCTGTTGGAAAACATAACATTCTCTCTAAGCACCTGAAACTTTTAATTGTGTTCCTAAATCAAAAACTGCCATGTAAATCAGTTATTGCCTTAGTTAAGTCTTTCCATGTCTGCAGGGGTTAAAAGCAAGAATTTCTCATGGCTATAATTTGCTAAAGCAGCAACCTGTTTTTTCACAGCGCAAGCTGACAGAGGAACTGACCCTGCATAGTTTAGAGAAAACGTGCTAGACATGCGCAGTAGATTTTGTGTAATATGTAATGTTATATGAAACTTTTTTGCACTTAATTTTTTCTTGAACTTCATCATGACTGGTGTACATTAATCGTTTTCTGCCTTGAACATGCAAAAAGATTAAGGAAAGCAGAATGTGTTAACTGCATAAGTCCATGGGTTACAGACACTGTAAACTTTTTAAGCCTAATTGCTCTCCCAAAATACTTTTGTTTCCTGTTTTTACCAGTGCACTTGGTTTCTCATATTAAATGCTTGACTGGTGAGTGGATGCAATTTGTAACTTGTTACTTCCTTTCCCCCATCAGATCTTTTGTGTACATGGTGGTCTCTCACCTTCCATCCAAACTCTGGATCAGATCCGCACCATTGACCGTAAGCAAGAAGTGCCTCATGATGGACCCATGTGTGACTTGCTGTGGTCTGATCCAGAAGGTAAAAGAAAAAAATCTTATGTAGATACTATTGATTGCTTTACTGGAATATACACTGGCTTTCTCTTCTTTTGCAATAACCAGATGGCTGTAGTGAATTTATCATATTTTTTTACACAGATACGACTGGCTGGGGGGTCAGCCCGCGTGGAGCAGGATACCTGTTTGGCAGTGACGTGGTGGCACAGTTCAATGCGGCAAATAACATCGATATGATTTGCCGGGCGCATCAGCTTGTCATGGAGGGTTACAAGTGGCACTTCAATGAGACTGTCTTAACAGTGTGGTCTGCTCCAAACTACTGTTACAGGTATGGTCTTCCCTATCCTAGTAACTACCTTCAATGACTCCTCTACTGGGCTGCTCTCACACTTTTCTTCTTACTCTAGATGTGGAAATGTAGCTGCCATACTGGAGCTAGATGAACACCTACAGAAAGAGTTCATCATTTTTGAGGCTGCGCCCCAGGAGACTAGAGGCATTCCCTCCAAGAAACCTGTGGCGGACTACTTCCTGTGACCTGCTTCACCAAGCTTGTCGCCTCCATGATCTCCTCCAGGTGTCTTTATAACGTCTCCCCGCGCCACCTCTTTTTTTTTTTTTTTTCTTTCACCCTCTTACTCTGTGGGACCAGCACAACCTTACGAGGGAAGGAGTTTGCTGGTGTCATCTTTGCAGAACATTGCTCTTTGCACCTCTTTTTTTTTTTTTTTTTTAAATGTCTATTTAGAATAATGTGCTGCAGATCTCCAGGAGGGGGCGCTGTGATTGGAAGTGGAGTGAGGACCTTTCATGTATGAAAAGGGTGTCAATGAAGCCTTTAAACTGATTGGCTTTCATGTCTTATGTAGGGGTGTGGGAGGGAAGGGAGACAGTAAAGCTCTGCAGGTTTCTTTAGCAAGGATGAAAGTAACTGAATCAAACCCTATAATGGATGTGCTGCATCTAAGAAATGATGTGCTGATGCTCTGCAGAACTTCAAAGAAGGTGTAAAGGAGAGATGCATTCAGGGGTGGCGGGTTTTGGCAATGGTATGCAAAGAAACCAAATTTTTTTTCTCTTAGGCATTTTCAGGAGTTTCTTCCTCAATTTTTATAAGATTCCTAAAACCCAGCTCCAATCATTCCTTTCTGTTCTACCCTGAGCCCCACAGTCTCTGTACTATCTGCTTATGGTCCTATTCTTTTAGGAATTGTCAGCTTGGAGTGCCTTAGTGCTCATATACTGGGTCTAATGGCCCCAACGGGTTCCAGGATAAGGCGGTATAATCTTTACTGTTTTGAGAACACCCGTTTACCATAAGATGCCCTGCAAGCACTGTCACAGAGATGGGGTGCATTGCATGGTGCTGTGGTTCTACCAACTGAAGGAGTGGTGTTTTTGTATTCTTCCAGCAGCGGTATTAAGACCAAGGGTTTTTTTTTTTTTTTTTTTATCACCCCTTCCTCTCCTCTCCCCCAGGAGTTTACTCACCCTATAACCATGTCTTGGCTATATGATGGAAGCAGTCACTGGTGACTGGCGTGGTTGAAATGTTTGTAACATACTTCCGCAACCTACACTGGATTGATTCTCCCTAATTCTTGGCCTTTTTTTTATAAATACCTCCCCTGTCTGTCACTTGTAGGTAAAATGTGGTTGTGTACTTCCCATCTCTCTCACACCCCTGTCCTGCTTTCACCAGACAACCATTTCTATTTTTATTTGACTTTTTGGTAGATACAGCTATGGAAATCTGCTAATAAAACAAGAAAATGCAATAAAAAAAAAAATGGAAAATTTAATTTGTTGTTTGCTTGACTATTGTCCAAATGTGTGTGCGCAGTTCCTACTTCAGTCAGAACTCCTGATAGTGAGTTTTGTGTAAGTGCTTTGTAAGACACACATCCTACGGCCTTCAATAAGAAGACTGTGTATCTAGTTACTGTATGTGAAATGAGTGCCCTACTGCAGGATCAGCACAAGGATCCTCACAGCCAACATGTCTCAGTATATTGCCAGCAGGTGAATGCCGGTGCTGTATCAGAACATCTGTTTTAAAGGGACACTCCAAACTAGAGTTGGTCACACTTCTTAAATGTTCTAACTGGCCATTAAAAGAATATTGTCAATGCTTTTATATCGAGGAAATAATGGTGCATTTTGGCAGGTGAGCGATTCTGAGAGGTCTGTTATTTGCAGGCTATAATAACTGCCCTTGATGCCGTGTAGGCTTGTTTGTAGCCAGGAAGCCAAGCTTTGTGGCTGTTATGACATCAGACATTCTGTTTGGAATATTTAAAGCCTTCTTTGCAAAGTTTAGTTTTTTGTTCTCCAATTAATAATTATGGAAAGAGATTTAATGGAACAATCCTGAGACTTTTATTGGGGCCCTGTTTAAACATTGAAATTTGATACAGTTGAGAGCTTAGTGAATAGATACCTAGTAATTGTGGGATGCTGCCTTGTCACTTGGTGGCCCAGCTATCCATGGTTGCCATATTTCTAGTCTATTTACAGATGCAATAGCAAAAAGTGTGTGTGTGTGTGTGTGTGTGTATGTATGTGTGTGTGTATGTATGTGTGTGTGTATGTATGTATGTATGTATGTGTATATATATATATATATATATATATATATATATATATATATATGTGTGTGTGTGTGTGTATATATATGTGTATGCTATATATGTGTGTGTGTATATATATATATGTATATGTGTGTATGTATATATGTGTGTATGTATATATGTGTGTATATATATGTATGTATATATATGGTGTATGTATGTATATATATATATATATATATATATATATATATATATATATATATATATATATATATATATATATATATATATATATATATATATATATATAATCTGCTAAACCCAGTGAGTGATATGCATAGCAGAGATTAACAAAAGCTGGAGTAACTGTCTGCTATGTGTAAATGTCTTGTTAGAGATAAGATGCTGTGTCTTAACGTAATTAAATGCAGTTTTTGTAAAAGTGACTTAATAAATCAAACCAAACGTTTTCCCTTATTGCACTGGATTTATTTTCCATCCTTTATCAAGATGGCAGCTGAGCTTTTTCTTGTACATCACCTTTTAGACGTCTTCACAGATTTATTTGGTCATATTGCCACCTTTTGTGTCTGTATAGAGGAGCTCTATAGTGTCAGAAATACAAAAAAGTATTGATAACACTATAGCGTTGAAATATTTGATTAGGTCCACGGCCCTCTTCTTTGTGGGGATAAAAGGTATTTTACTTATCTTTTTCCATCGTAGTGCTAATATTGCAACAACCGGCCCAGTCTCCATGGATGAATTCAGCCAATTCAAGGGAGGCCAGAGCTAGTATTGTGAAAGTCCTCTCCTCTTTTTTTTTTTTTTTTCTCTTCTTTTGTTATTGCCTATAAGGCATACGAACTAAAATACGAAAGAAAAGAGAGCTAATCTGAATATCAGTGGACTCCAAAAGTGCTTTTCTTGGCAGAATTTAAATATTAAAATTTAACATCTGTTTTGAAGCCCCACCTAATTTCTTCCTGGTGCCTTTGCTCGTAAGACCCAGACTGACCAGGCATAAAGACGGGAGTTTTTGGTCTAACCAACAAACCTACATCATGACTGCTTTCGGAATTGTTGACTGGACTGGCGACACAGATGTAGGCCATACCAAGACTGCTCCAATATTTTTCGCGAACATATCACAGCTTAATTTGTACTAAACGCTAGATTTGTGCAAAAATTTGTTAGTACCAGTACCTCCTAAATAAAATCTATTATTGAATAAACTCTGAATCATTTTACAGGTGCAGTCTACAGGTAAAATATTGGGAATTGATTTTGTTTCGATATCCATTGACAGATATTTTATTCATAGAAACCGCCAAATCCAGCTCTTTGTCTTAACCTTTGGTACATGACACCCCACAAACTACACCAGATGTTACCACCTCAACCCTAGAACTGTTGGACATGTGCTGTGCTGAGTATTTCATTTATGGGGACAAAGTCAAATGAACTCATTATGAACTCCGTGACTAACAATCATGGCTTCAGTCACTCACCTTCTGCAATAAACTTCTGTTTTGTAAAAAGGAGGGTGGAATCACCTAAAACATGTAAAACACTTGTGTTATTCACCGTTTGTATTTTGTGGGATTAATAGGAGGACCCATATAGATCTTTTTAATAAATATTTTTTTTTTATCAACCATGCAGAACTCGCAATTAAAACTTACAAAATGGCATCAAGCTGTGCCAGCAGATCTCTTAACACAACATTTTGGCGGGAAAAAAATTATAATCATTGGGTCCATAGAGTTGAATCAATACAGTTGGTAATACTTTTTTGGGGGGCCCCCATTTGACATTTCTCCCCTTATTAAAGGAACAGTGACTATTTTTATATATCTAGATAGAAAGTAATGGTGGCAAAATACTGAGCATTGGGTCAGATAACTAAAAAAAAATCTGACAAGAGGGCGAGGTAAAGATGGACCAGAGATTTAATAAAATGCAATAGTGCAGTATATTATAACAGATTATATTAAGATTTTGAGTTAAGTTGCTATGGATAACCTCACCATACCAGGGACCTACATTTAATATAAACTGCCTACAAAAATGTTGCCTCCAAATCAAGACTGCGAGTTCCTTTCCAGAGCGGCGATGTTTATCCACACGAGATCATATATATCTTTGGTTCAGTCTGTTTCTCTCACTCCTGGTGTACTTTTGATTTATATACTTCAGATGTAGACCAGGATTTTATGACGTTTAGGAATCTGCAAACCTGTGTTATGTTATTAGAATGTTAATGTTTCTGTATTGTCTTCCCTAAATCGGCTCCTGTCATGACCTCTGTGTTCAGTCTTATACTGTCATTCTCTTAATGCATCGATAAATTGAAAAGTTACTGAAAAATTAAGATGATAAATTACCCAGCTAGCCTGTCATAGAGCAGATCTGTCTGTTATAGTGTTAAATTACCCAGTTGGGCTGTCAGAACAGATCTGTCTATAGTGTTCTGTATTTGCAGAACTTTGGTCTAACAATGGGCTGTGAGCTGGAAGGTCACAGTACTCTCTCTGCCTGAGGATAATTTGGGCTCCTGCTGTGATTTCACTGGTAAACAAATATTTCCCAAGTACTTGCAATTATGTTCTTTCCCAGGAGGGGGAGAAAGCGTTCTTTCCTCAACTTGAAAATAGTGAAATCCATATTTTTTTTTTTTTTTTTTAAACCTTCACTTGGATTTGTCTATACTATTTTTAACTTTTTATTGATTTGCACAGTGCGTCTCTCACAGTGCCTCCTTAATTGCTTTGCGTTACCAGGTCTGCTGCAGAGCATCTCTTGTATATTTTTAGCTCCTCTTCTAATGAGATTATAAATGTGTTCAGATATACTGCAACATGTCGCATTGTGGTAGATAAATAGCATTTGTATTGTGGCGAATTGTAAAGACCATTTCAAAATTTGGCCTCAAATGGCCAAATTGTGCTGTAAAATATGAATTGCCAAGAATTCAAGGTAAATTTTAAATATTGGACCGAAATAGCTGAATTGAAAACTTAATTGGCTTGGAGGATTTTCCAATATTGCTATTTTGACCAAAAATTTTAAATTCACTTTGAATCCACATTGATTTCTTTATTGTATGGTTTATGCGGCTCACTGTCCATTATTTGTCTTTGAGATGTTAAGTGGCTTTTATCTTCAATCTATGCTGTCTAATGTAGAGAGTTGTCAATATAGTAGTTTTAATTGGGCAAAGCACAACACAAGCTGGTGGCCAACACACCCGCCAGTCATTGACATTATTCCAGGCTGCCTAATCACACCTCTATGACACTGCTGCAAGGTGGAGTTACAACTTAGGCAGGCAAGGGGTTAAACTCGACATGTGCAGTGTTTCTAAAAAAAAAAAAGACTTCCTCTTCAAATCACTGAAGTGGTTATGGTGTTTGAGGTGATGCTGCATTATGACACTTGTACACAAGGTGGCGGTATAAACCCTAGTGCAGTGGTCCCTAAACTTTTTAGGTTTAAGGCGCCCTTAATATGTCAATATTTTTCCAAGACACCCCAAGTCAATATATGTTCTAGGTTGTATATATGTACAGAGATGTGGCATATACTGGGCCCCAATCAGTGGCACGCGTACATTATTTAAAGAAACTATTCCAGGCACAATAACCAATCCATTACGTTGTAGTGCTTATGGGGCCATTAGTTCCCTCCGAGGGCAACTTATCTGGTGTCTGCCGGGTAGGGGCTCTAGTATGTGTCTCTATGTATGTGGGTGTGAGGGGTGGAGTGTGCGTGTACAGGAATGGTTTGTGTGGGGCAGGTTGTGGGAGGGGTACATATTGTGTGTATGGGGGAGCTATTGTGTGGTGGGTAGGAGGGCAAATTAACAAATATATACTTTTATTTCTTTAATTAAAATGATATTCCCCTCCCTGCTTACCTTTGCCTGGGAGGGGGAGACATTTCCTGCAATCCCTGGTGGTCCCACTGGTGAGCGTGAACTCTGGCAGCCTCAGGAGCTGCTAGAGTTCACTCTTGCAAGATTTGGGGTGTTGCTTGCGAGAAAAGAACCCGGTGGAGCTGCAGGTTAGAGCTACCCCGGGTCCTCCTCTCTCCCTCATCATAGCCCCGGGAAAATATCATACGGCTCCCCTGGGGCGCCGCAGCACACGGTTTGGGAACCGCTGCCCTAGTGGATAAATATACCAAAATAGTGGCTATGTTTTGTGTGATGATCAGATTTCTGTTAACCACATGTAATATAATACGGCAGAGTTTTTGTGGTTTTTTTTGGCAAAAAAAAGGGGAAAAAAAAACTAAAAAGAAAACAAACTATCTTGAGAGAGACATTGAGGGGTTTATGCGCTATGCAGCAAATTGTAGTGATTTGAAAACCAAAATCCAATTCTAGAGTTTGTTAGCGCCAAGAAACTGCCCATTCCTACTGAGGAGTTCATTGATGAGATGACAGAGACAGGATAATTCATTAAAGTGGGAATTCAGTGGGATTTATTTTTTAAAGAGCTGGAAACATTTTGCTATACTTTCATTGAGGCTGTTCTGGTCCAGAACTTTAAATTATTTAGAAATTCCCAATAATTCACAGATCAATGACACTAAACCTTGTGGGGGGTGGTATTTACTATAGTGGGCATTGCAGGGAATTCAAAATGAAAGGTCGACGTTGCCGTATTGAAAACCCAAGTGATTTGGAGAATTTTTTCTAATTTCGCTACTTTACCCTACATTTTCAAATTTGAATTCCCAGCAATTCTCACTGTAGTAAATAAACTGGTTTAGACTAACAAGCACTCTGCGGAAAATAAAGAGGTGTTTGCCCATAACAGTGAGTTAATGAGAGATGACGAACTTTCAAAATTAGAAACATTCCCAGGAGTAAACTCTGAGCGTCTATAAGATGGAGAGAATTTAATTCAGGCCTATTCACGAACATGTGAATTATCAGGAAATCTAGTGCAATTAAAGCATTGCTTTCCGGTATGTGACTCTGCGGGTCCATACTAACAAGATTTTGTGGATAGATTTCTGCGGCCCCGATCTGTGCATTCATTGTTTCTGTACTTGTGAGTGAATGGGAAAGTCTGATGATTGACATGATCCCAGAGAGCCGGGAAGTCTGTGTGTCAGGCAGATGTTTAAGGCTGGGCCGGGGATTGTAAGCAAGGTGTGAAAACAGGCGCTAGAACAGGAGGTGGGGGAGACAAATGGTGTCTGAGCTTTGGGGGGGGAGGATTGCAGGTGCAAATAGCTAGCCATCAGACTTTATATGGGCACAGCTGCCAAGTCAGGCACCCTGCTACAGTAATGCCCTTGCAGGACAGCAAAATCTACTCTAATACCAACTGTAATTCCCATTATCCACACATAGACTGGTCTGGTTAGGAATAGTTAAATCTGTAGAATCAGATATAGCCTATGGGTGTGCTGTATACCACCTTCATGTACATCTTTATTTATTCATTAAATAAGCAACATCCATCTCAACAATTTTTGCCTAAATTTTGCAATTGTCAGGTCAATTCGTAACAACTCCCAATTTAGTGATTAACTCACACAATATATGTTATATCCTCTGTTATATCCTCTGAGCTTGGAGATCTTATAATAGTCACCCCTGCGTATCCCCCTTAACAACCGCACCACTGCTTATCCCCCCTTTAGCAACCACGTCAGAAACCAACGACTAATTTTTGTTTCTTTTATTGCAAAACATAATTATTTTTTTTGTACAAGACAAAACAAAAACAAGTAAACAGTAGGTGTTTGATAAATAATTACAAAGTCAAAGAGTAGAACAGAGAAAATAATTGAACAGTATGCAATATAATAGGGGACAACGCTAATTATACTTTCAGGCCTCTGCAGAACCAGAACCCTAGAGCAGGGTTAGTCAGTAAAATGGGAATTCACAGTGAATTCAAATGTAAGGCCAAAGTAGACAAACCGAGAGCATTGCTGATTTAGAGCATTTTACTGGAATGGCTATTTCCACCTTAAATTTGAAATACTTTGAATTCCCACTGTGTGTCATAGCCGGGTTATCGGGGTATCCTTAACCCTTTGCATGTCAGAGGGGTAAGCCATTTTTTGCCCATAAACCTCTGTGTATCAGAAATGCTAACATTACATAGCTGACAGTTAAAGGGTTAAAATGCCAGCTCTGCATTCCTCTTATTAGTGGATGTTCTGTCTATAAGAGATTTCAGATTTGTATATTAAAAAAATTTCAGCCATATTTGCATGTGCTTTAAAAAAAAAAATTAAAAAAAAATTTGGCATTAGATTAGCGGGTCACACGGAGCAGTAAATTGGTAAGACTATTACACATCTGCACTCGCTTAATGAGCAACGTTTATCATCGGAGAAATACGGGAAGCACGTATGGTATATTCAGAGTTGTTTAAGGAATCGATCCATAATATGTTTAAGTGGTGTGTTTCTCTTTAAATCTATGGCAGAGTAATAAGGAGCCAACCCCTAATTTTTTAGAATTCCCAGAATGGGACATGACTGGCAGGCGCACAAATTGGAGGGTGCTAGACACTCATTAACTCATTAGCTATTTGTCTGGCATAAACTGAATTAAACTTCAGATGGAAAGTAAAACTCTTCAATACTTACTCAATACTCGGCCGCGTCCAAATTAATGGTTTTCCTGGCATTTTTATTTACAATTTATTCTGAGTTCCCACGAATAAGCCCTGTCGCTGATTCTCATGAACTCAGCAGCAAGGTATTGGAAACTCTGCAGATATTCTACCCATCACTCATTTCTAAAGCAACTCCCTAAACCCTCCGGAACTCCGCTGTAATCAGCAACGTATGAGTACAAACCATGCAGAGCTCCTATGAATGATCCCTCCCACGTGGGTCTCTACGGAACTCAGCGGTCTATTCCAAACCCAGCAGGCAGAACCTGGGAGAATATGAGATTAAATTCCAAGGTTGGGGGGCTGTGATGGAGGATATTCGTGGCTGGATTGAGTGTACAAGTTATTCATGAACTGGGTGTCCATTATTTAAGGATTATCACAAGCGTATTATGAATATAGAAAAATAAGAAATATCCCACAAACAGGTTCTTTCATTAAACAGCTGATGGGTTCCTTTTAATGTCTGATTGGGAGCAGATTCATTATTAAAGACTTGTTATCGAACATATTTACAACCAGAACTCTGCAATATTTTTCTGGTAATGGGGGTCGGTCTTGATCGTCTCCCACTATTAATTTCACTGTCTGAATATAACACTTACATCCAGCCACCCCCTGTATATAGACGCTGTAATTGTGGACCTGAAAATTGCAGGCCCAGCTTTGGACCCGTGTTGGCCAGGAAGTGAGGAAATCGAATTTCAGAGTTCATGTGGTAACCTCGGGCACTTACATCCTCACTTCTTCCAGTCGGTGCAACCGCGCAGGCCGAGGGTGTAAATTCTGCTCCGCAGGGGTGGTCCGGCCCATACAGCCTGAAATCTGATTGGCTGTCAGTGAGTTGGGGGGAGTCCAGTGGGACAGCGAACGATGGGGGGAACGGATGCAGAGAACGCGGTACACAGACAGACTGGAGCTGGGAAACTGGCGATTCAGGAGGGCTAAAGGTGCGAGAAAGATAGAAAAATGGTAAAAAAAAATCTGAGAAATTTCAAGTTTTACTCTTTAGTTTGTTTAATTAATGTAAATATACATTATATTATTAATCCTTGCAAAACACAGGTATATTCTGTACTGATGTACAGTCATGATTGTGTTTACATACAGACTATTGATGAATATATTATGAGTCACTGACTGTAATCAATATTTTGAACAAAACACTGTACTCAGTCCTTTAATGAGTAAATTCTTATCCAGGACTGACAGAGGTCCATGTTTTATTCTGTTTGATTTTTCAAGACTCGTATCATGTCTTCAAGCTGTGGGGTTGGACATCAAAAGTACTCCTGGCTGTAGAGAGCTGCAGGAGTGAAACCAAATAACCAATCACAGTTTTTACCTTTCTATACCCCTCTGTATTATCAACGTCTTTCATGTCCACGGCACATGAATGCTACATACAGCTAAGAGCACACTGTGCGAGCAGCCCCACAGCTTGAAGAGTTTATACATGTTACAAAAAAAAAAGTAAAAACCATGGCAGTCTGGCAACCCACAGCATAAAAACATTCATACCATCAGTCTGTGAGATAATATTAGGGTCGACAGGATCTCATTGTAAAAATTCAACATTCTGTTATTATTATTTGCATTGCAGCAAAGTAATGTTACTGCCATCATGGTGGAAGCTGGGCAGGTCGTCTCCCCAAACGCTGCTGTGCACCCCAATATTTGACCATGCACGCTGTACGTCAATAGTTAATATATAAATAGGGCGATGGACCCTGCACTCACCATGAGAAGATGCTGCTCGCCCTGTCCACAGGCTGCTCCGGGTAGGACTGTCCCCCTGTCTCCAGGAAGGGCTCTGTGTTTTGCTGGGGTACCTCGAGGGTGGTCCCTTGGTCCTGATTAGCTGTCATTGGTGGGATTGAAGAGGGATCAGGGACTTCACTGGCTGGGGGTGCTGGTGTTGGGGGGGTGATGAGGTGGAAAGCACAATCAGGACTGGGGAGAGGGATAGCGAGACTCCCCCCAATATCCAGCTCCTCTCCCAGTGTAGAGTCACACGGTCCTCCGTAAAGTGGGCGCTTGCACTCTGCTGGGGGGACAAGATTCCATACATTAATACTATATTCAAATATAGAATGCTGTAATCTATAGTATATATACAAAATGCAACAGTCTCTAAAATGAAAGGTCCAGTGGCCACATGTATCCAAATACTATGTTTAACAACGTTTTCTCTGTCAACTCAATCTGGAAACAGCAAAAAATGACCTGTTTATCAAGCCCTGGGAGCTCCACAAATCAGCCCCTCACTACTGCTCCCTGAGTGGGACACTCCACGCTGAAACGGCATCTTTGCAGACCAGACTGCTAATATGACAACATTGGTCCTTAAAGGGTTAAATCTGTGGACTGTGCCAGTCCCATCAGGAATTAATATGTTTAACACCTACATTGCCAGAGGAGGAGCCAATCTATTGCAAGCAGCATTGCTGGTCTCCGCTGTATAGTAGTATTGAGTATCACCTACCGGCCTGAAACGAGTCTTGCTCGTGATCTGCGCTTGGCGCTTTCCTTTTCACTCGCGTGATTCGATCTCTGTGTAGAAAAGTGGGAGGGATTAGGTATTGGAAAAGGTGGGGGGACACGGAAGAGGTCGATAAAGTAACAGTTTGTACCTAATTACATTCTCCCTAGAGAAGCTCAGTGCATGTTTTTGCTCTTAGAAAATAGTACAATAAAGATTGCACATTTTGAATACCGGTTTTCACTAAATCCAATACCTCCATTACAATGTTCTTGTTCTAAATTATATTTTAGTTTTATAAATTGTTATTAGTAAGTCACCTAAAATGATTCAGCCCTGCTCTCACCACCCCCCCACTCACATGCAGAACAGCCCCGCCCCTGGCGACACAGCCACACTCACAGTAGGAACAGCCCCACCCCTGGCGACACAGCCACACTCACAGTAGTAACAGCCCCGCCCCTGGCGACACAGCCACACTCACAGTAGTAACAGCCCCGCCCCTGGCGACACAGCCACACTCACAGTAGGAACAGCCCCGCCCCTGGCGACACAGCCACACTCACAGTAGTAACAGCCCCGCCCCTGGCGACACAGCCACACTCACAGTAGGAACAGCCCCGCCCCTGGCGACACAGCCACACTCACAGTAGGAACAGCCCCGCCCCTGGCGACACAGCCACACTCACAGTAGGAACAGCCCCGCCCCTGGCGACACAGCCACACTCACATGCGGAACAGCCCCGCCCCTGGCGACACAGCCACACTCACAGTAGGAACAGCCCCACCCCTGGTCACACCCCCACTTACACCCCTAAAATTTATGAAAACCTCTTTGTCTATTTGAAATGTTTAGAATGAGGTTTCCTTATACTTTTAATTTTGAATTTGTGTCAGATCCAACCAATCAGATTAACCGAGATTTATTCCCTGAATTGTGCGCTATTCTGGTTTTGCAATAAAGTAGCAGAATATGTGATTATTTACTATGAAAAATATTGCGCTAAATTCTAAAAGAAAGTGGAGTGAAGTCCGCACACCTCACAGTGGGAGACTCATTATTATTTGCTGACTTGGAAATACGTCCCATTGGAATATGGAGAGTTTCACTGTTTAGTAAATATCCCCCAAAAAAGAGCCTTAAAACATGTTCGCGCTCACCTCTTCTTCTTCAGCCCGTCCTCCCGAAATCCTTTGGCAAAAGGGTTGGTCTGGATTTTAAGTTGCGTTATCTGTAAAAGAGGGAACTCGTTAGGCACAGGCCTGGCTACTAATTACACTCATACTCAGCTTCTACGCCAGCACTCACCGACCTCATTTATACACATCATACCTTTACTCACTGCTTGTTATCACTCACACACTGTATTCTGGGGGTGATGCACACAGTGTTTGTTAGGAATAGATTGCCCACCCTGGTAACCAGCCTGGTCACTCCAAGACCCTGAGAATCTACACATTCACTCTGAGAATCTGACCATTCACTCTGAGAATCTGCACATTCACTCTGAGAATCTGCACATTCACTATGAGAATCTGACCATTCACCCGAACCTGGGAATCTGCCCATTTCCTATGAGAATCTGCCCATTCACCCTGAACACGGGAATCTGCCTATTCACCCTGATAATCTGTGCATTCACTCTGAGAATCTGACCATTCACGCTGGGAATCTGCCTATTCACCCTGGGAATCTACCTTCTCTTTCTAATGTGCCCCATATTTTACGTGAATATGCCCCTCTCTCTTACCTTCTCGTTCTGATAGGCAGTGACGGTCAGGAACAAAGTCTCTGGGAAGGTGAAGGAGGAGCACCCACCCCACCTCCGGCTGAAGACATCTTGGGCTCGTACGATGTGGAATCGTGGCTGGTAACGGTGCATGGAATGCAGGATAATCTGAGGAGGACGAGGAGAAATGACTCTGTTAACACATTATTATGGTCCATTCTTAGTGGGTTACACCACATGGCTAGTTATTTAGAGCAGACACATACAGCCTGTGTTTCCACATCCCTTGTATCCCACTACAGGACTCTCAGCTGGAGGACAGTAACTCACATATCTCATAATTGTGGTAACGAGGACCCCCAGCTTCTCCCACCTGTGTCACCTTGTCCTTCTACCAGGTGAAGACATGCTTTGTTCTGAGGATTACGAGGGACTGAGGTGACATCTTGGGTCATTTCTCTAGGAGATAGAGAGCTGTGTACTCGCCTAATGCAGCTTCTTTCAGGGGATCAGAAACCTGAACAATCTTAATATCATAATAGCTTCCTCGTCAATCTAGATAAAGCACATATTTTGATGTTCGTATCTTTATCTACTGTGTCTTGCTGTTTCTGGAACCCATCCCATACAGCAAGTGGTTCCTCTATTATCAGAAAGTTCCCGTCACATCGGTCACAGGTCCCCAGCCATAGCTACTTACATGTCCCATCTGGTCCAGCGTGTTGTTGGTGAGTTTGATCTTGTGGAAGGATATTGGCTGCTTCATCCAGTGGGACCCAGGGGCCGGTGAGTCTGGGTGGATGTAGACCCTCTCCGGTAGACGCGGCTCTGCTCTCCCACTCTCTTCCCAGTGGTCTTCCTGCCACTTGTAGCGAGAATTATCCACCGGAACAATGTCCGCGAGAAGGAGGTACTTCCCATCCGGCTCCAGCCCGGTTACACTGACCTTACTCTGCGGGAACATCCGCCTGGAGTAGAAACGAGAGAGGTCAATGGGTGGATGCCTTCACATCTAACCTTCCTAGGTTTACACAAGGGGCTCCTTAATAACATTACGATCCGAGCAACAGTATTATAGTGAGGCCAATTTTATTTTAAATCATAATTTTATTTACAAAACTATCAATGTGGAAAAGAAAGTAACTAATACTTCAAGAACCATATCAGGTAAATTGTCAGACAGCAAAGGGACATGTTGAGCAATACATATATTAGCACATGGTGGCCCCGTTTGGATCTTCTACTAATAATGGTGGGATCTAGGAATTCTACACACGGGTAATTCTCCAACTCTGGGTTAACATGGTGCCGGTTGCCCTGGAGTCCTAGCCACAGCGCTGCTATTAGGGTCTTGCTCCATGGCAGTAGGTAAAAGATGAAATATTATTAGTGATTACATGCACTCGGGGGCAATCAGGACATCCCTGATGGTGAAAAATCCACGAATATCCTACTAGTCTGGCTCTGGTGGGGCAAGTTTGATAAACTAAGAGTGTTCGTCTAGGCGCCTTCATAGCGGATTTATGTGATATTTAAGATTTGCTAAGCTAGTGCCTGTAAGTCTTTATAAAGAGCCAACATAATCTGTGGCGTTGTACATTGGATTCAGAAGTGATAAAAATGTTGCATTTAATGAAGCACCAGTCAACCAGTAAACAAGAGGGTAATAATTTTCCATTCGAAGTGCCTCTAGACCTGTCGTCCTCTACTTACCTTCCAGACTTGGTTATAATCATCTCTGTTCCTATTGCATGAAACTGCTTCCACAGCTCCTTGTTCTCCAGAGTCATCTTCACATTCCCCGGAAGACGGGGGGCTTCACACGGTGGATGTGGTTGCCCAAAGCCCAAGGTTGGTCCGGGGGGCAAGGAGAGAGGCGTGAGAGGAGCTGCTCCCAGAATCCTTTGGGAAGGATCCAGTGTTGAGAATAGGCTATCATACCTTTGGCCGGGAACATCCAGTTCTGTAACAGAGAGAGAGGATGTCAGTACACCGTGTCCTGCAGCAGGGAAAGAGTTAACAGGGCCAGTATTTAGCCATTTCAGTGCCAGGCACTGTGTTTCTCATCCTTTCTATTCCTTTCATGATTAATCCTGTCCTTGCAATCTGCACTGGGACATGACTCAGTGACATATTGGCTTATTGGCATGTATGTGCTAAATGACAGACAAGTTCTGTTAATTGGAACCCTGGTGGGTAATATGGTAATGAGATAGGAGCATTCCCCCACCCACCCAATAAACAGACACCCTGCCTGAGATTCCTACACATCAAAGCCTCAGACCCAGATCCTCTAGAACTTCATAGACCCAAATTCAACTTATACCACAGCACTTAACAACATATACCACAGCCTTCCAGAACCAGATAGATCACAGCCTTCCAGAACCAGATATATAACAGCCTTCCAGTACCAGAACCTCCCAGAACCAGATTCTCAGATCTCCATTACCGTGGGACTTCCAAACAGCTGAGAACAGATACATCAGTTCCTAATAAACCCAGAACCACCAGAACCTCACATAACCAGGTTCTCAGATCCTCCAAATTTAGAATTACATGAAAACTCGAAAAGCTTCCATAACCGATATTAATCAACTTTACAGAGACATCTGAACCAAAGACTCCGTTATATTGTAAAACTGTAAAACATTGCCAGACCCCAAATCAGAAACTTTCACCAAGATATCAGAATCTCCAAGACTTGATACATCATATCAGTGTAGGACCAGATACATGAGAATCGCCATGTATGAAGGCCTTCAGGTATAGGTATCTTAGCACAAAAACACAAATACTTATTAAATGGGAAAACTCAGGTATCATCACAGAACCTATGGATCCAACCAGAACCAGATCCACACCAAATCAGAACTTCACAGACCCAAATATATCAGAAGTCCTATACCTCACAATCCTGGAGACCCACACTCAACAGAACATCACAAACACTACAGACCAAACGTTACAACAGAACCTCCAATACAATGCAATAATAGAACCTTTAATACACCCATACACTGCAACCCTCAATCTCAGCACCAAAATGGATTATTTACTTAAACAGGATGTTCCAACCATGAGAAACCATGGTAGATACCTGGGATAGCCTTCCAGTGGGAGCAGTAACAGTGATATAGAAAGGGTAGTAGATACAAGGAATAGTCTTCCAGTGGGAGCAGTAACAGTGATATAGAAAGGGTAGTAGATACCTGGAATAGCCTTCCAGTGGGAGCAGTAACAGTGATATAGAAAGGGTAGTAGATACCTGGAATAGCCTTCCAGTGGGAGCAGTAACAGTGATATAGAAAGGGTAGTAGATACCTGGAATAGCCTTCCAGTGGGAGCAGTAACAGTGATATAGAAAGGGTAGTAGATACCTGGAATAGCCTTCCAGTGGGAGCAGTAACAGTGATATAGAAAGGGTAGTAGATACCTGGAATAGCCTTCCAGTGGGAGCAGTAACAGTGATATAGAAAGGGTAGTAGATACCTGGAATAGCCTTCCAGTGGGAGCAGTAACAGTGATATAGAAAGGGTAGTAGATACCTGGAATAGCCTTCCAGTGGAAGCAGTAACAGTGATACAGAAAGGGTAGTAGATACCTGGATTGGCCTTCCAGTGGAAGCAGTAACAGTGATATAGAAAAGGTAGTAGATACCTGGAATGGCCTTCCAGTGGGTGCAGTAACAGTGATATAGAAAAGGTAGTAGATACCTGGAATGGCCTTCCAGTGGGTGCAGTAACAGTGATATAGAAAGGGTAGTAGATACCTGGAATAGCCTTCCAGTGGGAGCAGCAACAGTGATAGAGAAAGGGTAGTAGATACCTGGAAAACCTTCCAGTGGGAGCAGCAACAGTGATAGAGAAAGGGTAGTAGATACCTGGAATAGCCTTTCAGTTGGAGCAGTAACAGTGATATAGAAAGGGTAGTAGATACCTGGAATAGCCTTCCAGTGGGAACAGTAACAGTGATATAGAAAGGGTAGTAGATACCTGGAATAGCCTTCCAGTGGGAGCAATAAAGGCTAACATCGATATAGAAAGGGTAGTAGATTATTATTGTTAATATTATTATTATTGCCATGTATATAGCACCAGCATATTCAGTAGCGGTTTACAATGTTATCAGAAGGGGAGATTTAACAATAAGACAATTACAAAAAAAACCTTACAGAAACGATAGGTTGAAGAGGACCCTGTTCAAACAAGCTTACAGTCTATCCAGTGGGAGCATAACTAGAAAGGGTAGTAGATACCTGGAATACCTTCCAGTGGGAGCAGTAACAGTGATATAGAAAGGGTAGTAGATACCTGGAATAGCCTTCCAGTGGGAGCAGTAACAGTGATATAGAAAGGGTAGTAGATACCTGGAATAGCCTTCCAGTGGGAGCAGTAACAGTGATATAGACAGGGTAGTAGACACCTGGAATAGCCTTCCAGTAAAAGCAGCGAAGGCTAAGATGTTTTTTTATCTTACAGACCAGAAGGGCCAGTTGACAATCATTGTATCTAAGACTCCCTTGGACTGCTGAAAGCCTTGGGGAGAAGGTGAGTTTGCTCTTACCTGGGTACCTGTATGCCTCGTGGTGGCCCGTGGCTGTGGGGTAGTTGGGTGGCAGGCTGCGTGGGGGTCTCACCCCATAGGAAGGCCCATATTGCTGGAAGATATCTGAGTGATACATGGTGGACAGTTTAGAGCATGAGGGGCAGGAGGTCTGGGGACACCTTGTCAGCTCAGGACACAGATTAGTTCTGAGAGGAAGACACTGTGTGACCCTTAAAGTCCATCCTACACCTTTTGATGTGAGACCCTCCTGTTAGGTGAGAGAGTGGGGCTGGGGGAGGTCACTTCACACATTAGGACTGAATTAAACTTTATTAAGGGTCTTTATGACAGCACTGAGACTCCGTTTGTCCAGTTGTCAGGAAATGCACATAGTGGGAGAGAGGGGACACAAACAGGGGGGTGGGAGCCGGAATACAATGTATTTATATATATTCTACATACACGATCACAATGAGAAAATCATATAATGTAAACTAACAACTGATTATTTAATTCATTCATTCACGGTGCATTATCACATGTTTTAACTGATTAGCAGATTTTACTCTGCCCCTGATCAGTGATCTGATTATAGGTCAGGGCAGTGACACTCGGGCTAGAAAAAACTCCACCGTTGGTGCATTAACCACCTGAGCTATCTCACCTTCTTATAAGTCAATGTAGAGAGTCTGGAAGATGTGCAGCGGTGACAGACAGAATGCAGTTTATATTATGGGGGCCACAGATAGGATGCCATTTTTATCTCACTGCAATTCAGAGTTTAGTAAATAAACCCCTGTGTACAGCACACAATTACAATAATTTATAAAGCGCCAACATATTCAGCAGCGCAGTGCATTCATGTGTGTCTACATTATAGATCTGAGCATCTAGGTGAGACAGATCACATGTCAATAATTTTACATTTCTTCATCTTATCTATATAATGCCAACATATTCTGCAGCGCTGTATATATCTTAAATAAAAATAGCAAATAAATAATAAGAGGTCATGATCGACTTGTCCAGACAATCTATATGAGTGTGAGTGTGTGTGTGTGTGTGTGTGTAATGTTCAGTACAGGTGTCTGTGCTTCCCCTTGGACCCCCGTATTTATTACCCTCCCCCCATTACTGCCCCTCATATAAAATCACCCCAATCCTCCCCCTATAAAAACATGGCAGATGTCCTGGGAGCAGGTCAGGCCTCAGATGTGGCTCAGGCAGTGAGATCACATGTGGGTGCGGACACAGAGCTGCACTTTGTAGTCACTTCCCAGCTAGGTGTGAATGGGTTAACCCACTAAGTGCTGGACTCCAACAGGACCTGCCAGGCTCTCACTGAACCATCACAACACCATGGGGTGCAGTCACTAAACAGAGAAGAACTGACAGGGAAATTGAATTATTAAGTCATTTTCCCACTCGCAGTTATTTGGGGCTAAAAAAAATTTATTTGCCAGTTCCCCGTCGTTTTTTTCTTTATTTTTTTAACATGAAAACAAAACCTGACAAATTTAGGCAAAAATAGAAGTTGAGTATGTTTATAATTTGCATTTCCTCTACATTTTCTAGTTTTAAACAAAATTTCCATTCAAAACTTTTAGGTGTTTTTTCAAATTTCAAATTTAAGTTCAAAATGGAAAAACTGAATTGAAAAACGTTTCTAATTTGGCTATTTTTTTCTTTTTTATTTCAGACGAGTACCAGCCTTGTATAGTTTTACTAATACTTCTTTGTTTCAGGCCTTGGTACTCGTGTCATCATATCTAATATATCGTGCTATCCTATTAAACTCCCCGGAACCCGCCACCCCCGAATCTCCATTCCTCCCCCACCCCCAGCCCTCAGTTTGATTTTATTGTATATTGTTATTTATCAAACTTGCTTTACCCTTTTACTTTTGGAGAGGGAGATTTGGCTAATTTACCCTAAAATCTGAGCGTTACTTTGAATTTCGACAAGTGGATATTATCTATATAGGGAATCATGGGAAATATCCTGGTTATTTTAACATTTCACGTAATGTTACTCTCATGCGTGATTAATTGAATGTAAAGGCAGAAGATAATTAAACACACAGCTAATAGTATTGCTCCAGAGTAGGATCACTGGTAGAAGAATATAAAGAATTTCGAATGGCAAATATCAGGCTAAAATAGACAATCTGTGACTATAGCTGATTGGAGAATTTTTCAGCTACTTTAGCCTTTATTTTATCATTCAGTTTTAATTTAGCTACAATTCAATGTTTACTGAATAAACGCCAGAGAGTGCCCAGTTCAGAGCTACGCTCAGTGAAAGGTATAAAGCAGAATTTAAGGTTAACTAACAAATAAATGTCTGTGATTCACTTTACAGCGATATTCACTTTATGGCGGGGATTGGAACCTTGGTATGAGCGGGGTTCACCCGTACACAAGGTGGAAAAACAAAGAGGGATTGTTAATGGAGTAGAGAAAGGATGTTGCACCTGTTTGACCTGCACAGGTTTTAGTAAATGAACACCTGTAACAATGAGATTTGGAGGTGATTAACCCTCATATTATCGTAGCGCCCTGTCTATAAAGCCGCTCTATTATTATTCAACAGCTTAAAATGCAGAAAAATAATTCTGAAATTTCAAGTAGGTTTTTAACTATAAGATTTTTGTAGGCATCCAACCAATGAATGCCCTTCCCTTGTGTCATGTGACTGCTAGCGTAATTAAAAATGTGTGTTCTTTTGACGCAGCGCAAATACAGCGCAATGCAGGGCATAGTGCACGCAGAAAACTATACGTCATTCAAAAAACTAAAATAAACATTCTCCCAGTGTGGGATCATGTAGTATTTATATGGCAATAACATACTGCGCAGGGCATTACAATTATACAGTGTGCATGAAAGAGCAATTAATGGACCAACCGGACATATATTGACAGATAGAGAGGTGACGAGGCTCAGCTCAAACAAAGTTATAATTTAGGAACACATTGAATTACACAGGAAAAAAATAAAAGCTTTATCCAGTATTGAAACCTTTGTGAGCGATGCCAAAACTTATTATAACCTGCGACTTGGTCAATAATTACCTTACTTTGGAGGACTCGCATTACAGGGCACACCTTCCATTTTAGAAACAAGAAACCCTGATACATTGTGTATCTTATAAAGTTCTGTTTATACGCCGAACGTTTAGTTTAAGGGTAGATCAAAGCAATAAATGGATTAAAATGAAGGCAGCTAGTCACAGCATTACAGTGAGTTTCCAGACATAATATAAATGTTCTGTGTAATATAGCGTGCTGTGTGTGAATATGTGATTACATTATAAAATGTTACGGCGAGAGCGCAGCTCTGTGCAGGTAATACAGGTAAATGGCGGACTGTCATGGAGGAAATCTCGCCATAAAAGATGGAGGATTTGGAAGGAAGCGTGTTCTGTGTGGGAAGCCGCGGGAATCCTTAGGAAATGGCGACACACAATGCATGTTAACAATAGTGGAGCTTAATACATGTTGGTTTAGAATAAACTGCGTTCATTTCAGCACGGTTTGTCTGAGCTCTGTTTTATTGCTATACATAGGGTTACAATATCATCATTCTCATCATTCTCAGCAAAGTGTATATTGATGGTAGTTGCAGTACACAGGGGGTAGAGTAGGCTACATGTACTATCCCTTGGTATTAGTATTAGAGGGTAAGGTAAGGCTAGGGGTTATGGGAGTTAGGAATAGAAAGTAAGGTTAGGCTAGGGGTTATGGGAGTTATGAATAGAGAATAAGGTTAGGCTAAGGGTTATGGGAGTTATGAATAGAGAATAAGGTTAGGCTAAGGGTTATGGGAGTTAGTAATAGAGGGTAAGGTTAGGCTAAGGGCTATGGGAGTTAGGAATAGAGGGTAAGGTTAGGCTAAGGGTTATGGGAGTTAGTAATAGAGTGCAAGGTTAGGCTAAGGGCTATGGGAGTTAGGAATAGAGGGTAAGGTAAGGCTAGGGGTTGTGGGAGTTAGGAATAGAGTGTAGGATTAGGTTAGGGGCTATGGGAGTTAGGTATAGAGAGTGTGGTTTAATTTGGGATGGGAACAGGCAGCTGTGCCAACTGGGAATGAATGAGAAAGACATTGACCATGAGGCGCCCTTTGTATTAAGCTATCGTCATGGGAGAAAGAAAGTCCCTCTCTGAATTCTATGGTTTTACATAACAGGACATAATAACAATCTGTTCCTCAGCAGGTCTTAAAATTCTGTAACTATGACCTCAGATGATCAACACATGACATATTACACCACGTCATGATTTATTCATCAAAAATAAACCAAAATGGAGAAGCCATCTGTGAACATCATTTAAGAGCTCGTAGAACCTTTATCAGCTATAACTTGCAGCAATCACTTTCTCCATGACTTTATCAGTCTCCCACATTCTTTTTTAGAACCATGCTTCAGTAATTGAGGTTTGCTGGCATTTGTTTAAGCACAGATCTCATAAGGACCCGCCACAGAAGTGTAATCGGGTCCAGGTCTAGACTTTATTTTTCAGTCATTCTGTTGTAGATTTGCTGGGGTGCTTGGGATCATTGACTTGTTGCATGACCCAATGTCAGCCACGCTCTAGCTGTCAGACAGATGGCCGCACATTTGACTCTAGATGAGAGCATGGTGCCCAGGTCCTGTGGCTGCAAAATGAACCCAAATCGTGGCGCTGTGCATTATGGCCACACATCTTCACTTTGGTCTCGTCTGTACAAAGGAAATTGTTCCAGAAGTCTAGTGGTTTGTTCGGAGACAGCTTTGCAAACCTAAGCCGGTTTCTTTTTAGAGACAAGAGGGTTTCTCCTGACAAACCTTCCAAGTTCAGTCTTTTTCTAATTGTACAGTGATGAACTTTAACATTTAACATTCTACCTGAGCCCTGTAGAGTCTGAGATGTAACTCTTGGGTATATTGCAGTTTCTCTGAGCATTGCACGGTCTGACCTTGGGGTGAATCTGCTGGGACGTATATGCCCGGAATGATTGGCAACTGATTAGCAAACTGAACGTTTTCCACATTTGAATAATATTTCTCACTGTAGAATGACGGACTTTAAATTGTTTGGAAATGGCCTTATAACCCTTCCCAGTTTGATGGGCAGCTACAATGGCTTCTCTGAGATCATTGCTGATCTCTTTCCTCCTTGGCATTGTGTTAACAGACACCTGAATACCCCAGACCAGCAAACTGCTAAAACTTCACCTTTTATAGAGATGGTCCCACTTGCTAATGATCAGTTAATCAAGGCTATTGAATTAGCTGCACCTGTCTGCTACTTAGACTCTTAATTCCTAAGGAAGCAGTAAGGGTGTACTTCGTTTTTCACACATGGTTTCTCCATTTAGATTTTATTCTTGTTAAATAAATCATGACGTGGTGTAATATGTCAAAGTTTCAGTTTTTAGTGTACCTACACTTTCATTTTGTTTTTTTTTAGAATTTATGTACTTAAAAAATGTTTTGGGGTTGGTTTTGCTCTCTTCAGCTATCATTATTTCATTTTGAAGTTTAGCAAGTCTAATCGCCTTTTTGCACGCATTATTTGCATCCTTATATCTTTTATAAGATGCATCTGATTTGTCCGATTTAAATGCTTTAAATGCCCTTTCTCTTAGTTGTAATCTCTTGTTTTACTTCTCTACTAAGCCACATTGGTTTTAATTTGTTTCTTTTATATTTATTTCCCAATGGTACATACTGAGAAATGTACCTTTGTAATATTTATTGGAAGATGATCCATTTATCCTCAGTGTTCTTTTCACTAAAGAGTTTATGCCAGTCAATATATTGTAAACCTGCCATTAACTTATTGAAATTGGCCTTTTTAAAATTATATGTTTAAATTGCTTTTTAATTTTTCTTGTTCTGTTGAAGTTATTACAAATAAAGCATTTTAATGTGTTTTGTCATATTAACAATAAATAAATAAATACATAAAAGTAAGATCATATTATTGTTCAGAAATGTATACTATAAAGAACCCGAATTAGTTGGGGACTTTTTGGGTAAATGATCAGAGATACATTTGATCAGCTCCCCCTGGTGGTTAAGGTAGCCATTTGCCCTGGCTCCTGGGTAATAGAGTGAGATTGGCTTAATAAATAAATAATAAATTGCTTCCACCTAATGGATCAAGTTACATCACCCAGGGGTGGAGGAAGACGGATTCACCCTGTGATATATACACTATCCATCTATCATGGTGGTGTGTGCACGGGATGTCCATTCATTGCCATCATATTACTTTACAATAGGGATTTAATATCCTCTAGACTGTAAATTTGTATGAGCAGGGTCCTTATCAACCTATTGTTCCTGTAACATTTTGTAATTGTCTAATTTATTGTAAATTTTCCCCCTTTTATAATATTGTACAACGCTGCATAATATGTTGGCGCTATATAAATACCAATAACAGTCTGCAGATGGTGCGGCAAGTAAGTGACCACCATACACAGTTTGGGATAATTCATTGTGCAATCAGGACTAAAGGACCTATAAAGGCTGTCCTGTCATGTTAGCACAGGATCATAGAGCTGTCCAGGCCCAGTTCTACTTGTGAGGAGGACGTCTGTATGGTCTAATGTATCCACACCTGCCTTTATAGTGGGCTGTATGATGCAGGCCGGCATTCTGATGTACGCTGATTCAAAAAGAATTTCATTTCAGAGATAAACACAATGGTTTAACATGGCACCACGTGTTTCTTGGTAAATCTGCAAATCTGCAACAAGTTTTACTTACTAATCCCTGAATCTGCAGGAGTAAAATCAGGGGGAAATCATCTGAGACATATTAGGGCCAAATAAGGGAAATGTATTAAACACCTCTGACATAATTTCAGCGTGCTTCAAATTGGCGCTCATTAGAACCTGTCTACCTGGCACAAAAAGAGCTCTGAACCGCTCTGGGATCAATTCCCAAATTGTCCTAAAATTCCAGCCGGCAGGCAATGGTTAAAAGAAATAAATATGGGGGTCCCCATACATGCACCGATATAGGCGTATGATGATGCAAGTGGTGAGTAATTAATCATATCAGGAGTCTAGAGGACCCCAGTGTCTGCTGGGGGACCTGTTCAATGTTCTGGTTTGGCAGTTATAGGGTTAATAAATAACTCTGGGGACTCCAAATCAGCCAAGAGTGAGCGAGTCCTCACAAACCACGCGTGATGGGGTGTAAATTCAGGTGGCGGAGCTTGTTGGAGCACGGCCCTGCATTTCTTGTAGCTCTCAGTTATTTTCTGTCAGTTACTTGTTGTTATATGTCACACTTTATCAATGCGCTGTAGCACATGTTGGCGCTATATAACTGCTAATTATAATAATAACAGAGTGGGTCAGCTTGCTGCAACCTTAACAGTAATCCCGTCTCACATGCCCTGCTCGGGATATCCAGTCCTTGGGCATCATAACTCTGCCAATTGCCACCTGCCAACTTATATGCCATGCTGCGTATGTCACTAGTTAGTACCAACACCCCTCACCCCCACTCATTCCCTTTACTACGTCCAATCCCCATGGCAAACGTGTTGTATTTTTCCATTCAATCTCACTAGAAAATTGATTTGGAGTTCTGGCATTCGTGCCAGGATAGACGTGCCAGAGGGTCAAGTGATTAGCACTGTACATTAACCCTTTATTAGTCTATTGCTTGGGACAGACTGAGCACATGTGGCGTGAGGTGTTATGGAATTTATAGTATTAGTGGGGAATGTCTTGTACTTGCTCGGTAATTCATTTACAGCCATATGCTAACTAGTCAAACACCCAATTCTGTCACCTTGGGGAAGATTTCATTGTCCCAGGAGTGAGGAAAGATGGGCTCCCATTCTGAACCAATAAGGGGCTTTAAACGAGTATTTAAATAGTTAGGCCTGAGGGTAGCGAGCCTTCATGAATACAGAGTGTTATGTCCACACTGATCTTTCTGTGAATATATATAACACATATAACAGTGTGTATCACAACCCTGATCCAAACTACAGATAACAAGGATTAACCCCTAACGTGCTGTTTGCCTTCAGGCTCGGAGCGATTAAATGGCGTGATAGACTTTAATACTTTAAAAATCCATATTGTACATTTATAAAGATTGTTAAATAATATGTAAATATATTGTCAGTAAGAAAAATTATATTGCATTTCTGAGTTTTCACCTAGATTCACCTTTTTAAACTCTATTTTGGTTAAATGTAATAAGTTAGTTGTCAGCTCGCCACAGCTGTTTAGTGAATCAGCCCCTAGTCTGGCTGTAACGCACAGGTTGATCCCATCTGATTAACTCTCTGCCCCTAACAGAGGCCAAATTAACAGGCGTCAAAGGTGAACCCCATCTGATGCCCATGGTGCTTTGCCATTATTAAGGCAGTAGAACATAGAATGTGACGGCAGATAAGTACCATTCGGCCCATCTAGTCTGCCCAATTTTCTAAATACTTTCATTAGTCCCTGGCCTTATCTTATAGTTAGGATAGCCTTATGCCTATCCCACGCATGCTTAAACTCCTTTACTGTGTTAACCTCTACCACTTCAGCTGGAAGGCTATTCCATGCATCCACTACCCTCTCAGTAAAGTAATACTTCCTGATATTATTTTTAAACCTTTGTCCCTCTAATTTAAGACTATGCCCTCTTGTTGTGGTAATGTTTCTTCGTTTAAATATAGTCTCCTCCATTACTGTGTTGATTCCCTTTATGTATTTTGTAAATTGTTTTAATATCTTCTAATATTGGGGGTAATGTATCACAAATAGCACAAATACAACACAACGTCTGTATGATTTTACTGGCATTCCTAATATATCCCAATAATATCGGATTCACTGAGATATAAAATCCGCCTTCGTAATGTCATGACTAACACCAGTGTAGGCCATTCCCCAAAACAATGGCTGCCATGGAGGATTCTGGGAGATTCCCAGCCTGCAGTGCGCTGCCATGCCGGACTCCCCGGGCCAGGTCCAGGAGGGGTTCCGGGGGGGGGGGTTCACTTTTATCCTAGTAAGAGGCAGCTAGGTGGTGTTAGGGCTGCTGGATTGGGGCACTTTACATTTCCACACTATGATGGGCAGGCGGTGAATGTGACGCGCAGGGTGTGAGGCAGATTAAAGGAGACTGAGCACCCAGCAATGCCCAGGGGGGAGAGGACTCTCTGATCAGAGGGAGAGAAAACATGAGGCAGAGAGAAAGCAAAACATAGAGAGGAAGTGAAGGAGATGTTATAGGGGAGAGCTGGACAGATGGAAAACATGTTTATTTACCCAGGCTTCATACTTACTGCCCAAAGAGCTGCTGCAGCTGGCCGGGGAGTATCTGTACGAACACCTCAACTGATACAATGACTTTCTGTCAGTCTATCCCAACCAGAGACTAAAACTACATTCTGTGACTTTCACCACATTCTCAACAGAAAGAAATATTTTGGCAATTATTTTGCATTGTACTCAGGACTATTTAATAAACTGTAAATTGTCAAAATTTACCAGAGAATTGCAATATTCACACATAAATTTTTGCTACTTTGACCTACGTTTTGTGCATTTCTGTCAGTTTAGCAAATAATACGTATAAAGTACACTGCATTCTAATCATATAAAGTGACATTCTGTGTGAGGTAGACGGCATTCTAATCACAGAGAGTGACATTCTGTGTGAGGTACACGGCATTCTAATAATATAAAGTGACATTCTGTGTGAGGTACACTGCATTCTAACCATATAAAGTGACATTCTGTGTGAGGTACATGGCATTCTAATCATATAAAGTGACATTCTGTGTGAGGTACACGGCATTCTAATCATACAAAGTGACATTCTGTGTGAGGTACACTGCATTCTAATCACAGAGAGTGACATTCTGTGTGAGGTACACGGCATTCTAATCATATAAAGTGACATTCTCTGTGAGGTACACGGCATTCTAATCATATAAAGTGACATTCTGTGTGAGGTACACGGCATTCTAATCATATAAAGTGACATTCTGTGTGAGGTACACGGCATTCTAATCATATAAAGTGACATTCTGTGTGAGGTACACTGCATTCTAATCACAGAGAGTGACATTCTGTGTGAGGTACACGGCATTCTAATCATATAAAGTGACATTCTGTGTGAGGTACACGGCATTCTAATCATATAAAGTGACGTTCTGTGAGAGGTACACGGCATTCTAATCACAGAGAGTGACATTCTGTGTGAGGTACACGGCATTCTAATCACAGAGAGTGACATTCTGTGTGAGGTACACGGCATTCTTATCATATAACGTGACATTCTGTGTGAGGTAGACGGCATTCTAATCACAGAGTGACATTCTGTGTGAGGTACACGGCATTCTAATGAAAGTGACATTCTGTGTGAGGTACACTGCATTCTAATCACAGCGCGTGACATTCTGTGTGAGGTACACGGCATTCTAACCATATAAAGTGACATTCTGTGTGAGGTACACAGCATTCTAATCACAGAGAGTGACATTCTGTGTGAGGTACACGGCATTCTAATCATATAAAGTGACATTCTGTGTGAGGTACACAGCATTCTAATCATATAAAGTGACATTCTGTGTGAGGTACACAGCATTCTAATCATATAAAGTGACATTCTGTGTGCGGTACACTGCATTCTCATAATATAAAGTGACATTCTGTGTGAGGTACACGGCATTCTAATCACAGAGAGTGACATTCTGTGTGAGGTACACGGCATTCTAATCACAGAGAGTGACATTCTGTGTGAGGTACACGGCATTCTAATCATAGAGAGTGACATTCTGTGTGAGGTACACAGCATTCTAATCATATAAAGTGACATTCTGTGTGAGGTACACGGCATTCTAATCATATAAAGTGACCTTCTGTGTGAGGTACAGAGCATTCTAATCATATAAAGTGACATTTTTTGTGAGGTACACTGCATTCTAATCATATAAAGTGACATTCTGTGTGAGGTACACGGCATTCTAATCATATAAGGTGACATTCTGTGTGAGGTACACGGCATTCTAATCATATAAAGTGACATTCTGTGTGCGGTACACTGCAGTCTAGTCATATAAAGTGACATTCTGTGTGAGGTACACTACATTCTAATCATATAAAGTGACATTCTGTGTGAGGTACACTGCATTCTAATCACAGAGAGTGACATTCTGTGTGGGGTACACTGCATTCTAATTATATAAATTGACATTCTGTGTGAGGTACACAGCATTCTAACCATATAAAGTGACATTCTGTGTGAGGTACACGGCATTCTAATCACAGAGAGTGACATTCTGTGTGAGGTACACAGCATTCTAATCATATAAAGTGACATTCTGTGTGCGGTACACAGCATTCTAATCATATAAAGTGACATTCTATGTTATAATGTTATATAGAGATACACGTATCAGCCAGTGTTATATAGAGATAATCTTATATAAAGATATGTGTATCAACCAGTGTTATATAGAGATAATGTTATATAGAGATACTTGTATCAGCCAGTGTTATATAGAGATAATGTTAGAGATATGTGTATCAGTCAGTGTTATATAGAGATAATGTTATATAGAGATACGTGTATCAGGCAGTGTTATATAGAGATAATGTTAGAGATATGTGTATCAGTCAGTGTTATATAGAGATAATGTTATATAGAGATACATGTATCAGCCAGTGTTATATAGAGATAATGTTATATAGAGATACATGTATCAGCCTGTGTTATATAGAGATGATGTTATATAGAGATACTTGTATCAGCCAGTGTTATATAGAGATAATGTTAGAGATATGTGTATCAGTCAGTGTTATATAGAGATAATGTTATATAGAGATACATGTATCATCCAGTGTTATATAGAGATATGTGTATCAGTCAGTGTTATATAGAGATAATGTTATATAGAGATACATGTATCAGTCAGTGTTATATAGAGATAATGTTATATAGAGATATGTGTATCAGCCTGTGTTATATAGAGATAATGTTATATAGAGATACGTGTATCAGTCAGTGTTATATAGAGATAATGTTATATAGAGATACATGTATCAGTCAGTGTTATATAGAGATAATGTTATATAGAGATACGTGTATCAGCCAGTGTTATATAGAGATAATGTTATATAGAGATACTTGTATCAGCCAGTGTTATATAGAGATAATGTTAGAGATATGTGTATCAGTCAGTGTTATATAGAGATAATGTTATATAGAGATACGTGTATCAGCCAGTGTTATATAGAAATAATGTTATATAGAGCTACATGTATCATCCAGTGTTATATAGAGATAATGTTATATAGAGATACGTGTATCAGTCAGTGTTATATAGAGATAATGTTATATAGAGATACATGTATCAGTCAGTGTTATATAGAGATAATATTATATAGAGATATGTGTATCAGCCTGTGTTATATAGAGATAATGTTATATAAAGATACATGTATCAGCCAGTGTTATATAGAGATAATGTTATATAGAGATACGTTTATCAACCTGTGTTATATAGAGATAATGTTATACAGAGATACGTTTATCATCCAGTGTTATATAGAGATAATGTTATATAGCGATACATGTATCAGCCTGTGTTATATAGAGATAATGTTATATAAAGATACATGTATCAGCCAGTGTTATATAGAGATAATGTTATATAAAGATACATGTATCAGCCTGTGTTATATAGAGATAATGTTATATAGAGATACATGTATCAGCCAGTGTTATATAGAGATAATGTTATATAGAGATACATGTATCAGCCTGTGTTATATAGAGATAATGTTATATAGAGATACAGTTTAGACAAACATTGGATGCTTTGAACAGATGTTGTAGCAGCTGCGAAGTCTGAGAAAAAGTTAAAAAGAAAAATAACAAGAGCAGTGCAAGGAGGAGGGAACCTGCGTGGGACAAGGTGTTAGAAGGATAATGAAGGAGATTAGGTAAATATACACGAAGAATGACAAGCTCTGTGTATACATTCTGTGTATGGCGAGAGTTCATTACCAGCCTATATACACATAATGGCCTTAATGAGGTACATAGAGAGCTCTTCCCTAACTGCTCCCACTGGAAGGCTGTTCCAGGTATCTACTACTGTTTCTTTATCAGTGTTACTGCTCCCACTGGAAGGCTATTCCAGGTATCTACTACCCTTTCTATATCACGGTTACTGCTCCCACTGGAAGGCTATTCCAGGTCTCTACTACCCTGTCTAGATCACTGTTACTGCTCCCACTGGAAGGCTGTTCCAGGTATCTACTACCCTTTCTATATCACTGTTACTGCTCCCACTGGAAGGCTATTCCAGGTATCTACTACCCTTTCTATATTACTGTTAATCTTACTGATCCAATTGGAAGGTTCTTCCAGGCATGTTGACCCTTTTATCATTGTTCGTTGAACTGGGAATGGAGTTAGACAATTTTCTGAGGTTTGGCCAAAGATAACAATTACTATTTCCTTGCCAGTTCTCCAAAATTGCCAGATTAACCAATAAACACAATAATTATCTAAAAGATGTATGATTCCAATTAAATAATAATTTCGGAGTAAGACGGGTAGTTAATGGATTATCGCTGGAATAAATTATATGAGCTCTAGAAAGAAGTTCAGAACAGGAAAGATTTATAGAATAGAAGATGGATACAAGGAGAGACAGACACTGGAACGATGGATAGAGATGGAGAGAAAGAGTGATTGATAGGGTTGAAGAGATAGAAATATGGATGGACGGATGGAGAGAAAGAGGGATGCATGAGGGACATATAGAGATGGAGAGATAGAAGGATGGATCCATTACTAACTTGCCGCAAGAACTTGCAATCTAAGTGTGATATTCTTTACTTGTCCATTAATGTTGGGGCTGGTGTTACCCCCTCCTGTTGTCTGGCTGTCCCCTCCCCCTGTATAAAGCTCTCCCACCCTGGCTGGCCTGGGATAGAAGCATGCAGAGCAGAGAGACGCTAGGATACTGCCTATCGGCCCCCGAGCCCCCCACACTAAGCAGAGAGATGGGTGAGTAATCACGGGACAGACTGTCCTCACTCACACAGAGTCTCCACTCCAGTCTGGCTATAAATATGTGATCGATTAGAGTACTGGGGATTTCAGCATGCTGAGCCGTAGATTTCTAATATTTCATTTATTTGGAACATTTCAGGGACTTTGAAAGTTTGTCACAAATAATTCCACTATGTGTCAAGGCTGTTGACGCCTTGCTGTGACAGATTTATTCATGAAACGAGGATTTGCTGGAAATTCAAAGTGAGTTTTGTATTTCAGTCCATAGCAGACTTTTTCCCGATTCAGATATTTTGGCTAAAAATTTGAAATTCGCTCTGAATTTGTGACGCAATTTAGCAATAACCGAACAACAAACGAGTCAAGTTATAAACTGGAAAGTGGAGAAATGACAAGAAATGTGCTAATTTATGGCTCCGATAGACAATCCAGAATCATTTTACTATTGAGATATGTTTCCAATTTGGTTATTTTTGCCTAAAATGAGCAATTTCTTTATCATTTCCGCAGTTTATTGAACGTAATGGGAAAATATCCTTTATCCCCTCTAAAATATTTACTGCCATTTTGAATGACTGTAGACTTAATTACGTTGGATTTTTGGAAATCTGCTTTAAACAATAACATGTGAATTGATATCCTGCTGGATTGAATGGAGACTGACGTAGCCACACAGTGAATAGGATATTATTAAATACTATCACAATATAGTAAGTGAATAAAAAAGGCGTTCTAGCAATATTCCCATTAAATTCCCAATTTAAAACAGTGACATTAAGAAATGCATGCGATATCCCTTTAATAGCACTGTTCTAGTAAAAATGAATTGTGCAAAACACGTTTATTTTAATTAAGAGTTAACAGTGATTAGTACAACATTTTCAAACAAGCAAAAGTGTTTATTACGCAGGAACAAAAAAAGAAAAAAATAGAAATAAAAGCAAAATAACTTCTTAAATAAACATCAAACTATTTGTGCGCAAAAAAAATTGCATGTGTGATTTGAGAGACTGATACAGAGGAGAGACCGTAAGTCACTCATTTTTATATATTTTTTTTTTTATTTTTGCCGGTTGTTTTGTTTTTAAAATGTTCACCTTTTGAACAATAAAATCAGCTGAAAGATTTGCAGTCTGTGTCTTAGATCGGGTAAACAGGCCTAGAGATCCAGCGATCAGTGGGAGCTTGATCCCTCCAGGGCTGTCAATGAGAGACTGACACATAATCCACTCAGATATAGTGAGTGTGATACCACAGGCCTCTCTCTCCTTCCTGCATTTATACCTCACTTTATAGGTTTGGTTTTTATTTTAAGGTGCCACGCAGAAAATGACAAGAAAACATGTTTATTAAATTTTTATGTTTATTTTAAGAAAAAGTGATTTGTGGTTTTTGCGCACCAATTGTTTGCCGCATAATTTTTAAACGACATGCCTTTGAGAGCATTTCTGCACATCCTGAGCATTCTTTAGTTCCTTTACCGTGTTAGCCTTATACACATCCTGAGCATTCTTCAGTTCCTTTACTGCGTTATCCTTATACACACCCTGAGCATTCTTCAATTCCTTTACTGTATTAGCCTTATACACATCCTGAGCATTCTTCAATTCCTTTACTGTGTTAGCCTTATACACATCCCGAGCATTCTTTAATTCCTTTACTGTGTTAGCCTTATACACATCCCGAGCATTCTTCAATTCCTTTACTGTGTTAGCCTTATACACATCCTGAGCATTCTTTAATTCCTTTACTGCATTAGCCTTATACACATCCCGAGCATTCTTCAATTCCTTTACTGCGTTATCCTTATACACATCCTGAGCATTCTTCAAATCCTTTACTGCGTTATCCTTATACACATCCTGAGCATTCTTCAATTCCTTTACTGTGTTAGCCTTATACACATCCCGAGCATTCTTCAATTCCTTTACTGTGTTAGCCTTATACACATCCCGAGCATTCTTCAATTCCTTTACTGCGTATCCTTATACACATCCGAGCATTCTTCAATTCCTTTACTGTGTTAGCCTTATACACATCCTGAGCATTCTTCAATTCCTTTACTGTGTTGGCCTTATACACATCCTGAGCATTCTTCAATTCCCTTACTGTGTTAGCCTTATACACATCCTGAGCATTCTTCAATTCCTTTACTGTGTTAGCCTTATACACATCCCAAACATTCTGTAATGCTGTTAACGTGATACATGACCATAACTAACAATTTTATTTTTCCACCTGCCCCCCAGGCGCTCCATTTCACCCCCAGGGGAACTTTTACTTGCCTCACCAATATCCTATTGCATCATCACCCTCTCCTCCTAAGATTATTTCCGAACTGGAGAACAAGGAATTGTGGGAAAAATTTAACTCCGTAGGCACTGAAATGATACTTACTAAAAGTGGAAGGTAAGTAGCTGGATCCGGAATGGGATAGAATGTAAGTCTGTCCATTATCTCCACTGATTACTTATAAAGAAACTATACAACCCCCCCCCCCTCACACAAAGCAGGGGTAAACGCATGGCTATATTGAGGGGATTATTTGTAATGTTCCAATGCTTTCTGCACAGCTGGGAGATTACAGTAAATAAAAAGTCAGGTCCCTTGAATCACAGGGGTGCCAGTTGCACAGTTAAAGTAATCAGATTATATAAAATGGAGGTGTCATGTATTTACTGTCGTCGCAGCGTTATTTAGTAAAGAGTGAATTGTCAGGAATTTGAAGTAAATTTTAATATTTTAGGACAAAACAGGCACATTGGAAAATGTCTCAGCTCTTTTGAAATTCCTGACAATTTAGTGAGAACCTCTGGCAGATCCTTTCTAATCTCCTCCTTTCTACAGGCGCATGTTCCCCGAATTAGCCGTCTCCCTCTCAGGCCTGGAACCGCACTGTCTCTACTCTCTCTGTGTCCAGGCCGTTCCTGAGGGCGAAAGCCGTTACAAGTGGCGTAACGGGACATGGAGTCCGAGTGGTCGATCTGAGCCGGGACCACCAACACATCTCTACATTCACCCAGAATCTCCTGCTCCTGGTCATCGCTGGATGGATAAACCCGTCAATTTCAGTAAAATCAGGCTGACTAACAATACCCTGAGCCAGAACGGGCAGGTGAGAACCAATTAAATGGCTCCCTTTTACCAACCTTCCACATTCAACTCTGCAAACTACTATTTATAATGCTGGTTATAAACAGTATCACCTCCAATTAATTCTAAACTCACACCTGTTACTAAAAAAGGTTCCTTCATTGGTTCCTCTGATGAAGTTACTTAAAAATTACCATTCTAGCTGTATCCTACACACTCCTTATAACGTATTTCCCATAATGCATCATATCTCCCAGAATTCCCCATTCTAGCTGTATCCTACACGCTCCTTATAACGTATTGTATCTCTTATAACAAATTGTATCTCCCAGAATTCCCCATTCTAGCCGTATCGGACACGCCCCTTATAACGTATTTCCCAGAATTCCCCATTCTAGCCGTATCGGACACGCTCCTTATAACGTATTTCCCAGAATTCGCCATTCTAGCCGTATCGGACACGCTCCTTATAACTTATCTCCCAGAATTCCCCATTCTAGCCGGATCGTACATGCTCCTTATAACGTATCACCCAGAATTTCCTTCTAGCCGGATGATACACACTCCTTATAACGTATTTCCCAGAATTCCCATTCTAGCCGTACCGTACACGCTCCTTATAACGTATTTCCCAGAATTCCCATTCTAGCCGTACCGTACACGCTCCTTATAACGTATCTCCCAGAATTCCCTTCTAGCCGTACCGTACACGCTCCTTATAACGTATCTCCCAGAATTCCCTTCTAGCCGTATTGTACACGCTCATTATAATGTATCTCCCAGAATTCCCTTCTAGCTGTACCGTACATGCTCCTTATAACGCATCGTATCTCCCAGAATTCCCTTCTAGCCGCACCGTATATGCTCCTTATAACGCATTGTATCTCCCAGAATTCCCTTCCAGTCGTATCGTACACGCTCATTATAATGTATTTCCCAGAATGACCTTCTAGCCATATTGTACACGCTCCTTATTACGCATCGTATCTCCCAGAATTCCCTTCTAGCCGTACCGTACATGCTCCTTATAACGCATCGTATCTCCCAGAATTCCCTTCCAATCGTATCGTACACGCTCATTATAATGTATTTCCCAGAATGACCTTCTAGCCATATTGTACACGCTCCTTATTACGCATCGTATCTCCCAGAATTCCCTTCTAGCCGTACCGTACATGCTCCTTATAACGTCTCATTCACATTCCGTATCCAGTGTCTCTTTCCCGCAAACATCCTTCATCGCGGTCACCAGCTACCAGAACCCCAGGGTAAGAGTCGAATATTTTTTACAAGATTGGATTTACTCCAGGGGTTCATAGGGAGTTGGAAAATGCAACCAGTTTGCAAAATCAGGCCCCGTTAGAAGTTGGGGAACAAAATCCAATCTGACTGTGTCAAAAATGTTTTAAAATTTTTATTTTTCTCAACATTTTGCAAAGAGGGTGCACAAATCCCATTTCTGTAAACAGACACCCTAGAGACTGGCTAGTACTTCTAACATTAGATCATTTTCTACACTTGATGATCATGACTTGTGTCTGCTTTCAAACAGCTGTCTGTGCTGAAAATCGAGGAGAATCCATTTGCAAAAGGAATAAAATATTTTAAAAACCAGCAGGAGAGGTACGTGTGTTTAAATGGAGGGGAGAGGGGGTTCATATTTAGTGTTTATGGTTGTCAGGGCTTTAAAATATCCACATGAAGAATCAGATTTATTTCCTTTCATTCTAATAGAGCTGCAAACAAGAGACCTTTCTGTTCATGGCAGGACTGCGGTGAAAGCACAAATGGTCTGTACCCCCAAACCCCATCCTATTACCCCATGTACCCCCAACCCCCATCCTATTAACCCATGTACCCCCAACCCCCATCCTATTAACCCATGTACCCCCACACCCCATCCTATTACCCCATGTACCCACACCCCCCATCCTATTACCCCATGTACCCCCACCCCCCATCCATTACCCCATGTACCCCCACCCCCATCCCTATTACCTCATGTACACCCACCCCCATCCCTATTACCCATGTACCCCATTCTATTATTTACCCCCTGTAATGCCCTGTACCCCCCATTCTATTATTTACCCCGTGTAATGCCCTGTACCCCCCATTCTATTATTTACCCCATGTAATGCCCTGTACCGCCCATTCTATTATTTACCCTATGTAATGCCCTGTACCTCCCATTCTATTATTTACCCTATGTAATGCCTTGTACCCCCCATTCTATTATTTACCCAATGTATTGCACTGTACCCCCATTCTATTATTTACCCCGTGTAATGCCTTGTACCCCCCACTCTATTACTTACCGCATGTAATGCCTTGTACCCCCATTCTATTATTTACCCTATGTAATGCCTTGTACCCCCATTCTATTATTTACCCTATGTAATGCCTTGTACCCCCATTCTATTATTTACCCCATGTAATGCCCTGTACCCCCATTCTATTATTTACTCAGTGTAATGCCCTGTACCCCCCCACTCTATTATTTACCCAGTGTAATGCCTTGTACCCCCCACTCTATTATTTACCCCATGTAATGCTTTGTACCCCCCACTCTATTATTCACCCCATGTAATGCCCTGTACCCCCATTCTATTATTTACCCTATGTAATGCCCTGTACCTCCATTCTATTATTTACCCTATGTAATGCCCTGTACCCCCTATTCTATTATTTACCCAATGTATTGCCCTGTACCCCCATTCTATTATTTACCCCATGTAATGCCCTGTACCCCCCATTCTATTATTTACCCTATGTAATGCCCTGTACCCCCCATTCTATTATTTACCCTATGTAATGCCCTGTACCCTGCATTCTATTATTTACCCTATGTAATGCCCTGTACCCCCCATTCTATTATTTACCCTGGTGTAATGCCATGTACCCCCCCCATTATATTATTTACCCCGGTGTAATGCCATGTACCCCCCCCATTCTATTATTTACCCTGGTGTAATGCCATGTACCCCCCCCATTATATTATTTACCCCGGTGTAATGCCATGTACCCCCCCCATTATATTATTGCAGTGTAATGCCATGTACCCCCCCCATTATATTATTTACCCCGGTGTAATGCCATGTACCCCCCCCATTATATTATTTACCCCAGTGTAATGCCATGTACCCCTCACATTATATAACTCTGTATTTACCCCACTGTGTCTCTCTGTACACCCATATTATATATGTCTATATACCCCAGTATATTTCCTTTATATTAATCTTTAATTATCCCAATCTAGATACAATCCCCATGTATTGCATGTAATTACCTACTGTGACGAAAGGTGCACCTACCAAAGTATAAATGTCTATTTATCACCTACAATCTTTCAAGAGAATTCCAAGTTTTAGACCAAAATGGAAAATTAAGTGAATTTTCCTGTTCAGCTGTTTTTTGTCTGAATAAATTGCCATTTGCCCCAATAACTCCCGCCATTTATACTTTCTCTATAGCTGGGTCTCTATTGGAATTAGATGTAAAATCTTTCTTCATTTTCTACTTCTGACAAGAGTTTCTCTTCTGTGTTTTAGAGAGAAAACAAGTTAAAGAGAGTACACAGCACTGCTTAACCATCTGTGGAGACAGCAGGCAGGTGAGACAGCTAGACACAGACAGCCAGCAGGAGAGACAGCTATACACAGACAGCCGGCAGGCGAGACATCTAGGCACAGACAGCAGGCAGGAGAGACAGCAAGACACAGACAGCAGGCAGGTGAGACAGCTAGACACAGACAGCCAGCAGGAGAGACAGCTAGACACAGACAGCCGACAGGCGAGACAGCTAGATACAGACAGCGAGCAGGAGAGACAGCTAGACACAGCCAGCCAGCAGGAGAGACAGCAATACACAGACAGCAGGAAGGCGAGACAGCTAGACACAAACAGCCAGCAGGAGAGACAGCAATACACAGACAGCAGGCAGGCAAGACAGCTAGACACAGAAAGCCAGCAGGAGAGACAGCTAGACACAGACAGCAGGCAGGAGAGACAGCTAGACACAGCCAGCCAGCAGGAGAGACAGCAATACACAGACAACAGGCAGGCGAGACAGCTAGACACAGAGAGCCAGCAGGAGAGACAGCTAGACACAGACAGCAGGCAGGAGAGACAGCTAGACACAGACAGCAGGCAGGAGAGAGAGCTAGACACAGACAGCAATCATGAGAGACAAATAGACATAGATAGCAAGCAGGAGAAACAGCTAGACTTGGGAGTGAGCAGCCATGAGAGACAGCTTGACACAGACAGCAGATGGGAGAGACAGCTAGACACAGGAGACATCAGACATAAAAGACAGCTGCAATCACTAGACAGCAGGCAAGAGAGACAGCTAGAAATGGGAGACACCAAAAAGAGACAGACAGAACTGAGAGACAGTAGGCAAGACAGACAGCTGAATCTTGGAGACAGGAGGCAGGAGTCACAGAGTAAAGATGTGAGTGCTCCAGCAGTGGATTCCACAGAGACTGGAGATGCCAGAGATTTGATGGCAAATAAAAGTTTTTCAACAAAGGTAGAATGGTCACCAGGACTGGAAAGAGCTGTGCAGCACGCACCACCAACACACAGACAGCTTTGGGGGTCCCCAACTGCCGTGTCCCCACTGCCAACACCACCCTACTCTCCATCCCACTGTGTAATGGGCCAGAGGTCAGTACCCACACTGTGTCTTCCAACTGTACGAACACGGTGTCTGCCAACTGTACCCACGCTGTCTGCCAAATGTACTAACACTGTGTGTACCAACTGTACCCACACTGTGTCTACCAACTGTACCAACACTGTGTCTGCCAAATGTACTAACACTGTGTGTATGAACTGTACCCACGCTGTCTGCCAAATGTACTAACACTGTGTGTACCAACTGTACCCACACTGTGTCTACCAACACTGTGTCTGCCAAATGTACTAACACTGTGTGTACCAACTGTACCCACACTGTCTGCCAACTGTACCAACACTGTGTCTGCCAAATGTACTAACACTATGTCTGCCAACTGTACCCACACTGTGTCTGCCAACTGTACCCACACTGTGTCTGACTGTATACTGTACCCACACTGTCTGCCAACTGTACCCACACTGTGAATGTATACTGTTCCCACACTGTATCCGCCAATTGTACCCACACTGTCCGTCAACTGTGTCCGTCTGTATACTGTATCCACACTGTGTCTGCCTGTATACTGTACTTACACTATATCCCCCTGTATAGTGTACCCACACTGTGTCTGCCTGTATACTGTACCCACACTGTGTCTGTCAACTGTACCCACACTGTGTCTGCCTGTATACTGTACTCACACTGTATCTGCCTGTATACCGTCCCCACACTGTGTGTGTTACACAAAATAATATATTCCTTCCTGTGTGTGTCTCTATATCCCTGGCTGTGTGTGTCGGTGTCTATATTTCTGGCTGTGTGTGTCAGTGTCTATATTCCTTGCTGTGTGTGTCTCTATATCCCTGGCTGTGTGTGTCAGTGTCTATATTCCTTGCTGTGTGTGTCAGTCTCTATATTCATTGCTGTGTGTGTCTCTATATCCCTGGCTGTGTGTGTCAGTGTCTATATTTCTGGCTGTGTGTATCAGTGTCTATATTCCTTGCTGTGTGTGTCTCTATATCTCTGGCTGTGTTTGTCAGTGTCTATATTTCTGGCTGTGTGTGTCAGTGTCTATATTCCTTGCTGTGTGTGTCTCTATATTCCTGGCTGTGTGTGTCAGTGTCTATATTCCTGGCTGTGTGTGTCAGTCTCTATATTCCTTGCTGTGTGTGTCTCTATATCCCTGGCTGTGTGTGTCACTGTCTATATTTCTGGCTGTGTGTGTCAGTGTGTATATTCCTTGCTGTGTGTGTGTCTATATCGCTGGCGGTGTGTGTCAGTGTCTATATTCCTGGCTGTGTGTGTCAGTGTCTATATACCTGGTTGTGTGTGTCTGTGTCTATTTCCCTGGCTGTGTGTGTCAGTGTCTATATCCCTGGCTGTGTGTGTCAGTGTCTATATCCCTGGCTGTGTGTGTCAGTGTCTATATTTCTGGCTGTGTGTGTCAGTCTCTATATCCCTGGCTGTGTGTGTCAGTGTCTATATTTCTGGCTGTGTGTGTCAGTCTCTATATCCCTGGCTGTGTCAGTGCTTTTTGTGTGACTCTCTTATAATTTCCCTTTACAGATTTGCCTTTCCATACCACACCGGTTTTGCTGCCCCAGTCTCCAGTATGCCACAAGTGTCTCCCAGCAGCCCATTTCTGCTCAGTCCATGGACCCCTCCTCCCATTAGACTAAGCTCAAATCTTTCTGCACTTCACCCCCCAGTCTTCCAGGAGCTGATCCCCCCATCCTGGTTCTTTCCCCCACACCCAGCCTGCAGGGGCCTGTGATGTCCCAGAAAGAAAACAGACTGTAATGTGCTGTCGATGAACGACACTGAGGAGCCTGTACCGCTAGGTGTGTCCAAGGAGCACAGTAATGGATAACAGAGCAAGCACACACAGAACCGATGGACATACAATGGCTCCAGCCCCTCATGCTGCTGGGACCAGAAGGCACTGCACACTACATGCTCACACTGTGTGTACATGGGTTATGGCAGATTCACAGCCACTCGGACTGATTATAATTGTCTATAGCATGAAAAAAATGTGTTTATTAATGTTTCTATAAATATTAAGCAAAATGTCTAATTTACCTTAATTTATATAAAAACCAAACATCTCTGGGTTTATATCTAATGTAGGGGATCTGACTGCACGTTATCAGGACAGGCTCAGACAGCGCTGGGTTTATATCTAATGTAGGGGATCTGACCGCACGTTATCAGGACAGGCTCAGACAGCGCTGGCTTTATATCTAATGTAGGGGACCTGACCGCACATTACCAGGACAGGCTCAGACAGCGCTGGGTTTATATCTAATGTAGGGGATCTGACTGCACGTTATCAGGACAGGCTCACACAGCGCTGGGTTTATATCTAATGTAGGGGATCTGACTGCACGTTATTAGGACAGGCTCACACAGCGCTTGGTTTATATCTAATGTAGGGGATCTGACTGCACGTTATCAGGACAGGCTCAAACAGCGCTGGGTTTATATCTAATATAGGGGATCTGACTGCACATTATCAGGACAGGCTGAGTCAGCGCTTGGTTTATATCTAAATGTAGGGGATCTGACTGCACGTTATCAGGACAGGCTCAGACAGCGCTGGGTTTATATCTAATGTAGGGGATCTGACTGCACGTTATCAGGACAGGCTCAGACAGCGCTGGGTTTATATCTAATGTAGGGGATCTGACTGTACGTTATCAGGACAGGCTCAGACAGTGCTGGGTTTATAACTGGCTGCTTGTTATCAGGACAGGCTCAGACACTGAAATTTTACTACAAAATTATATTGCTTTATTAAGTATTTTGGCATTCTTAACAGATTATTTTTTAATTCACTGTAATTTATTTTCCATTCCTTGGCACCTTAGTGTCTGTTTCTCTGCACTCCATCTCCTGTCACATCATGCTGCGTACCCCCACTTGTTCTCTGCTCCTCCTCATATCGCTGCAGGAAAGCTTTTAATTTGGAGGGGAAATCAGTCATGATCCCTGTTACCCCATAGTCTAAAGCTCTCTGATAATCAGAGTCCTGATTCAGAACCCAGAGGTAAACCTGCAGAGGGGGTAAAACATGGGTTAATGCAGAAACTCTCACCCAGAACATTTCCTACACATATATCGTTATAGCAGAACATCACTCGTACCCGGACTTAGACTGTGACTTAGAATATGCAAGCATTTGTAAAATCACACAGTTGTAATACAGCCCCTCAAAGCTGTCAGTCATGCAGCTGTAATTTCCAGTTCAGTGGTGCCTGTGTTAATTCTGTCCAATTTGGACAACACTGACTGTACTGTTTCAGAGAGAGCTGAGCCGCAACCGCCAACATGGAATCAGACAGGCTGGTTCACAAATCTGTGAACCAGGATGTAAATAAACCGTAGTAGTTATGGTGGTATGATTATTATAATGTTTTTATTATGACTATTGAGGAGTTCGGCTAATCATTTGTGATGATGGAAACAAGGGCTGGGGCAGGGGAACGAGGGCTGGGGCAGGGGAACAAGGGCTGGGACATGGGAACATTGGACTGGGGCAGAGGAACAAGGGCTGGGGCAGTAAAACAAGGGCTGGGGCAGGGAAACAAGGGCTGGGGCAGGGAAACAAGGGCTGGGACGGGGAAACAAGGGCTGGGGCAGGGGAACAAGGGCTGGGGCAGGGAAACAAGGGCTGGGGCAGGGAAACAAAGGCTGGGGCAGGGAAACAAAGGCTGGGGCAGGGAAACAAGGGCTGGGGCAGGGAAACAAGGGCTGGGACAGGGGAATAAACTACTAATGCCGGCCAGGTGCTTATGGAATATGATCTGACCCTACAGACAGGACAGCCTCCGGATTGGTGAAATGTGATTCTCCAGCTTACTCTGCCTCCTACACTTGCTGTGGAAATGCCATAGGTGAAGGATCTTTAAGAGATGAATAATTTTTCTTTTCTATTTACAAATTTTGCTTAATTTTTAATACTTTATCTACATAACATTGTAAGGGTGGCAGTCACTCAAGGTTTCCTCACAGTATTTACCTAGAACCTTTCCCATACAGATATAAACTGTAACAAAACATCAATCACGAACAGACAGTCTGATTACCTGGATCCCTCTTTCTTTTAGATGCTGGAATAGACCTTTTTGCATAAAAAGCCTGGAAGAGAGCAAACAGAACCCGTGGATTAAAGATTTTCCTGTGTTAGGATTGACTGTGAAAGTACTGATCGAATTCACACTAATCTCTGCTTCTTAATATCCGTATCGCTGGCTCTGCAGCCTTTACGCCCAGCAGATACCTGCCTCGGGATACGACTCGTCTCATTTCTCTCAGTTAAATCCAAGCACATTCTGCTCACGGACCGAAGGAATCCTGGCTGTGGGACAAGTATAATTTGAAAAATGTTTCTCTCTAGCTTTTGTACCAGTTCTCAGCTGCACAGCTGACAAGTTTGGCTTGATCTGCAGTTTAGTTTAAACCTGTATCTGAGCATCGGTGACACCGGCAAAAGTAGAACTGTCAATCTAGCTGTCTACACTCGCTATCAAGTAAAGCAGTCATTACAAATCTCAGGTTGTAATCCCGAATGGAAAGTAAAGTGCTAGAGATGTATAGAGGTAGAGAGCTAGAGATGTATAGGTGTAGTGTAGACAGCTAGGAATGTATAGGGGTAGTGTAGAGAGCTAGCGATGTATAGGGGTAGTGTAGAGAGCTAGGAATGTATAGGGGTAGTGTAGACAGCTAGGGATGTATAGGGGTAGTGTAGAGAGCTAGGGATGTATAGGTGTAGAGAGCTAGGGATGTATAGGTGTAGAAAACTAGATATGTATAGGGTTAGTGCAGAGAGCTAGGGATGTATAGGTGTAGAGAGCTAGATATGTATAGGGTTAGTGCAGAGAGCTAGGGATGTATAGGTGTAGTGCAGAGAGCTAGGAATGTATAGGTGTAGTGTAGAGAGCTAGGGATGTATAGGTGTAGAGAGCTAGGGATGTATAGGAGTAGAGAGCTAGAGATGTATAGGTGTAAAGAGCTAGGGATGTATAGGTGTAGTGTAGAGAGCTAGGGATGTATAGGTGTAGTGCAGAGAGCTAGGGATGTATAGGTGTAGAGAGCTAGGGATGTATAGGAGTAGAGAGCTAGAGATGTATAGGTGTAGAGAGCTAGGGATGTATAGGTGTAGTGTAGAGAGCTAGGGATGTATAGGTGTAGTGTAGACAGCTAGGAATGTATAGGTGTAGAGAGCTAGGGATGTATATGTGTAGTGTAGAGAGTTAGAGATGTATAGGTATAAAGCGCTAGGGATGTATAGGTGTAGTGCAGAGAGCTAGGAATGTATAGGTGTAGTGTAGAGAGCTAGAGATATATAGGTGTAGTGCAGAGAGCTAGAGATGTATAGGTGTAGAGAGCTAGGGATGTATAGGAGTAGAGAGCTAGAGATGTATAGGTGTAGAGAGCTAGGGATGTATAGGTGTAGTGTAGAGAGCTAGGGATGTATAGGTGTAGTGTAGACAGCTAGGAATGTATAGGTGTAGAGAGCTAGGGATGTATATGTGTAGTGTAGAGAGTTAGAGATGTATAGGTGTAAAGAGCTAGGAATGTATAGGTGTAGTGTAGAGAGCTAGAGATATATAGGTGTAGTGCAGAGAGCTAGAGATGTATAGGTGTAGAGAGCTAGGGATGTATAGGAGTAGAGAGCTAGAGATGTATAGGTGTAGAGAGCTAGGGATGTATAGGTGTAGTGTAGAGAGCTAAGGATGTATAGGTGTAGTGTAGACAGCTAGGAATGTATAGGTGTAGAGAGCTAGGGATGTATATGTGTAGTGTAGAGAGTTAGAGATATATAGGTGTAAAGAGCTAGGAATGTATAGGTGTAGTGTAGAGAGCTAGGAATGTATAGGTGTAGTGTAGAGAGCTAGGAATGTATAGGTGTAGTGTAGAGAGCTAGGGATGTATAGGTGTAGTGCAGAGAGCTAGGAATGTATAGGTGTAGTGTAGAGAGCTAGGGATGTATAGGTGTAGTGTAGAGAGCTAGGGATGTATAGGTGTAGTGTAGAGAGCTAGGAATGTATAGGTGTAGTGTAGAGAGCTAGAGATATTTAGGTATGTGCTGCTGCCACTCACTTATCTTGTAGCGAAACCAGAAGAGGATTGCTCATTAGCCGGTTGTGAGGGAAATAGGTCCTGTAACGGAAATAGAGAAGGAAGAGCAGCTGTTAGCATTAAACAGAGAATTTATCATCCACAGACAGCGCAGAGTAGATATACAGCCTGATTCGAACCACTGTCACAATAATATATGTTGTTCTATAGGGCGATCATTTAATGTTAGTCAAGTGCCCCCTTGTGGATAATAAGAAAATACTAGGACAAGTCTAAGAAGAATTAATATTCAATATTCTGAATATAAAGAAATGTTGTATAAGACACTGACCTGTTTATAAGAGGCAGCACAATATCTCTGTATAAGACACTGACCTGATTATAAGAGGCTGCACAGTAACTCTGTATAAGACACTGACCTGTTTATAAGAGATGGCATATAGGCTTCCACAACAGACTCTCGTAGAGGCACGAAAGGGAGCAGGCCGGTGTAGTAGAGGAGCAGTAGGATCAGCCCCCTGCGCGGTGTAAACATGATTGGCATGTCTGGATTCTGGGAGAGAAAGAGAGTGTATTAAATAATAGGGGAGCACTGACACTATAGAGTGAAACACTGCCTGGATTACACAGAGAGAGGGAGAGAGAGAGAGAGAGAGAGAGAGAGACTGCCTGGTACAAAGAGAGAGAGAGAGAGGGACTCTGCCTGGTACAGAGGGAGAGAGGGACTCTGCATGGTACAAAGAGAGAGAGGGACTCTGCCTGGTACAGAGAGAGAGAGGGACTCTGCCTGGTACAGAGAGAGAGACTCTGACTGGTACACAGAGAGAGAGAGGGACTCTGCCTGGCACAGAGAGAGAGAGGGACTCTGCCTGGTACAGAGAGAGAGAGGGACTCTGACTGGTACACAGAGAGAGAGAACGAGAGAGAGAGAGAGAGGAACTTTGCCTAGTACAGAGAGAAAGAGAGAGATAGAGAGACACTGCCTGATACACAGAGAGAGAGAGAGAGATAGACACTGCCTGGTACACAGAGATAGATAGAGATAGAGAGGGACTCTGTCTGGTACACAGAGAGAGGTAGAGATAGAGAGGGACTCTGCCTGGTACACAGAGAGATAGAGAGAGAGAGAGAGAGAGAGAGAGACTCTGCCTGGTACACAGAGAGACATAAACACTGCCTGGCACACAGGGAGAGATAGAGATAGACTCTGCCTGGTAGAGAGAGAGAGCGAGAGAGACACACACTGCCTGGTACACAGAGAGAGTGCGAAGAAAGGATTCAAGAGGTCTGTAAACTAAAGTTGTCCCGGCACCTTATAAGAACGTCCCATTATTACCCAGTAACAAATCTCTCTCCAGGATATAAACTGCAGATTCTCACTGTAATATAACAAGCTGACACAGCCAGGTAAAGGGATAAATCTGTGGCAGTGATTCCAGGTCCACTTACCTCAGCCTGGCATTTCTTCATAATGCGGTCGCTCATACTGGCCCAGATTGTCATGTTCGTGCGGTGGTACCGTCTGACCAAGTCAGACACCTACAGGGCACAATAGGCAGAGTTTATAAACTGCACCAGAGCCCTGGGCTTAACTGCACTCCCATCCCATCACCATGGACTCCCATCTCATCACCATGGACTCCCATCTCATCACCATGGACTCCCATCTCATCACCATCAACTCCCATCTCATCAGCATGGACTCCCATCTCATCACCATGGACTCCCATCTCATCACCATCGACTCCCATCTCATCACCATCAACTCCCATCTCATCAGCATGGACTCCCATCTCATCACCATGGACTCCCATCTCATTACTATGGACTCTCATCTCATCACCATGGACTCTCATCTCATCACCATGGACTCTCATGTCATCACCATGGACTCTCATCTCATCACCATGGACTCCTGTCTCATCACCATCAACTCCCATCTAATCACCATCGATTCCCATCTCATCACCATCGACTCCCATCTCATCACCAAATACCGCCCATCTTATCACCAAATACCGCCCATCACATCACCATGGACTCTCATCTCATCACCATGCACTCTCATCTCATCACCATAGACTCTCATCATCATGGACTCCTATCTCATCACCATCAACTCCCATCTCATCACCATGGACTCCCATCTCATCACCAAATACCGCCCATCTCATCACCATGGACTCCCATCTCATCACCATCGACTCCCATCTCATCACCAAATACCGCCCATCTCATCACCACGGACTCTCATCTCATCACCTTTTTAATGAGCTCATTGTTATCCTCCTTGATCTCCACATTGATCGGCATATCTGGATATCTCTGGAACACTTCCTCCAGGAGGGGCATCCGTTGGTCACTCCCGGACGAGACATGACCTGTATGAGGACAATTACAGTTATTTATATAACTGCGACATATTCCACTGCACAATAGGTAAACTAAACAAACACTCAATTGTAATAAAAAACACAATTGACATACTGGAACTGTAGAAGAAGATGGGCCTTTCCAAACAAGCTTACAATCTAAAAAACCTTGTGATCAGAGTTAGCTATTCTACTACTTTTCCACTGCCGGACACATTGTCCCGTGGAAGATTTCTATTGAATGTCTCTGTATATCGTGCTAGCAGTTTAATCACCTCTGTGGGTATTACGATAATTAGCAGTAAATGTCATTCTATCAGATGTGATCTATAAAAATAATTTTTCTTTAAAAATTATCCAAATTCTAGTTGAAAAATGTTTAAGGCATAAAATGTAGGAAATCTAAAAATAAAATGTATAAAAATTATGTTTAAAAGAGTGTGGAACTGCTTTACAATTCCTGCTATGGAAACATTTTTACGAGGACTGCTTTAAAGAGTGCGTGTATTTGAACAAAAATACACCAAGTTCTTCAGTAAGCAATGTCCTTGCTCACCTGGAAAGAAGGTGACCTCCAAGGTATTTTTGTACAGAGGCAGCTCCTAAAAACAGAAAGAACAGAATTATAACAAGAAACACCAGTGGATTAATACTGTCCTATAAAGGTGCCACGTTGATGAACGCTATGAGGTCAGTTTATGATTACCCAATATGTGACATCACGGATGTTGACATCATGTCCAGTCTGTCTATTTAAGTTCTGGTCATGTGACACCACGACCTGGCCATCCTTGGTCAGCTGACAGTCTAACTCCAGGAGGTGAGTCTGATTGGCCACAGCGCTGCCATGGGAGAGATACATTAACCAATCAGTGAGCTGCAGCTCACGACATGAGCCATGTGCTCGGAATGTTATGTATGGGATACAGGTTATTACTATCTGTCATGAGTTTGTCCTCTTGTCATACAGAACTCAACGCTATATCCTGTACTTACTTGTCAAAGGCTTCCAGAGTATTTTCAATTCTCTCCCCAGCTCCTGAGACAGAAACAAGAATCATGTTACATACAAACTGTAATAATATTAAGAATCTCCATATACAGGGGGCTGGCTATTTACTAAAATCCAAGGAACAGTGTGAACCCATGATTTGCACACACCAATGGTAAGCCTGTCCTTGTAATGACCCCTGACTGGCCCCATAGGCAGTAATACACCCTGACTGACACAATAGGCAGTAATACACCCTGACTGGCCCCATAGGCAGTAATACACCCTAACTGACACAATAGGCAGTAATACACCCTGACTGACACAATAGGCAGCAATACATCCTGACTGGCACAATAGGCAGTAATACACCCTGACTGGCCCCATAGGCAGTAATACACCCTGACTGACACAATAGGCAACAATACATCCTGACTGACACAATAGGCAGCAATACATCCTGACTGGCACAATAGGCAGTAATACACCCTGACCGGCCCCATAGGCAGTAATACACCCTGACAGGCACAATAGGCAGTAATACACCCTGACCGGCCCCATAAGCAGTAATACACCCTGACAGGCACAATAGGCAGTAATACACCCTGACCGGCCCCATAGGCAGTAATACACCCTGACTGGCCCCATAGGCAGTAATACACCCTGACCGGCCCCATAGGCAGTAATACACCCTGACAGGCACAATAGGCAGTAATACACCCCGACCGGCCCCATAGGCAGTAATACACCCTGACCGGCCCCATAGGCAGTAATACACCCTGACCGGCCCCATAGGCAGTAATACACCCTGACCGGCCCCATAGGCAGTAATACACCCTGACTGACACAATAGGCAGTAATACACCCCGACCGGCCCCATAGGCAGTAATACACCCTGACTGACACAATAGGCAGTAATACACCCTGACCGGCCCCATAGGCAGTAATACATCCTGACTGGCACAATAGACAGTAATACACCCTGACCGGCCCCATAGGCAGTAATACACCCTTACTGACACAAAAGGCAGTAATACACCCTGACCGGCCCCATAGGCAGTAATACACCCTGACCGGCCTCATAGGCAGTAATACACCCTGACTGACACAATAGGCAGTAATACACCCTGACCGGCCCCATAGGCAGTAAAACACCCTGACTGACACAATAGGCAGTAATACACCCTGACCGGCCCCATAGGCAGTAATACAAACTGACTGGCACAAAAGGCAGTAATACACCTCGACTGGCCCCATAGGCAGTAATACACCCTGACTGACACAATAGGCAGTAATACACCCTGACCGGCCCCATAGGCAGTAATACACCCTGACTGACACAATAGGCAGTAATACACCCTGACCGGCCCCATAGGCAGAAATACACCCTGACTGGCACAATAGGCAGTAATACACCCTGACCGGCCCCATAGGCAGTAATACACCCTGACCGGCCCCATAGGCAGTAATACACCCTGACAGGCACAATAGGCAGTAATACACTCTGACCGGCCCCATAGGCAGTAATACACCCTGACCGGCCCCATAGGCAGTAATACACCCTGACTGGCACAATAGGCAGTAATACACCCTGACTGACACAATAGGCAGTAATACACCCTTACTGACACAATAGGCAGAAATACATCCTGACCGGCCCCATAGGCAGTAATACACCCTGACTGACACAATAGGCAGTAATACACCCTGACTGGCCCCATGGGCAGTAATACACCCTGACTGGCCCCATAGGGACTAATACACCCTGACCGGCCCCATAGGCAGTAATACATCCTGACTGGCACAATAGACAGTAATACACCCTGACTGACACAATAGGCAGTAATACACCCTGACTGGCCCCATAGGCAGTAATACACCCTGACCGGCCCCATAGGCAGTAATACACCCTGACTGGCCCCATAGGCAGTAATACACCCTGACTGACACAATAGGCAGTAATACACCCTGACCGGCCCCATAGGCAGTAATATACCCTGACTGACACAATAGGCAGTAATACACCCTGACTGACACAATAGGCAGTAATACACCTTCTTTTGAATAGCAGAAATATGTGTGAAAGACTGAATTCTGTATTGTGGACGGAGTCTTTCCTTCTACCTATAGCATGTAAATACACAGTGACAGTCCAACACAAATTAATACAAAGGTCAGGCACTAACCAAGCCAAAAATTCTGTCGAGAATGTAGCTGGTTTGCAGAATATTTCCAAATAGGTTGTTGTTGTTTAAACACTGCAGTTACATTCACTACAGCTTAATAAATAAACCCCAATAATGAGCAGCGTAATGTGTGCAAACACCCAGATATACCCATACATTAAAGCATGGAACCCTAATAGAACACCCAGATATACCCATACATTAAAGGATGGAACCCTAATAGAACACCCAGATATACCCATACATTAAAGGATGGAACCCTAATAGAACACCCAGATATACCCATACATTAAAGGATGGAACCCTAATAGAACACCCAGATATACCCATACATTAAAGGATGGAACCCTAATAGAACACCCAGATATACCCATACATTAAAGCATGGAACCCTAATAGAACACCCAGATATACCCATACATTAAAGCATGGAACCCTAATAGAACACCCAGATATACCCATACATTAAAGGATGGAACCCTAATAGAACACCCAGATATACCCATACATTAAAGCATGGAACCCTAATAGAACACCCAGATATACCCATACATTAAAGCAATTCAACCCTAATAGAATACCCAGATATACCAATACATTAAAGGATGGAACCCTAATAGAACACCCAGGTATACCCATACATTAAAGCATGGAACCCTAATAGAACACCCAGGTATACCCATACATTAAAGGATGGAACCCTAATAGAACACCCAGGTATACCCATACATTAAAGGATGGAACCCTAATAGAACACCCAGGTATACCCATACATTAAAGGATGGAACCCTAATAGAACACCCAGATATACCCATACATTAAAGCATGGAACCCTAATAGAACAGCCAGATATACCCATACATTAAAGGATGGAACCCTAATAGAACACCCAGGTATACCCATACATTAAAGCATGGAACCCTAATAGAACACCCAGGTATACCCATACATTAAAGGATGGAACCCTAATAGAACACCCAGATATACCCATACATTAAAGGATGGAACCCTAATAGAACAGCCAGATATACCCATACATTAAAGCATGGAACCCTAATAGAACAGCCAGATATACCCATACATTAAAGGATGGAACCCTAATAGAACAGCCAGATATACCCATACATTAAAGGATGGAACCCTAATAGAACACCCAGATATACCCATACATTAAAGGATGGAACCCTAATAGAACACCCAGATATACCCATACATTAAAGGATGGAACCCTAATAGAACACCCAGATATACCCACACCCAGGTATACCCATACATTAAAGCATGGAACCCTAATAGAACCCCCAGATATACCCATACATTAAAGGATGGAACCCTAATAGAACACCCAGATATACCCATACATTAAAGGATGGAACCCTAATAGAACACCCAGATATACCCATACATTAAAGCATGGAACCCTAATAGAACACCCAGATATACCCATACATTAAAGGATGGAACCCTAACAGAACACCCAAATATACCCATACATTAAAGCATGGAACCCTAACAGAACACCCAGATATACCCATACATTAAAGCATGGAACCCTAACAGAACACCCAGATATACCCATACATTAAAGGATGGAACCCTAACAGAACACCCAGATATACCCATACATTAAAGCATGGAACCCTAATAGAACACCCAGATATACCCATACATTAAAGCATGGAACCCTAATAGAACACCCAGATATACCCATACATTAAAGGATGGAACCCTAACAGAACACCCAGATATACCCATACATTAAAGCATGGAACCCTAATAGAACACCCAGATATACCCATACATTAAAGGATGGAACCCTAATAGAATACCCAGATATACCCATACATTAAAGGATGGAACCCTAATAGAACACCCAGGTATACCCATACATTAAAGCATGGAACCCTAATAGAACACCCAGATATACCCATACATTAAAGGATGGAACCCTAATAGAACACCCAGATATACCCATACATTAAAGGATGGAACCCTAATAGAATACCCAATCAGAGCACAGAACCAGCACAGAGAGGAGGAATGCCTCTGTGAGTGACACTCAGAGAGATATTATACATTTTATCAGAACAGGGAGCAGATGGGTAGTTTATACATACCTGCAATGCTGTTATACCAGTATCAATTAGATTGCAAGCTCTTTGCGGGCAGCATATAATGTTGTTTAAACCCTAAACTCCCATTTTGCTGTTTAATGGGCCTTCCTGACATGAAAAGGTTAATATATAAATAAATTGATGACTTACCCCCACGGTGAGAAATGTGTCGGCAGTAGAAGGGAAGCCTCTTTTTCTTGTGCAGGACATGGGGGTTTTTCAGCAGATAATATGAGGTGACAGCATAGCCCCCCAATACTGGGACCAGGTAGTACAATGAAGGAAACATGATTGTAGGAACAGAAGGGATAACAGGGAATGAAACAGATGGGGTGAGATTTGGGGGAATGAGTGATTGCAAAAGAGGATACTATGTGTCAAAAATCAAAGTGGTGGCATGTTGGGTGAAAGTAGCAGAAATGGGGTACAAGCTAAACTGTGTGCAGGAGAGATCGGGTGCAGGTAAGATTGGCATAGGCGATAAAGCATGCAGGTGAGATGGCAGCTAGGATGGGGAGTAGGTTTGGGTGGATAAGGAACAGACAGGGGTGTGGGTTAAGGTGGGGGCAGGAGAGATCAGGATGCAGGTAAGTGGGGGCAGTAGAGCAGAGGGTTCAGTTTTGGGGTAGAGCAGGAAATAAGCGAATAGAGGTGAAGGGTGGGAAAATTTAAAAAGGTAAAACAAGCAGATCCAAGCTGTACAGGACAAAGGGTGTAAATCACAAAGAATGGAGAGTTTGGGATTAATCAGTAATGGAGAGCGACTGGGTGCAGCTGGATGTTAAGGGCGGAGAGGATCACTGTGAGTGAGAGACATAGGAATAGCAGGTTAGAGCTGCCAGGAATAGCTGACACCCTGCCTCCTAGCACTGACACACTACCCTCTGCTGCACCATGCTCCCTCTGCATCTATTAGCCCAGCTCTGGCTCTTGGCACACATCACTGGCTGTCTTGTTGCTCTGGTCTCCAAGCTGCGGAATTATTTCCTGTATCTCCACATCATCACAGCCGCTGCACAGGGACAATCACTGCTGCTCTCTGATTATGGAAAAATGTTGATCTGACACAGCCTGTGTTATAGCTCATCACCTCCGCCTGAGTTACCCCTGGCACTGCAAGCCTGGCACGGTGCATTAGATGCCCATTTAATCTGGCCCAGTGAGATGGATTCTCTGACTAATCTTGAAAATGAGAGTCTACAGAGCCTGGATTCCAGCTTTGTTTTCCTTATCCAAGTTTTATCCCCTACCTTATCCTGGCACTGAGTCTGGTACCCTGCTTTACCCTGGCCCTGTGGCTCTGTTACCTTGGCACTGTGAGTCTGGTTCCTTGCTTTACCCTGGCACTGAGTCTGGTACAGTGTTTTATCTTGGCATAGTGATTCTGGTTCCCTGCTTTACCCTGGCATTGTGATTCTGGTACCCTGCTTTACCCTGGCACTGAGTCTGGTACAGTGTTTTATCTTGGCATAGTGACTCTGGTACCCTGCTTTACCGTGGCACTGTGATTCTGTTACCCTGTGTTACCCTGGCACTGTGCTTTATCTTGGCTAGGTGAGTATGGTACCCCGCTTTACCCTGGCACTGTGAGTCTGGTTCCCTGCTTTACCCTGGCACTGTGATTCTAATAACCTGCTTTACCCTGGCACTGAGTCTGGGACAGTGTTTTATCTTGGCATAGTGATTCTGGTACCCCGCTTTACTGGCACTGAGTCTGGTTCCCTGCTTTATGCTGGCACTGAGTCTGCATCCCTCACCTTGGCAAAAGGTGTGCTCTCCAATCTATCCGATCCTTGGAACTCTCCCAGCTTGCACACCTGTCGCTGGCACTGTCTGGCAGTCAGTGACTCTCGCTTATCTCTGTGATGTGGAAATGAATGCAAAGTCAGCGAACTGCAGAGCTGACTGTCAGCAGCTTGTGACTGACCACGGGAACTGAGATAGAATGTGGCCAACCTCATCGGTCAGTTCTCATTTTCAGGAAAACAAGGCCCTCTCTGCCCACGAGGTCTCGTCTAGTTTCTCTGGTAAGGACAATACAGAGGTGCAGTATCATCTCTTGGAGTTGTAAAACCCCCCACACTATTGTGTAACTTGCTGATACAATGGCAGATATAGTAATTCCATCCCTTTACATTAGTCATTGGACAAGCTCAATTAAAAGATGCCCACACTTTGAATAACGATAAAGTAGTATGTCCTTGTATCTCAGACAGTGAAGGGTTAATCGTTATCTCAATAACACACCCCTGTACATTCCAGGACAGGTACATACCCGCTCCCCTCCTGTACACACACAGGACACAGAACCAGTTTGGGCAGACGCCTGACCCTCCCTGCCATTCCTCCCACCCACTGCCCTCCAGTCAAACAATAATCAGCACGAAGAATGCAATAGCAGCGGTAATAGGGGCCCTGGAACAGCTTTACCCTGGCCCTGTGGTTCTGTTACCTTGGCACTGTGAGTCCGGTTCCCTGCTTTACCCTGGCACTGTGATTCTGGTTCCCTTCTTTACCCTGGCACTGAGTCTGGTACAGTGTTTTATCTTGGCATAGTGATTCTGGTTCCCTGGCACTGTGATTCTGGTACCCTGCTTTACCCTGGCACTGAATCTGGTACAGTATTTTATCTTGGCATAGTGATTCTGGTACCCTGCTTTACCCTGGCACTGTGAGTCTGGTTCCCTGCTTCATGCTGGTACTGTGATTCTGTTACCCTGCGTTACCCTGGCACTGTGCTTTATCTTGGCACAGTGAGTATGGTACCCTGCTTTACCCTGGCACTGAGTCTGGTACAGTGTTTTATCTTGGCATAGTGATTCTGGTACCCCGCTTTACTGGCACTGAGTCTGGTTCCCTGCTTTATGCTGGCACTGAGTCTGCATCCTCACCTTGGCAAAAGGTGTGCTCTCCAATCTATCCGATCCTTGGAACTCTCCCAGCTTGCACACCTGTCGCTGGCACAGTCTGGCAGTCAGTGACTCTCGCTTAGCTCTGTGATGTGGAAATGAATGCAGAGTCAGCGAACTGCAGAGCTGACTGTTAGCAGCTTATGACTGACCACGGGATCTGAGACAGAATGTGGCCAACCTCATCGGTCAGGTCTCATTTTCAGGAAAACAAGGCCCTCTCTGCCCACGAGGTCTCGTCTAGTTTCTCTGATAAGGACAATACAGAAGTGCAGTATCATCTCTTGGAGTTGTAAAACCCCCACCACTTGTGACGAGACCAATCTCGCCACATTGCATTGGAGAAGCCTGGTTGCTCGCCTGGTGCCTTTGGACTATGGCCCCATGTTAAAAGCCTTCTTTCCCCTGGCAGAAAAGTCTTATTCGTGCCTTTCTGCCTGGCCGTCGGTAGATTCAATCTACCGAACTAACGCACGAATAACTGGACCACCTGGGAGATGGAGTGTGTCGGCAATTTACCTCCCAGAAGCTGCAGTTAACCGCAACTTATTTTACGAATGCAGGGTGGCTTTTGTTCGGTTGCCGAACACGTGGCGGTGGCCATTTTAAAGTCCCGAACGGCCAGCGGTGTTCAGCGCCCAAACTGTGGAACTGTAAACGGTTTTTAACCTCTTAGGTGCAAAACGGTCCGTTACAATTGGTGGCAAGCGGCGGGATCGTTCCTACAGCCAGAAGGACAGCTACAGGAGACACCATTTCTTTGGATTTTACAATTTGAGGGCAATGCATGTGCCAGTACAGCGACCCTGACAGCACCAGGATGGAACCAGCAGTGGAGTACGATGAGGGTGTCATGGATGACCGAGATGCAGTTCGCAAAGGCATCTGGTACCAGGCACTGGGTACTGTGGAGTACCAGCGGGGCGAGAGACTCCCCAAGGAAGACCAGCGATTGCAGAAGCGACTAGCCCTGCGGATGCCCTTCCTGGGAGAGCAGCCCCTGGGGGAATGGGTGAAGGAATTGGAGCTCCGGGTATGTCAGGAAATGTGGCTGGAAGATGTCAGGAAATGTGGCTGGAACATCTTCGCTCTGGTGGTATGGGGCACAGTACCTGCCCTGGACAGCTGAGCATGACAAGCCAGAGGGAGAGGAGTTTGATGGTCCTGGCTTGATATGGGAGTCTTTTTCAGAGCCTGAGTTTGGGAGCCCTACACAAGCCCGGTTCTGTGATCTCTTGGAGTGGAGGGAGAGCAGGTATGACTGGGACGACACTCATGAGATTGAGCAAGACCTAGTCCACCTAGTGACCCGAGAGATGGAGCTGGAGCAGGGCTACTAAGATCTGTTCCACTCCAGTGAGAAGGCTCAGCAGGGAAGCGGGGACCCAGATCCAGACCCATTCAGCTAGGCAGATATTGCAGAGTGTTACTGGGAAGAACCCCAGGTGGTTGGTGGAGATGGGACCGAGGTCTCTCCACCGGTCTTGCAGGGAATTGGGAGCCCAGTCTCCATTCCCCAGCAGGAGATACAGCAGGGAATTGGGATCCCAAGCTCCATTCCCCAGCGGCAGCCTGAGTTACAGGGGACAGAGATAGTTGCTCCTGTCCCCCAGCAGCAGAGTGAATTGCAGGGAATTGGGAGCCCAAGCTCCATTCCCCAGCGGCAGGCTGTGTTATTGGGAATTGGGAGCCCAGTCTCCATTCCCCAGCAGGAGATACAGCAGGGAATTGGGAGCCCAGTCTCCATTCCCCAGCGGCAGAATGTCCTACAGGGAATAGAGAGCCTAGTCTCCTTTCCCCAGCATCAGGACTCTGTATTGGGAGCAGAGACAGTCGGTCTCCCTCCACCACGGCTGGAAGTATATATGGGAGAGGAGCTTGTTACCCCCTCTCCCCAGCGGCAGCTTAACCTACCAGGGGGGGACAGTAAACAACCGTGCAGATGGGACCGTGGTCTCTGCACTTTCAGCACAGGGTGTAGGGACGGTCGGTCCTGCCCCCCCAGCGACAGGGCTGTGTATCCAAAGGGGAGACAGTCGGTCTCCCCCTCCAGCAGCAGAGCTGTGTATCCAAAGGGGAGACAGTCGGTCTCACCCTCCAGCAGCAGAGCTGTGTATCCAAAGGGGAGACAGTCGGTCTCACCCTCCAGCAGCAGAGCTGTGTATCCAAAGGGGAGACAGTCGGTCTCACCCTCCAGCAGCAAAGCTGTGTATCTAAAGGGAAGACAGTTGGTCTCCCCCTCCAGCAGCAGAACTGTGTATCCAAAGGGGAGACAGTCGGTCTCCCCCTCCAACAATCAGGCTACTACCGCTGGTCTCTGCCCACTCAGTTCCAAGTTCTCCTCTACCCAGGTGTAGTAACCAGTTACTGTGGGTGGGCTGCTGGACTAACAAGGGCACTGACCGGCAGGAGGTCAGATACCCTGTTAGTCTGTTTGGAAAAGGGGAGAGATGTGACGAGACCAATCTCGCCACATTGCATTGGAGAAGCCTGGTTGCTCGCCTGTTGCCTTTGGACTATGGCCCCATGTTAAAAGCCTTCTTTCCCCTGGCAGAAAAGGCTTATTCGTGCCTTTCTGCCCGGCGGTCGGTAGATTCAATCTACCGAACTAACGCACGAATAACTGGACCACCTGGGAGATGGAGTGTGTCGGTAATTTACCTCCCAGAAGCTGCGGTTAACTGCAGCTTAATTGACGAATGCGGGGTGGCCTTTGTTCGGTTGCCGAACACGTGGCGGCGGCCATTTTAAACTCCCGAACAGCCAGTGGTGTTCAGTGCCCAAACTGTGGAACTGTAAACGGTTTTTAACCTCTTGGGTGCAAAACGGTCCGTTACAACACTATTTTGTCACCTGCGTATACAATGGCAGATATAGTAATTCCATCCTTTTACGAGTCATTGGACAAGCTCAATTAAAAGATGCCCACACTTTGAATAACGATAAAGTAGTATGTCCTTGTATCTCAGACAGTGAAGGGTTAATCGTTATCTCAATAACACACCCCTGTACATTCCAGGACAGGTACATACCCGCTCCCCTCCTGTACACACACAGGACACAGAACCAGTTTGGGCAGATGCCTGACCCTCCCTGCCATTCCTCCCACCCACTGCCCTCCAGTCAACCAATAATCAGCACAAAGAATGCAATAGCAGCGGTAATAGGGCCCTTGGAATAGCAGAGTGGTGGAGACACAAGTCCCTTACTGTAATAGCAGAGTGAGCTAGTGACACAGGTTCAGTATTGGAATAGTAGTGAAGGCTATGGACACAGCTCTAATACAGGAATAGCAGCGAGGGCTATGGACACAGCTCTAATACAGGAATAGCGGTGAGGGCTAGGGATACAACACTAATAGATGAATAGCAGTAAGGGCTAGTGACACAGGTTCAGTATTGGAATAGCAGAGTGAGCTAGTAAAACAGGTTCAGCATTGGAATAGCAGTGAGGGCTTTTGATACAACACTAATACAGGAATAGCAGTGAGGGCTATGGACACAGCTCTAATACAGGAATAGCAGTGAGGGCTATGGGCACAGCTCTAATACAGGAATAGCAGGGAGGGCTATGGATACAACACAAATACAGGAATAGCAGTGAGGGCTATGGATACAACACGAATACAGGAATAGCAGTGAGCTAGTGACACAGGTTCAGTATTGGAATAGCAGTGAGGGCTAGGGATACAACGCTAATACAGGAATAGCAGTGAGGGCTAGTCCTGTCCTAATGTGTGTTATACCCCACCTCCTATAGACTGTAAGCTTGTTTGGGCAGGGTCCTCTTCAACCTATCGTTCCTGTAAGTTTTCTTGTAAATGTCGTTTTATAGTTAAATCCCCCTACGAAATCTGTTGGCGCTATATAAATAGCGATAATAAGAACAACATAAATCTAATACAGGAATAGCAGTAAAAGCTAGTGACAGGGTTAATTGCTAGAATAGCAGAGTTAGCCACACAGGAAAGACAGATAGACAGGGGAACGCAGGAATAGTAGTTGGGTGCAGAGTGATGTGTAAGTGAATACTGGAGAAGTGGGTGGAATAGTAGGGCAGTTAAAAGTAGTTGCACAGTGGTGTGTAGCTGTATACGGGTATAGAGGAAGAGACTGACTGGGTGGATGGATATCAAGGAATAATACAGGGGCAATCAATATCAGGATGGAGTAGTAGAGTGGTGTCTAGTGGTAAGATGGGGTAGTAGAGTGGTGTGTAGTGAGAACATGGAGTAGGAGAGCAGTGTGCCATGACGGGCTGGAATAGTAGAGTGGTGTGTAGTGGTCAGATGGAGGAGTAGAGTGGTGTGTGGTGGTCAGATGGAGTAGTAGAGCGGTGTGTAGTGAGAAGATGGAGTAGTAGAGTGGTGTGTAGTGAGAACATGGAGTAGGAGAGCAGTGTGCCATGACGGGCTGGAATAGTAGAGTGGTGTGTAGTGGTCAGATGGAGGAGTAGAGTGGTGTGTGGTGGTCAGATGGAGTAGTAGAGCGGTGTGTAGTGAGAAGATGGAGTAGTAGAGTGGTGTGTAGTGAGAACATGGAGTAGGAGAGCAGTGTGCCATGTCGGGCTGGAATAGTAGAGTGGTGTGTAGTGGTCAGATGGAGGAGTAGAGTGGTGTGTAGTGGTCAGATGGAGTAGTAGAGTGGTGTGTAATGAGAACATGGAGTAGTAGAGTGGTGTGTAGTGAGAAGATGGAGTAGTAGAGTGGTGTGTAGTGAGAAGATGGAGTAGTAGAGTGGTGGGTAGTGAAAAAAAAATGGAGTAGTAGAGTGGTGTGTAGTGAGAAGACAGAGTGGTATGTAGTGAGAAGATGGAGTAGTAGAATGGTGTGTAGTGAGAATATGGAGTAGTAGAATGGTGTGTAGTAAGGATAGCCTGCAGCAGCCGCATGGTTTTTCATGATAGAATATCGGCTGGAGTAAAGATATGCTGGTTTAGCAGAGTGTGAAGCGACGTGCTGGAGTAGTAGAATGACACGTAGGGAGAGGAGTACAAGGAATAGCAGAGCAGAATACTGTGCACACAGAAATGTTTGAATTATTCTTTTATTACACATCATATTCCAAAGGTTATAAAATAAATCCTTCAAATCCTGCCAAGTACAGCCATTAAATGCTTTTATACAGAATAACCACTCCAAGGGCAGGGCCCACACCGTCTAGGGCTGAGCTTTCTCACAAAGCCAAGGAATGTCTACCAGGCAGCAACCAGAGTGTAACTGAGATGAACGCAGTAATTTAGTGCAGGAATAGTGCGGCTTGTCTGATGGGAGTGTCAGGCTCTTCTCCTACCAGTTGGCATCATGCTTCTCTGCTACCAGCTTGATAAAATTGGAATGACTGGCATACAGGCTGCAACTACTGCTTACATCCACCCACTGCACCTTCCCAGCATCGTCACCAGCCTGGAGCGGCAGCAAGTCCAGCAAGTCACCTTTCGGGGGACACAGACAAAGACACGTTAGGGAGTACAATCATAGCAACAAAAAAATGGAAGAATTAGTTAGACTTTGCTCCGTGCCTCACCTGTTTCATCGTGATAATTAACAGCCTGCGTCTCCATCCACGAATTATCCGTGTTACGGGGATCATCTACATAGCCTTTATACACCTGTGACAGAGGACACATAATGGAGGGTAGTGGATATCTGGCATGTTCTCTGATCAGTCACAGCTGCGCACGGGTTACACATAACATAGCAGGGAAACCTGCCTTATAGGAATCGGTAGGTTTCCTGGGGACATCTCTTATACCGGGGATAAAACTAAAGAGGGAGATGATTAAAGTACAGCTTCTTTTTTAAATAAAACCAAAACTGAAGTGAGAACAAGGGGTGAACTCAGTAACAAAACAAATATAAAGGAATGCTGACAAGCGGTGCTTAGTTTCGGTTATAGCTGGCGAGGAGCAGTGCAATCTATTGTCCTACAACTATCTTGAGAAAATCACGTTTCTGGTTAGCTCCCACGTTGCTGGGCTGGGAATACAGTCACCGGGAAAACATGACAAGCGATCCCACATACGGACCATCGTTATAGAAACAGATGGATTGCTCTGATGTGATCACAAGTCTCAGCGTGCCTGGGACACAATCTATTTGCCAGTTCAAGTGAGCATATAGATGGACAGACTTGAACAACGTGTTTGAGCAAGCTGCACCCTTTAAATGTAAACAGTTCTGGATGGCTAAAATGTAAACCAATCTGTTTGTATACATTTGGATACTGGTACAATTCTTAAACTGCACTGTTCCTTTTTGTTAAAATGTGTTTCTGTGGCTAATCTTAACACACTGCCTGAATGAAGTGAGGAGCGATATTTTGGATATTAATCTGTCAGATCGTACATATAGGATAATATTGCACTTCCTACCGGTAAAGGTTTCTGAGAGAATAGAGTCTGGATTTTGTCCTCTGTCTCTTTCTCGTCTCCTTCTTTCTCCAGAGAGTTGAGAGCCTCCTCGCAGAATTCCCTGCGAAGTGTAGCTGTCACCAGCTCACCGGGATCCACCATGCCCTGAGAGATAGGAAACACACAGCTCAGGCTGTGAATGCACCAAGACCTATGCAGTGTGTGTATATGGACATATCCAGTTCTATCAGAGCAGCGTTTGTACAGACATATCCAGTTCTATCACAGCAGCGTGTATACAGACATACCCAGTTCTATCAGAGCAGCGTGTGTACAGACATACCCAGTTCTATCAGAGCAGCGTGTGTACAGACATACCCAGTTCTATCAGAGCAGCGTGTGTACAGACATACCCAGTTCTATCAGAGCAGCGTGTTTACAGACATACCCAGTTCTATCAGAGCAGCGTGTGTACAGACATATCCAGTTCTATCAGAGCAGCGTGTGTACAGACATATCCAGTTCTATCAGAGCAGCGTGTGTACAGACATATCCATTTATATCAGAGCAGCGTGTTGTATGGGTTTGTTAAACTGAACCTATATTACTTGGCATTAGCTGGTGGCTACATAAAGCAGTTCTAACATTGTATAGAAGAAAGGGAGACAGACAGACGGATGGCGGACAGACTTAGCGTGATGCCAAGGGACTGGAAGAACTGTCATCGCATGTGGTGATAAGGCACAGAGTCACAGGAAATAGTGAGTTTAGGTTCACTTACCCCTGGGATTGCCCACTGCCCACAGTCCTTCCTCTCTATGGCTACAAACTGGAGGACGGGCTTGCCAGAGCCAGGGTCGGTAACTCTCTGACCAGCGGCATCACGCTTCCACCTAAAGTACAAGAGCGTTATGGAGGACGAATGGAGTGGCAGACTGGACAGGGAGTATGTAAACAACTAGTGGCCACACCTTGTTATGATGGGGTCAGCTGCGTGGTTGGGTCCCCATCTTCCCAGTAGACCCCTTCCTATTATCCCTGTACGCCCTGCAGGGTTCCTACGAAACACAAAGCAACACATATTACACAGATCAGGGTAAAAGCCAGAGCCCTGTTTTGTCTACACTCACCGTGGCGTCCCATTCTCTGTGTGATATGTTCCTTCTAAACTCTCTCTCTGCACCTTTCCATCAAGGGTATTGAATTGTGGAGAGAACTTGCCATCACTGCGGAGAATATTGACAAATGGCTCAGGATGAGGAATTAGAAGGGAGGTCCCAATATACAAAGATGGGCACAGGGTGGGAAAGGGGGATTCGGAATAAGGAAATTAAAAATAAGTACTGAGAATATGGAATGGTAATTACAAAGTGAATATGTACAAAGATGGCTACAGGGTGAAGATTCAGAACGGTACAAATGGGGTTAAAATACAGTATAACTAAAATTATAATGTACAAAAGTGGGCATGGGATAGGGCTATAAAGAGCAGGCAATAGAGAAATAAAGATATAGAAGGGTTAGTAGAAAGAGGTATTTGAAGGGGGTTTACTTTCTGCAGATTTTGAAAGGTGGATACAGAATGAGGATATAAAAAAGGTGGGTATGTATAAAACACTGGGCGCACGACGAGGGCATAGGTAGAGTGGGGCAAAGGTAGAACTCACAAGGAACATGGAAACAGAGAGACTGCAGCAAAGAATGTCTCTCACCTGAGTGGAGGGTCTGCCCAGGGGGGCTGAGCGAGCACAGAGGGGGCAGTGTACTCAACAGGTTTATACTCTGGCCATTCTATGGACCAGCTGACCTTTTCTGAAGGGACTGGCCACCGATTAACCTGGGATCCTGGGTATGGAGACGTTAACGCCTTGACATGCGCAGCCATGGAGGAATTGGATTTATGGAACCAATAAGAGGACAGGATGCTGCAGGGGGTGGGATAAAATGGGACACTCTTACTCTCATTACAATCATTAATATGTCACACATACGGGGAACAGAAAGGGTCAAAATAACACAGAAAGCACACATGCTACAGACAGGGCCTAAGCAGTCCGCGGAGGCTCGATTTCAGCCTTAATTAAGCATTAATCTCCAACACATGATTAATTTAATCATTAACACGGAGCATGAGTGAGCAACAAGACAGATATAAAGTAAATTCTGGTGCAGTTATGGTAGACAGGAGCTTCCGGCTTCTTTTATAGATGAGTTATCTTACAGTGTGTCCAAACAGAAACACACATCTTAGTTTTAGTATTCTTATTAAACACAGCAGGGCAACACATTTATAAAGCCAGATGTTAAGCAATTGGGGCAGGAGAGCATCAGCAAGTGACTGCCAAGACGTCCGCACCTTCCCATGGCAGCTAGCGCAGCGGTGATGGTGACTGTAGTAACTGCGCATGTCAGGCCCCGCCACATCCACACGGCCAAGCAGCCGACTCTGCTCCTACAATATACATGCACATGTCTAGCGATCACTCCAGCTACGATATGACGTTACACAGTAACATTATAAACATACAATTCGTTTGCCTTTAAGAAGCGCCAGTCTGCCCAGTTCTTGCTTGGTACCGGCACAAAAACATATTTCAAAGGTGTATAAGATCTTCTATAAATAATCAGTGACAATGGCAAGCTTATGGTATAACAACATTCGTTTATGCCCAGGCACTTCACACGAAGTCTTATATCATTTATATAATGAATTAACGACCTGCAGTTTACCAATGCTTTTATTGAAGAAAGGCTGGGTGCCAGGCTGACCGGAGGGGCCTAAAATAAATAATGTTACCCTGCACACACAGCTATCACATGCTCTGTTCCAGCACACAATACGGTTTTATTTATTACCAAACAATGGCATAGGGTAATCCAGCTCAGTTATCCGTTCCTACCATATTTCCTGCTAAGCTAATTTTACCTAAACTCAATGGTTGAAAGCAGCGATCACTTGCTCGGGCCTGAGGCGATGGCATGCCATACCAACACTAGGGGGCAGTCACTCCGCATTGGGGTCAGGGGGATAAAGTCACGGTATATATTTGTGGTTGCAATGCATCACTTATTGCTGGACACAGGTGGGTTGAAACGTTGATCTGATAGATGGCGTTGGGATGACAGAAGCCCTATTAATGTTTCTGTCATTCATACTGCGAGAATTTCAGCACTGGAGCACCATACAGGTGAAGCCCTAAATACACACATTCTGGGGAAACGGCATTTTGTAATTAGTCTAGAAACCCCCGATATAAATCATCATTGCAGAATCCAAATAATGAAAGGTGACACGTTCTGATTCTCCCTACGTGGCTGCACATTCTAGCTATATCCTAGGATCAATCTCTGACATGAATTGTATGACCCAGCAGGATGTACAATCTCCATACTGCCACATCAAATTATTTATAAAATAAATAGAAATCAGTGCCCACCTCCCAGGTTTCAGGTGTCTGTCCAATCACGGCAGCTCAATGAGAAGTCTTTGCAAGGAAGGTGCTCTGGGAAACTGCTGCCTCTTGAGTTTATCTCCACTGAGTGAAACAAACCAGGAAGTAACACTGAGCTAACCAAACCAGGAAGTGACAGGATCAGATTTCTGACTGGCAGCTGGGGGGGAGTGGTATAACCAGGTTCATTCTATTGAAATCTACATTTTTTTCTAAAATGAAAACCAGAGGACACACAAAGTGGTCCAGCAAGCTAGACTGCTTCAGGTTTGTGGAGTGTCCCTTTTAGCAATGCTTTTCATGCCGCTGGGTGAGTCACAGTCAGGGAAGGCGAGGCTAGGACAACATAAACAGAAACACAAATTATTTAACTCCGACATGGAAGAGAGCCAATGAGTGAGACTGCAGGGGCGTGAATTATTATTATTGTATTATTTATATAGCGCCATCACATTCTGTAGCGCTGTACATTGGGTGTTCATTGATTCTTTTAAGCTGAAGGGGTCTGGGTGCCTGTAGTGTCCCTTTAAGGAGTAAAATAAAATCACTTTATACCACACCAAAGGTCAATACATTTACCCCACCCCCTCCCCCTCATGGGAGGCCCTTCCCTCTGTTCCCCCCCATGATGGAGTCTGATCCCTCTGCCAGGGCAGGTGGGAGGGACCACTGTAACAGATGATTGGTCAGAGAGCTGTCACTCAGCAGAATACAGTGCGCTGATTGGTGGATCCCACAGCCGGAGTTAGAGCCCGAGCCGCGCGGTCTTACCTGGGGCTCAGGTAAGGCGCCTCCTGATTGGCTGCCCTGCAGACCGAGGTCACGCGGATTCCAGCACAGCCTCCTCGCGCCGCTCTGACTATGACTTGCGGAACTCTGGCCGCGAGCTGGGCTGTCATACCGCGCACGCGCACTGCACGCGCGCCTCATTCCCATGGCAACTGCTCAAAACAGAGAAACGAAACTATGCACCTCATTGGTTGGCTCCTCCTAATAGGGCGGTGCCCCTGACAGCTACCAACAAATGAGTGTTTTCTGCTTTCAATAAAGCTTTATTAACACATGTCTGTCCTGACAAGAAGCATGACACATGAAATCCCATTACCCACACACTGAGACACAGAGCTCAATGGAAACATTCATTCTGTATTATTATTAATATTAGTAGTATTATTATTATTATTAATATTAGTAGTATTATTATTATTAATATTAGTATTATTATTATTAATAGTATTATAATTATTACTACTATTATTAGTATTAATATTATTATTATTATTGTCACTCCCAGGAGATATCAATAGTCCCGAATCACAATATCAATATAAAGAGTCAATGTTTAGCTATAAAACTGTCCCTGTGACTGGGAACTGCAAACAGGTCGCACAGTGTCCAGCAGTTTGGGAAATAACTGTATATTGTCTGGTATTGAAATCTGAATATCCATAATAATATCCATAATAACCGGGTACATAGCTTTATAATATCCATAATAACCGGGCACATAGCTTTATAATATCTATAATAACCGGGCACGTAGCTTTATAATATCTATAATAACCGGGCACGTAGCTTTATAATATCCATAATAACCGGGTACATAGCTTTATAATATCCATAATAACCGGGTACATAGCTTTATAATATCTATAATAACCGGATACGTAGCTTTATAATATCCATAATAACCGGGTACATAGCTTTATAATATCTATAATAACCGGGTACATAGCTTTATAATATCCATAATAACCGGGCACATAGCTTTATAATATCTATAATAACCGGGTACATAGTTTTATAATATCCATAATAACCGGATACATAGCTTTATAATATCCATAATAACCGGGTACATAGCTTTATAATATCTATAATAACCGGGTACATAGCTTTATAATATCCATAATAACCGGGCACATAGCTTTATAATATCCATAATAACCGGGCACATAGCTTTATAATATCTATAATAACCGGGCACGTAGCTTTATAATATCTATAATAACCGGGCACGTAGCTTTATAATATCCATAATAACCGGGTACATAGCTTTATAATATCCATAATAACCGGGTACATAGCTTTATAATATCTATAATAACCGGATACGTAGCTTTATAATATCCATAATAACCGGGTACATAGCTTTATAATATCTATAATAACCGGGTACATAGCTTTATAATATCCATAATAACCGGGCACATAGCTTTATAATATCTATAATAACCGGGTACATAGTTTTATAATATCCATAATAACCGGATACATAGCTTTATAATATCCATAATAACCGGGTACATAGCTTTATAATATCCATAATAACCGGATACATAGCTTTATAATATCGATAATAACCGGTACATAGCTTTATAATATCCATAATAACCGGGCACATAGCTTTATAATATCCATAATAACCGGGTACATAGCTTTATAATATCCATAATAATATCCATAATAACCGGGTACATAGCTTTATAATATCCATAATAACCGGGTACATAGCTTTATAATATCCATAATAATATCCATAATAACCGGGTACATAGCTTTATAATATCCATAATAACCGGGTACATAGCTTTATAATATCCATAATAATATCCATAATAACCGGGTACATAGCTTTATAATATCCATAATAATATCTATAATAACCGGGTACATAGCTTTATAATATCCATAATAAATAACCGGTACATAGCTTTATAATAATATCCATAATAACCAGATACATAGCTTTTTAATATCCGCAATTACCAGTACAAAAGCTTTATAATATCTATAATAACCGGGTACATGGCACATAATATCCCGCTAATATCTATAATAACCGGGTACATAGCTTTATAATATCCATAATAATATCTATAATAACCGGGTACATAGCTTTATAATATCCATAATAATATCTATAATAACCGGGTACATAGCTTTATAATATCCATAATAATATCTATAATAACCGGGTACATAGCTTTATAATATCCATAATAATATCTATAATAACCGGGTACATAGCTTTATAATATCCATAATAATATCTATAATAACCGGGTACATAGCTTTATAATATCCATAATAATATCTATAATAACCGGGTACATAGCTTTATAATATCCATAATAATATCCATAATAACCGGGTACATAGCTTTATAATATCCATAATAATATCCATAATAACCGGGTACATAGCTTTATAATATCCATAATAATATCTATAATAACCGGGTACATAGCTTTATAATATCCATAATAACCGGTACATAGCTTTATAATATCCATAATAACCAGATACATAGCTTTTTAATATCCATAATTACCAGTACAAAGCTTTATAATATCTATAATAACCGGGTACATAGCTTTATAATATCCATAATAATATCTATAATAACCGGGTACATAGCTTTATAATATCCATAATAACCGGGTACATAGCTTTATAATATCCATAATAATATCTATAATAACCGGGTACATAGCTTTATAATATCTATAATAACCTGACACGTAGCTTTATAATATCCATAATAACCGGGTACATAGCTTTATAATATCTATAATAACCGGGTACATAGCTTTATAATATCCATAATAACCGGGTACATAGCTTTATAATATCTATAATAACCGGGCACGTAGCTTTATAATATCCATAATAACCGGGTACATAGCTTTATAATATCCATAATAACCGGATACATAGCTTTATAATATCTATAATAACCAGATACATAGCTTTTTAATATCCATAATTACCAGTACAAAGCTTTATAATATCCATAATAACTGGGTACATAGCTTTATAATATCTATAATAACCGGGTACATAGCTTTATAATATCCATAATAACTGGGTACATAGCTTTATAATATCTATAAAAACCGGGTACATAGCTTTATAATATCTATAATAACCGGGTACATAGCTTTATAATATCCATAATAACTGGGTACATAGCTTTATAATATCCATAATAACCGGTACATAGCTTTATAATATCTATAATAACCGGGCACATAGCTTTATAATATCTATAATAACCGGGTACATAGCTTTATAATATCCATAATAACCGGGCACGTAGCTTTATAATAATCTTAATAACCGGGTACATAGCTTTATAATATCTGTAATAACCGGGTACATACAGTTGCAAGAAAAAGTACGTGAACCCTTTGGAATGATATGGATTTCTGCACAAATTGGTCATAAAATGTGATCTGATCATCATCTAAGTCACAACAATAGACAATCACAGTCTGCTTAAACTATTAACACACAAAGAATGAAATGTTGTCATATTTTTATTGAACAGTCTATATAATAATACAGATTGTTTTTGAGCACTTTGACCTCTTACCTCAGCTCATAGTATCAGAGACCTAGAAGCTCTTAATCAGGGCCTTTTGTTAGTTCTCCTGAGCCAAGCTCTGCAGTGCAGTACCGATCTCATTGGCTGAGAGTGATCAGCTGACACTTGCAGTAGCGATTAATTGCTTGAAGTATAGTTTTAAATAATAAAAATAAAAGAGTAAAAATTAAGTAAAATCTAAGAGATAGAGACAGAGATAGGCCCAGCCCCTGCAAAGCACAGATCAAGCACAAACTGCTCCAAGGCCCAGCCCCTGCAGAGCGCAGAGCACAGAGCAAGCACACACTGCTCCAAGGCCCAGCCCCTGCAGAGCGCAGAGCAAGCACACACTGCTCCCAGGCCCAGCCCCTGCAGAGCGCAGAGCAAGCACACACTGCTCCCAGGCCCAGCCCCTGCAGAGCGCAGAGCAAGCACACACTGCTCCCAGGCCCAGCCCCTGTGAAGCACAGAGCAAGCACACACTGGTCCCAGGCCCAGCCCCTGCAGAGCACAGAGCAAGCACACACTGCTCCCAGGCCCAGTCCCTGCAGAGCACAGAGCAAGCACACACTGCTCCCAGGCCCAGTCCCTGCAAAGCACAGAGCAAACACACACTGCTCCAAGGCCCAGCCCCTGCAAAGCACAAAGCAAAGACACACTGCTCCCCAGCCCCTGCAAAGCACAGAGTAAGCACACACTGCTCCCAGGCGCAGCCCCTGCATAGCACAGAGCAAGCACACACTGCTCCCCCGCCCCTGCAAAGCACAGAGCAAACACACACTGCTCCCCAGCCCCTGCAGAGCACAGAGCAAGCACACACTGCTCCCCAAGCCCAGCCCCTGCAGAGCGCAGAACAAGCACACGCTGCTCCCCATCCCCTGCAAAGCACAGAGCAAGCACACACTGCTCCCCAGCCCCTGCAAAGCACAGATCAAACACACACTGCTCCCAGGCCCAGCCCCTGCAGAGCGCAGAGCAAGCACACACGGCTTCCCAGGCACACATTGCAACACCCTTTAACACCTATGGCATCCACACCGCACTTAGAATTGAATACAAGGCATTTAAATCCATTTAAACTTATATTAGAGCACATCAGCAGCTCTCGGTGTACGGCAGCCCTGATTGCTCTGTCAGTCAGCCTGTCATCCTGGCATGTACGTGTGTCGGCGTGACAGAACCCTTGTAACGTCGAGCAGGCTGCCTGTGATGCTAAGAGTGGCAGGTCTGCCCATAGTAATGTGTTATTTAAGTAAAATCGACTGAGCACATTTTTATCTGATTTGTGTGATTTTATTTGCCGTACAAATTATTTGGTAAACGAAGGATAATTAATCATTTTTAACACAATGACAAAACATTTGGAATTTTCTTCATATTTTTTGTATGAAGAGTGACTTGTGAGCAAATTGGTGTTAATATAGCAATTGCCGCTGTAAAGATTTTGCGACCTGTGAGAAAACAAATATTTTGATACACGTGCCATTATCACCAACATCCCTATTGTCAATATCATCACACAACAGGTCCGCACTCACTGTCTTCCATGTAATATCCACAGGGTAAATCATAAACAGTGCATCTCTATTTCACAGAAAAATAGAACATGACATCGAAATAGCAGGCAAATAACAGGGATATAAAAATACCAAAATATGGAATAGATAGCAAACATACCACAAAAAAACCCCCAGCATTCCAAAGATAGAACCATGGGCACTCCCGTGGAGTTCTGTTTATTATTTATCCCTACTGTCAAGTTTACTTTCGAGTGTGGACCTTCCGGTGTGAAAGATGTCATTCATCCTTTATTTATTTTAAATTATTTTTTGCTGCAGGTCTCCCGTCGGAAATTCATCATGTATGGGGTTTTAAATAAAATAATAAAATTTATGTTTTAACATCGCTAAAACAATCAATCCTATAACCACAATAAAATCACCATAAAACACCGTGCACATTCCCACAACACACTCACAGTAAGCTTAAGAAGTTCACTTAAAAATACTTTAAAAGTTTACTTAAACAAATTAACAAAAATAAAACCAAACAACTGTTGTATGTGCTGGTGAAAGATAAAACTGGCAATATTACAAAAAAATCAATGAAAGCATGTAAAATCTCCAGTGAGTCACTCTGCACATGGTAAGATATGGCTCAAAAATTACTTATTTTTAAAAAAATTCTTTATTTTTGTGTGCAAGGTATTACAAGCTGGCCGTGTTGCCACAATGGCAGTCACGAGCATAATAACATCATACATGGTCAAACATGGCATATAGAGGATCTGCACAATTTTATATTATTATAACATTTAAGTATGTGGAGCTCCAATATTATTCACAGACTGTGTTGTCAGATCTAGCAATAGGAGCATTAAATAACAAGCATAGTTTGGAGTTATAAGTAGCTTCACTGTAGTTTGTACAACATAGTGTTACGTGTTTACAAGCTATAATCGCGTGAATGTCTGGTCGCCATTGTGTCGTTTGGGCTGTACAGTTGTACTCTAGCTTGGTCTGCCACAGGTAGCGACGTGTAGTGTGTAGAATTTCGTGTGTCTGGTCTACCAATGCTCCCCTAGACGGGTCTGAGTGTAACGAGAATATACCCCTACACGCAGGATCCAGCTAAACAGAAGCCAATACAGAGGAGAGATACGTCTACCGGACCTTAGAATGGCCGGACTCGACGTATATGAGAGGAGACAGAGCCAGGAACAAACCGAGGTCAAGGGCACAGAGAGACAGCGTAAACTAGGACAAGCCGGGGTCTGGTACACGGAAAACAGCAAGCCGGCAAACAGTACAGATAAGGATAAAGCGAAAACGAAGTCAGAATACGAAGCCAAAGTCAATACGAGAAAACACAACTGAACACCACAAGCGCTAAAGGGAACTGAAACAGAAACCACGATAGGGCAACGAGCTAAGGGAAAAAGGTAAGTTTAAATAGCTTTTAAACGAAAGTGATTGGCTCCTGTCACTTCCACACCCCCAAAAGGTAATTGTATAGGGAGTGTGGTATGACAGGAGCCAATGGGAGCCTTTTGGCAATTAGGCTCCCACTGTCTCTTTAAGAGCGGCGCGCCCGAGACTCACGCGGTCACTGCCCGCCTTCCATCTAAAGCAGTCGGATGAGCCGCGCGCGCTCGTGCAGCCGCAGGACCGCGCGCGGCTTGAAGAGAGGACCGCGACCGGCCCCCGGTTAAGGTAAGTAACGCTACAGTACCCCCCCCTGAGGACACGCCCTCCGGGCGGGTAGGACCAGGCCTGGCAGGAAAACGAGAATGGAAAGAGCGCACAAGACGGGGAGCATGAACAGCATCAGCCGAAATCCAACTGTGCTCCTCAGGCCCATAACCCTTCCAATGTACCAAGTACTGAAGTCGACCCCTAAGGAAACGAGAGTCAAGAACAGCAGACACTTCAAACTCCTCATGACCCTCCACTGAGATAGGAGGGGGAGGAGGAGTATGCCGGGTATAGCGGTTGCGTACGTAAGGTTTCAACAATGAGGTGTGAAAGACATTAGGAATACGTAGATTCTTAGGCAGGCCTAAGGCATAAGAAACAGGATTAACCTTATGTATAATACGATAAGGTCCAATGAAGCGGGGAGCCAATTTCATAGAAGGCACCCGGAGACGAATATTCCGCGTGGAAAGCAAAACCCTGTCCCCCACAACATAGGACGGAGCTGCTCTGCGATGCTTGTCAGCCTGAGCCTTCTGGCGAGTAGCAGAGTCCACCAAAGAACGCTGAACCTGCTCCCAAGTATTACGCAAACCAGCCAAATGCTCATCCAGAACTGGCATGCCCTGTGAGGAGAATGCAGCCGGAAGAACAACGGGATGCTGGCCATAGACAACGTAAAAAGGGGTCTTGCCGGAAGAATCATGAGTGGCGTTATTCCGAGCAAATTCAGCCCAAGGAAGCAGGTCAGACCAATTGTCCTGATGGTGAGACACAAAACAACGGAGGTATTGCTCCAGAGACTGGTTGGCACGTTCAGCAGCCCCATTAGACTGGGGATGATAAGCGGAAGAAAATGAGAGAGAAATACCCATTTCTGAACAAAAGGCCCTCCAGAACCTGGAAATAAATTGGCTACCCCTATCGGATACAATAGATACGGGAATCCCATGTAATCGAAATACTTCTCTAGCGAAGATATGAGCCAGTTCCTTGGATGTGGGCAACTTGTGAAGAGACACGAAGTGAGCCATCTTGGAAAACCGATCCACTATCATCAGGATTACTGTGTTACCATTTGAAGGGGGTAATTCAACAATAAAATCCATGGACAGGTTAGACCAAGGTCTCTCGGGAACGGGTAACGGATGCAACAGCCCACAAGGAACTCTACGGGAGGATTTCATACAGGCACAAGTAGTACAAGCACTTATATAGTCAGTGACATCCTTTCGTAAGGAATCCCACCAAAAATACCGAGAAACAGCTGACACCGTTTTGGAAATACCAGGATGTCCAGCGGTCTTAGTATCATGATATAATGACATAATATCCCGTCTCTCAGGAACATCAACGAACAGTTTATCATTAGGCCTCTCGCTAGGTGCCATGCTTTGTTTCGCTTGTATGGCCTGCAAGAGGGACGAGGAAATAGACAAAATAGTAGTAGCTATTATCCTGTCTGGGGGAATGACAGGAGTAACATCAATCTCCTGTTTGTCAGTAGTTTCGAACTGTCTGGACAGAGCGTCTGCTTTAGTGTTGCGATCACCTGGCCTATAGGTGATAATAAAATTGAAACGGGACAAAAATAGTGACCACCTAGCCTGCCTGGAAGACAATCTTTTAGCTTCGCTAAGGTAGGATAGGTTCTTGTGATCCGTAAAAATGAGGATAGGATCCTTAGTTCCTTCTAACAAATGTCTCCACTCTTTAAGTGCTAAAATAATAGCAAGGAGTTCGCGATTACCCACATCATAATTTTTCTCTGCTTTGGACATTTGTTTAGAAAAGAAGCCGCATGGATGCAATGGCTTTTCAGGCGACTCTCTTTGGGATAAGACAGCACCTACCCCAATATCCGAAGCATCAACTTCAAGAATATAGGGCAGTGAGGGGACAGGATGCTGTAAAATAGGTGCAGAGGCGAACGTAGTTTTAAGAAATTCAAAAGCCTGAAGTGCCTCGGTAGACCAAACACGAGTATTGCCATCCTTTTTAGTCATACGGGTAATAGGTGCTACAATGGACGAGAAACCTTTGATAAAACGTCTATAATAATTGGAGAACCCAAGAAAACGCTGAATAGCTTTCAGACCTTGCGGTAGAGGCCATTCTATTACAGCAGCAAGCTTCTGGGGATCCATACGAAAACCTTTAGCGGAAATCAAATACCCCAAGAACTGGACTTCGGTTTGGTCAAACAGACATTTTTCTAGCTTGCAATAAAGACCATTAGCAAGAAGGGTCTTCAAAACTGTCGTAACATGTCTGTGATGAGTGTGTATATCTGTAGAATATATTAAAATGTCGTCCAAGTATACGATAACAAATGTGTGAATAAAATCTCTTAAGACATCATTAATAAATTCTTGGAATACTGCTGGGGCATTGCAAAGCCCAAATGGCATAACAGTATATTCGTAATGACCGGATCTAGTGTTGAATGCAGTCTTCCATTCGTGATTTTCCTTTATACGTATCAAATTGTATGCACTCCTAAGGTCTAATTTAGTGAACACAGTGGCATGTTTCAGCCTGTCAAATAATTCTGTAATTAAAGGTATAGGGTATGCATTTTTGATAGTGATTTTGTTTAGACCTCTATAATCTATACACGGTCTTAAATCACCTTCTTTCTTCGATACAAAGAAGAACCCTGCTCCAGCTGGAGAAGAGGATCTCCTAATAAACCCCTTTTCTAGTGATTCCTTAATATACTCCTCCATGACACGGTTTTCTTGAACCGATAAGGGGTACACCCTGCCCTTTGGAGGTATAGTGCCAGGCAACAAGTCAATAGCACAATCATAGGGTCTGTGAGGCGGTAATTTCTCAGCCTCCCTTTTATCGAAAACAGTCTTTAGAGATAAATACTGAGGGGGTATAACCGTAGACAAAGGAGGACTGGTAGGTACCTTAATAGAATTCAAAGGTGTGACTTCAAACGTACAAGACTCGTGGCAGGCCTCACTCCATGATTTTATTTGCCCTGTCTCCCAGTCAAAATGGGATTGTGAGCACGTAACCATGGATACCCTAATACTAACTGTGAAGAGGGAGAGTTGATGACCTGGAATCGAATGGTTTCATAGTGTAAAACCCCTGTGTACATGTGTAATGGTACAGTCTCATGAGTAACAACTGGAGAACTTAATGGTCTACCATCTATGGCCTCAACGGCCAAGGGTATCTCCTTCTCTCTGATGGGAATGTTGTTTCTCTTTATAAAGCCAGAGTCTATAAAATTTTCAGCTGCCCCAGAGTCAACCAGAGCATATATGTTGTCAACTATACAAATCTCTCCCATATATAAAGAAACCGGGAGAAGCAAGCGGTTAGGAGGCAATTTAGGAGACTTAGATATCACACCCAAGGCCAGTCCCCTATAAGGTCTTAGGTGCGAGAGTTTTCCGGGAGTAAAGGACATTCCTTTACCATATGGTCTCTCCTACCACAGTATAGGCAGAGTCCCTCCCTTCTCCTATGTAATTTCTCAGTATCAGAGAGTTTGGCAACCCCTAATTGCATAGGTTCCTCCTCAGACACTTTAACACTCTCTGGTATATTAACTCTGGGGTTAATGGGTGTAACAAAACGTCTATTCCTGTTCTTGGTATAGAGCCTGTCACGAATTCTATTATCTATATCAATGAGGTAATCAATAAGGTCCTCTAAGGCAATAGGAAGCTCCTTAGCTGCTACCTCATCCAATATCGTATCTGACAAACCTTCCATGAAGGCAGTAGTTAACCCATTGTTGGTCCAATCTACCTGCGAAGCAAGAGTGCGAAACTGAATAGCATAATCAGCCACAGACCTAGAACCCTGTTTAATTCTCATTAATGCTCTCGCGGCATTCTTTGACCTTTTCATTGTGTCAAAAGTTCTACGAAAAGCCGTAAGAAAACTGTTGAAATCATGTACCATAGGTCCATTAGCTTCCCAAATAGGATTTGCCCACTCAAGTGCCTTATCGGTAAGTTGGTGCATAAAGAACCCAACCTTAGACCTCTCTGTGGGAAATGAACGTGGATACATTTCGAAGTGGAATTCAATTTGATTAATAAACCCTCTGCAAGTCTTAGAGTCCCCTCCATACCTAGGAGGAGGTGTTAAATGGGCCGAAGTATTAGGCAAAGTAGATACTTCAGGGAGAAGGGGCGTAGGAGGGTTAGGTGTGGTTGCTGGAACGGTTCTAGCTAGGAGCGTCTGGAGAGCCTGGGCTATCTGATCCATACGGTGATCCTGCTCTACAAATCTTGCCTCATGGGACGCCATCTGTTGAGCTAAATCTGCGGGGTCCATGGCCCTATCGTAATGTAACGAGAATATACCCCTACACGCAGGATCCAGCTAAACAGAAGCCAATACAGAGGAGAGATACGTCTACCGGACCTTAGAATGGCCGGACTCGACGTATATGAGAGGAGACAGAGCCAGGAACAAACCGAGGTCAAGGGCACAGAGAGACAGCGTAAACTAGGACAAGCCGGGGTCTGGTACACGGAAAACAGCAAGCCGGCAAACAGTACAGATAAGGATAAAGCGAAAACGAAGTCAGAATACGAAGCCAAAGTCAATACGAGAAAACACAACTGAACACCACAAGCGCTAAAGGGAACTGAAACAGAAACCACGATAGGGCAACGAGCTAAGGGAAAAAGGTAAGTTTAAATAGCTTTTAAACGAAAGTGATTGGCTCCTGTCACTTCCACACCCCCAAAAGGTAATTGTATAGGGAGTGTGGTATGACAGGAGCCAATGGGAGCCTTTTGGCAATTAGGCTCCCACTGTCTCTTTAAGAGCGCGCCCGAGACTCGCGGCGCGCTCTTAGTTTCAGGCGGGACACGTGACCGCTTCACGCGGTCACTGCCCGCCTTCCATCTAAAGCAGTCGGATGAGCCGCGCGCGGCTCGTGCAGCCGCAGGACCGCGCGCGGCTTGAAGAGAGGACCGCGACCGGCCCCCGGTTAAGGTAAGTAACGCTACACTGAGGTCTATGTCGTTAGTTGTGGGGGTTGTTGTCAGGGCCTGCGTATAGTAGGATTAACTGCGGCATTGTGTGTCCATCAAATGCGGTGTCATGATATGTGCGTTAGGTGTGCTCTGGATACTGGTGGTGCTGCATGGTTGTCAGGTAACAGAGTCCAGATTTAGCCAATCCCTAGGCTTGGTGGTGAGCGGAGCGGGCTGCAGGCGGTCTGATGGCATAGTTCTGTAACCGCTGGTGGTTCCCTTATTTACCACTATAATGTCTTAAAGCATAGAACTTAGTAGGGCTAACCATACAGATATCTTAGCCATAATTTTATATAGTTAGTAAGAGATCCTCTATTTAACATATATAAATAATTGAGAATACAATATAAAATAAGGATTGTCTTGGAAGCAATCGTTTTGTCTTTTTGGATATTTATTATATAAAAATATAAAATCCATTATAGCAGAGTTTATAAGATTAAATTACATGCTTGCAAATATCATTAATAGGTTAACATACCCTTCTGAACATGTCATCATGTCAGCCTCTCTGTCATTTTAAGATGGAGCAGCGTCTGTCTCCAAGTCTCTCCTCTGTGTCTTAACATTTAAAAGTATACCTATTTATACCTTAGGTGTCTCCATTTTAGGTTACTGTAGTTCAAATATGAAAAAGTAACACTTCTTTTACTTTATTCAATTTAGGACCTCCCTTAATTTGGCAAACATACAAGGCCATAACTAAAGGGTGTATACGTCATGGAAATTTTCCTGACTTAGTTCAAGATGGCATCTTAAAGTCTGAATAGGTTATCTGTTGTTTATACTAAGTCGTAAGTGTACAGTCGTGGGAGATTCCCGGATTTGGGGAAGTTCCATTAACTTGGGGTTACCACAGTATATTGTGTACTGAAAGAGTCGTAGTATAGCCTTGAAGTTTGTTTATGCATTATTGTTATTGCAATTCGTCTGGGACAAAATGGCGCAAACATATTATGCACTGAGGTTATTGCTTAAAGAAACAGTTATGAAAAACAATATGTTCCATTTCTAACACCTTGTCAGTTTGCAATATCTCTTAAAGACAAAGTACACAGTTTAAGAAATACAACATTTCATTCTAAAACTTGTAATATTTGCATTTGCCCGTAACAGTTCTGGTAAGCCCTCCTCCATTTGTGGACCGTGAGTTTGGTTACTCTTGGAGAGGGCCGCGTGGGTGTGCTTGCGCTCTTTGGTGGTTCACTCTCTGCCTGCCCATGTGGCTGTGGGACATCCGCCATTTTGGAGTATGCCATATGGGTTTTATTCTGCGGCTTAATTTGTACCTGGGCCAGGTAGTTGTCGGTGTTGGTCGCCCGTGGGGACCGGGATAACCCCCAACGGTCCAAAGGGGGGGGGACAGCAGGACGCCGTTCAGAGAACCGGGGGAGCGGCCGTCTCTCCCCGGCTCAAGCTCGGGTAGGCCCCAGGTCTTGGTCAGTGACGTATCAGATCAGAAGCAGTATCATCGTGTGCGCTCTCATCTTGTGAGTAGATTGGGTGTCAGTTTGGGACTGTGGCTACTGATGGCACGGAGTTGGCTCTGAATTTCTGGCCCAGGTGCCAGAGCTCAGACAGGACACGTCTGATCTGTTCAGCGGTCAGGCTCCGCCCCCTCAAAAATTACTTTTAAAATGTTTTATCCTTATTTTTTTTAGTCACATCTTGCCATGTGTGCAGTGAGTCACTGTTTTTTTTTTTTGTGTTTTCATTTAATTTTGCAGTACTGCCCATCGCTGCCCTATGGGATTATTGAGGACAGATCTGATACAGTATTTTTTAAAGTTTATGGAGATCATTGTGGAGCTCCAAGATGCAGACAACTTTCCCGTTGAAGTGGGGGCATGCTATTTATTTTCTGTGCTCCCCTCAAACATATTTACTACATTTTACTCCGCGAGTCTAAGATCCTTTTCTTTAGATGATTTCCCTAATACTTCACACTGATTTGTCTCTACAGAGGAATTCCCAGAAGGTGTTTTTGGATCCTAGATACAGAATGTGTCAGTGGAGGAGCTTGGTGACCAGTCTCCTCCCTACGGACTATGTACACTGTGATCTGGCTGCGATCCGGTGGAACGTAAGTACTGTCGTGGGTATTTCCTATCCAGCTGTTTTTTGGACAGTGGGAAGCAAAGGTGTCGAGCTTCCCAGAATATGGTTTGTGTGGATGCTCTGTTGGGAAATAGAGTTTTGGAGCTCAGATTCCCTGGTATCCTGTCTGAAGAGGACACAGCTCTGGATTGATCTCCTATCTGATCTCATTAACAATTAATGCCCAGAGTGGCGCCAGGGAGGGAATTGGATTATGTTACATTTAATTGTAAGCAACACCCGAAGGATGAACTGTGAATATAGAGTACTGTGTATTTCAATAAAGTGTGTTCAGGAGGTCCATTACAAAGAATGTCTCTAATTGCCCCCTCTGATCTTTTAGTAGTCCTCCCAGACCTTTCTTCTTAGAGCATGTTCCCAATAAATAGCAATTTAAACCCCATGATATATCATCAAAAGAGCCACAATGGCAATTTGTTTATCGCCCACATAGCTTCCGGCAGCAAATTAAGATGAACTACCCACACCCAGCAAGAAGAATGTAGCCTTGGCTCATAAAAGGAAATGTGAAGCTGGGAAAATGTTAGAGAGGACTTTAATCATAACTTAGAGAATCAATAACAAGGGGCAGAGTTCAACATATGCTGCAAAATCATATGATATGCTACGTTCACATAAATCATTGCACAGTGCCATCTCGCTCATATATATATCGATACATCGAATTGATCTGGAAGTATACAAGCTCTTCCCGTGGAAAGTGATTACTCCTGTGTGTAACCCAGACAAAACGGAGGCAGAAAATGGAACAGAACCCTGTGTGGGATTCAGAGACAGAGTGGGATTCGGAGACAGCGTGGGATTCAGAGACAGAGTGGAATACGGAGACAGAGGGGGATCCAGAGACAGAATGTGGGACAGGAGCTGTGGGAGCTGAGAAGAAAGCAGTGAATCAACCAGCAAAATGGGGTGAAGGTATAGTGGAAGAGTTATCTGAAAGATTGAAGAAGATTAAACAAGGTGGGAATTGGTGGAATGATAGACAGAGCGGAGAGGAAGAGACAGTGATGGCAGAAGGGGATAAACAAAAAATGACAAAACGAGGGGAATGGAATACAGGAATAATGGGAAAACAAGAGGAATGGAATACGGGAACAGTGAGAAAACAAGAGGAATGGAATACGGGAACAGTGGGAAAACAATGGGAATGGACTCCGGGAACAGTGGGAAAACAAGGGGCATGGACTGCAGGAACAGTGGGAAAACAAGGGGGACAAAATACAGGGGCAATTGGAAAGCAAGGGGGATGGACTACAGGAACAGTGGGAAAACAAGGGGGACAAAATACAGGGGCAATTGGAAAACAAGGAGGATGGACTACAGGAACAGTGGGAAAACAAGAGGAATGGAATACGGGAACAGTGGGAAAACAAGGGCAATGGAAAACAGGTACGGTGGGAAAACAAGGGGGACATAATACAGAAACAGTGGGAAAACGAGAGGAAATTAATACAGGAACAGTAACAAAGGGAGGGAAATTGAGTATAGCATCAGATGAAAATAGAATAAAGATTTATTCAGAGCCAACTAAACAACATAAAAAAGAACAAGTTGCAATAACAGAGTCTCCAAGGCAGTCAGTGCGATCAGTAAAATCTGGACTAGTTTCAGAGAGAGTGGTTGAGTTACAGAGTGGATTAGTTTCACAAAAAGTGGCAGAGTTATCGAGTGGGAAAGGCGTCAGAAGTGCAGAGCCCGTTCTTGAACCTACTATACAGAGTTCTGAGATAATGGGAGCAACAAGGACAGTGGCAGAGTTGGCTCAGCAATGGGGAACGGATGAAGAGACAGAGTCAGATCTGTTACAAAGAGTTCCACCAGAGGAATTCACATATCATAAACCGGAGTCTGAGTCCACTCAGTGAGTATGTCGGTAATATTACCATTCATTGACGTTACTATTTTATTACAATATGTATTTAAACCTTAGTCCTTGATGCAGACGTAGACCATTGGGGTCTGCCTGTAATAAATAATGGAAAAACATTCTCATGGAATAAAATATCCTCAGCTCATGATAAAACAATGGATGTAGGATCCCAACAGATTGGACTTTACAATGGAATAGATTTCGTCCACATTCTATATTTAAAAATGCATGAAAAAAATCTCCCATGTTCTTTATATCACTGTATTATCACACAGTCCAGGAAGCCAATGTTTGTATATACATGGGAAGAATATCTGTATGTGTACATTTATGTTACGTGGGTAGGTACAGTTGTGGATTGGTAATATTTTTAATTAAAAAGTAAAAAAAAAAAATACATTATAAACAATACATTATTTACCATAAAATCAAGTTTTAAAAATAAATAAATAAATATATTTAATTTGGGTTTATGGTGGCCAATGGCCTGTACAAGAGATAAGGTGAAGACACAAGGCACGCCTTTATATCACCATCTCCTAGAGATCGTGGAGGTCCAGGTATTCATCCTGCCAGGGTTTCTGTTTCAGAGATCCACAAAGAAAGCTGCTGATCTGCTACTGGGATACACAGACTGATATTTCGTGGCTGGCCACTTTGCTTAGTTTGTATTCCTCGTTTGAGAAAATTGGTTTGACTCTATCTCTCGCCACAGAGGAGGAGTTGAAGAACAAGATCAGGTCTTCCACTCAGATCATCTTTTTTCAATCTAAAAATTCCTCAAAATCTATAGAAGACGTACAGAGTTTCCTGGAACACTGTATCGACATAAACAGCGAGAGACGTGTACCGGAGGGTAAATATATTAAACACACACATACATGGGCAAATATATAGATACATGCTGGGTGGCCTTGATCTACACATGTTTGTGATGGTAATAATGCATAGTAATGTATGGTATGGTAGAATAAAGGGCGATGAGCTAGACAGCTGGCTGGCTGGTTGTTTGGTTGCCTGGAAGGCTGGCTGAAATGCTGTGATAACATGTCTAGCTGCCTATCTCAGATCAGTTGGCTGACTGATTAACTGGTTGGCTACTAATTTCTATCTAGCAGTACGTCTAGTAAGGAAGGTGACTGGCTGGCTACTAATTTCTCTCCAGCAGTACGTCTAGAATGAAAGGTGACAAACAAACACACAGACAGACAGACAGACGGATAGATAGATAGATATTGATATATATATTAAATATAGATTTTTTTTTCCTGCTGCTTCGTTTTCCCCTCTCTTGGTAACTTCTCCCTTGAACTGTGAATAAAATCATCATTTAGTAATTCTCCACTAACCACCAATCATCTTCTTTTCTATCAATCTTAATTTTTATTGGCATAACAGACGGAACCCGAACACACGAGTCAAACGACAGATCTTGTTCATTCCTCGTTTTGTATGTATCCCAATTAATAATAGTTAATGGCTAATAGTAGCCCCACTCCCTGTCCCACCTTGTGATGAATTAAAATGTTTTCGACTTCTAAAGATAAAGATTAAACCTAACTAAGGGCAGCAATTGGAAAACGACGCGTTTTTAAAAATCTTTTCTGAAATTCTGTTTCGTTTCGCAGCCGTACACCTCGACACCCACCAATTGCTTCTAGAGATTATATTTTAAGAATTGATCAGTCAGAGTATTTTAATCTGCTTCTCATCTTATTCAAATGGTTGGGCACAATCATATCTTACTTTTCATTTTAAAAGATTGGATTACATATTGTACAATGAGTCAAATCCTTGAAATTAAAGAATTCTGGACAAACAATCATTATTAACATCTACTGTCTTCTTCAATTTCCAGTATGGCAACAGAAACACTATTCTAAATATTTGGTAAGCAAATCAGGGATTTTACATCCATATTTCACATTGCATATTAAGTCTGTCTCATAATTAATACTTAATATACTTGATGTAATAAAAAAATATACAGAATATTAAAATTTTTAATGGAAACCTTGCCATTTTAAAGGTATTTATCATTAAAAGCTGGTTATTCTTGAAGCTTTGGAAGCACTTTTGTATACGTTTTCACATTCCAAGCACCTGGACATCGTACATGCTTATTAAATATGCGTGCCTATTAAAGACAACTTACCTTCATGGACATGTTGTATATATAGTACTACCGAGAGTTCTTGCAAAGGAGTTGATGCACTACTGCCTATATAGTTATTTACAGTACACCAGGCAGCGTATATGCTCAGTATTCTTAGTATTCATTTGTAACTTTCTCTGCATAAGTGCAGATTTACCAGTCAATGCTACAGTCAATTTTATCTCCTTTGCATTTATGCAGAAGTATCTTCTGTAATATTTGGGAGTGGAGATTTGCAACCCTGCTCTTCAGATTTTTATCTAAGTTTTATTTTTTAAAAATTCCAGCACGTTGGGATATTCTCAAGGTCCAAAGATCGTGGGTTATTGCTTCAGACATTGCTGAGTAAGAAAAACATGAAGGATATGCTGATGGAGTTCAGACAGATAGACATATCTAGAACCACAGAGGAGGAAATCAGAGAAGCAATTTCCAAGTGTTCGTACTCCATCTTACATTTTTCAAAGAAAAATATATATGACATACATTTCCTTTCTCTTTTTGGTAAGTTCCATAGAATTTATTATATGTTATATATTTATGGATATTTGGGGGAATCTGTGGTCCCAAACAATGATATAGGTTAGATATATTTATTATGGTGTTTGGTCAGAATACCAGATTCCACTATATATGCTGAGTTAAGTGTTGGGCAATAAATGATATGATAATGGTATATTTGCGAATAAATGGGTGAAACATATCCAGCTAGCTATTGGTCTGTTCGGCGTGTTCCCCCAATCTTTTTTTAAGTCTGCCTTTATTTATTTATTGATTGTTGTATTATGTTTTTATTTCATTAATAAAGATTATTTATATTTTTATTTGGGAGAATTCGTTCTTGTTGGAGTGCAAGAGATTATCTGTTTTTTTGTATTACATTTAAGCGGTTGGTCATTTTTCAACCCTTGAATGATGTATGAGGACCTAGGGTTCCAACATTGGCTTAACATTGCAATAATAAGCTGCAGTAGCGGTGGATCTTACTTTTGTTTAAACTGAAGCATTTGGAGTCTAGAGGATTAGTTGGTCTCTGAGGGAATCTGTTGAAGTTACTGTTGCAGAACACGTTATCTCCAAACATTACATTAGAATTGTTTCAATTTTCAAGTTTAACTGAGAATTTGAGACAGCAGGTCCACCAACCTGTGAAAGTTCCCATAATTTTTTCGAGTGGTTTTCGGGATAACATTTGGAAAAGGAATGAGATTAGTTTGTGGTACTAGAATGACGAGCAAAATGGAACAATTTCTTATCTTGACCTCCAGACGTTTAATGTTATGTTTAAAGTCTAAATGTTAATTTGTCGACTTTGGTTCTTACATCTCACCCTCCTCCCCAACTTATTTCTACAGAAATGAAGAAGGTCCTTGTGATTATTGATGATTTGGAAGATGAAACTTTGCAAAAGATGCTCCTAGTCCAACAGGAACAGTCTGGTACTACAAATAGTAATATATTGATTGACATAAAAATGTATAAAGTAGAGAGAGGTTGACGCTGTAGATATTAGGGATGTGCATGATTAAAAAATTTGGTTCGGTTCGGAAATTCGGGCAAGAAAAAAATGTCTGCACTTCGTTTGGTTCGGCACTTCTGAAATTCAGGACTTTGGCAATTCGGGACTTCGGCAATTCGCACATATGTAGGGCTCCCTAACCCTACCACTAACATACCCCTAACCTAACCCTATCCCTACCATAACCCTACCCCTAACCTAACCTACCCTACCCCTATCCCTAGCCCTACCCCATAACCCTACCCTAACCCTACCTCAACCCTAACCATACTCTAACACTTACCCTACCCTAACTTTACCCTAACCCTACCCCCTAACCCTACCCTAACCTTACCCTAACTCTACCATAACCCTACCCTAACCCTACCCTAACTCTAACTTGCCTACTTACAACCAGATGAGGATGATGATGGGCTCTAGCTGCAGTCTGGCTCCACTGGTTTGGTGTAGAACAGGCTCTCTGGAGGCGGTTTGTAACTGTGGTCACAAAAATCAATGTTCTGGGAGAACGGGAAGCAGCTCCATTTTTTGGGGGCCCTTTACACAGCTCAAGGTCTGGGTCCCAGGGTCCACCTTCATGTTCCACCAATGAGTTTGTTCACAGGGGGTGGAGTGTGTAGGGGATGTCCTGATATGTGTGTAAGGAATGCATTGTGTGAAATTGTGTTTGTATGTGTAAGGGCTGCAAGGTGTGTTTCTGTGTATGTACGGGATGCATTGAATGTGTGTAAGGGGTGCATTGAGTGTGTGTAATTAATGCATTCTGTGTTTCTGTGTGTGTAAGGGATGCATTGTGTGTAACGGTTGCATTGCTTGTGTATGTGTGTCTGTGTGTGTAATGCATTGTGTGTTTTTCTGTGTGCAAGGGGTGCATTGTGTGTATGTGTGTGTGTGTGTGATGAATGTCAATCTCCCCCCCTCCAATTTCCTTCTCCTCCTCCCAATCTGTCTTTCTCCCCCCCTCCTCCCAATCTTTCTTTCTCCCCCCTCCTCCCAATCTTTCTTCCCCCCCTCCTCCTCCCAATCTTTCTTTCCCCCCCCTCCCTCCCCTCCTCCCAATTTCTTCCCCCTCCTCCCAATTTATTTCTCCCCCACTCCCAATTTATCCCCCACTCCCAATTTCTTTCTCCCCCCTCATCCTAATTTCTTTCTCCCTCCTAATTTATTTCTTCCCCTCCTCCCAATTTCTTTCTTCCCTCCACTCCCAATTTCTTTTCCCCTACTCCCAACTTTTCCCCCACTCCCAATTTTTTCTTCTCCTCCTCCTAATTTTCCTCCTAATTTCTTTCTCCCCCACTCCTAATTCTTTCTCCCCCACTCCTAATTTCTTTCTCCCCTCCCCCCCACCTCTGTTGTAGCGTGGCCGAGCCCTCTATTGGTCCGCGGGTACAGGTAGCTTTTGTTTCCTGTACCCGGCCGGACTAAAAGGAAGTGCACACAGGAGACAAATGCTCCCTGTACCCGCGGACCAATAGAGGGCTCGACCACGCTACAAGAGAGGGAGTGACAGGAGGGAGCGCTGAGTGCTTCCCCCCTGTCAGCCCCTCTCCTCAGGCTGCGCCCGGGCGGTGCACCCTCATAGAAGCACCTCCCGGGCAAAGCTGCAGCCGCCTGAGGCTCTCTACAGAGCGGCTGCAGCATGGGAGGGACCGCCCCCTCCGCCCCCCCTTAGTATGCCACTGCCTAGTGGTCTACTGGTGCACACCAGCAGTAGGTGCCTTAGATCATATCCTCTCCCTTGTGGTTAGTTAGTGAGTCAGAGCACAGGCTCAGAGATTCTCAGCCTGCTCTCTAACAACATTGAAAGTCGGAGCCACAGAGGATGGCAAAAAGCTACTGATTAGCATAACATCAATATCTGTTATAAAACCAGGAAAAGGTGGGCATGGATGGTGAGCTGGTTCGGGGGTGCAATGGGCCACTTGACTGGATTTGCCCCCCAGGTCTGAGGCTGCCAGCCCTCCCCTGCCCCCAACCCATATGAGTGTCTCTCTCCCAAGCCCTGGTCTGTCTCTTTTGCCTCTTGCACAGCACTCTGTGTTTCTTTGTGTCCCCCAGCCCCTCTGGGTGTCTCACCCAAGCCCCTGTGTCTCTTTTGCCCCTTCCTCAGCCCCTCTGTGGCTCTTTGCCACCACTTCAGCCCCTCTGTGTATTTCTTACTCTCTATAGCCTCATGTGTGTGTCTCTTCCCCTCAGCACTTCTCTTTTTCTCCCCAGCCTCTCTATATCACTTCTAGTCTCCCCAGCTTCTCCATGCATCTCACCTCCTCCATGTGTATCCGCCCAGGTGTCTCAATTCCTCCCCCAGTTCCTCCACGTGTCTCATTCTCCCCTGGTCCCTCCATGTGTATAATTTACAGTAAGTGCAGTATACAGTGTATGTATATTTTATTTATATAACGCTAACAGGTGTACTCAGCACTTTACAGGTTACATTACAGTAGAGGGAGATACAGTAAGTGCAGTAGGTATACAGTGTATGTATATTTATATAGCGCTAACAGGTGTACTCAGCACTTTACAAGTTACATTACAGTAGAGGGAGGTACAGTAAGTGCAGGAGGTATACAGTGTATGTATATTTTATTCATATAACACTAAACTACATACATTTTATTGTCACATAGACAGTAATCAGAAGGCCCACATGAAGGTTGAATGAGCCATAATTAGATAACGAAAGCAGATAAAAGCCATTATGCACTTATTTTTGAATTAATAATTAGTTTGGTTCCAATAAACCCACCCTTTATGCCCCTCTTTCCCAACCTGTAGTATTTCTCTTACCGCAGTCCCTGATATCACAACTTTTTTGGTAATTGCAGTGAAGCCAGTATAATTGATTATTTTTTCATGCTGGTAATATGTTATCAGTGCTATCCTATTAATGGGTAAGCCCCGTCCTGAGTGTCTCTTTATATTATTACAGTTACTGTGAAAGAAATAGAGTTAGACCTAACAATGAAGGAATCATTGAATGCAAGGAACAAGGTGAGATATTAACGGGATGTCATTAAGTTATGTTAATTGTAATATTAGAGGCAAAAATATAAACATTCGTTTTTCATAGCTTCACTTATCCCACATTTATTTATCTATAGGTTTTAGTATTTTAATTGTTTTTAATGCGATTGCAGCCCAGAAACAGAAAGTCAGACAAGTTAAACAGCACTTTGAAGTTCCTAATAAGTTGACCGGTGCTAACAGTGGAGTTATGAGTAGTAATGAATAACTCGCCTTTACTAACGTCCGACTCTCACATTCTAATGTTAGAACCATCGCTGCTAATGCTGGAGTCACGAGTTCTAATGTCCCTTTCCCCTCCTTGCTATTTCCCCGACATCCCCTGTTTTTTATGAAAATCCTCATATTAGTCACTTGTTACTGGCCTCCTGATATTTTACTAGAATGCATAAAACAAGAATAGAACGTGGGTACTTTGGGTTGTTGCATGCTATATAATTATAAATACCAATCTAACTGCCACTGGTTTTAACTTGATGTGCATTTAAAAGTTGTGATTTTTTTTTTATACATTATTTCCAATTGAAATTCCTTTTTTTTGTGTGACAGCTTATTATCAATCAAACTCGGCTTTCACATTAACGCTCTTTCTTTGTTCCTTTGTGACAGAATTTGAATCCATATCCTCCGTACAATATCGGGATATTCTCCAGATCGGCAGAGAGTGATTACAAATGGCTCCAGACTCTGCTCCGATCTGAGGGGTTCAGAGGTCACGTTCTAGATATGCAGTCTTTTTACATTTCAAACAATGGATTCCAGCAGTTTAGGGAAGACGTTAATTGGTGTACGGTGGGAATATTGTATCACACCAGGAACAGAGGTGGAATAAACCTGACCGATGTGGTTAGTTCGCTGTACGATAACGAGCTGGACTATCTGTCACAGAGACTTGGTATGTCATAGCTCTGTAAATAGTGGGAGTCAAAATATTTAAGACAACTGTCATCAAAGTGTTTGCTTCTTATGTTTTAAAACTTTATTACATTTAATGAAACTTAATGATATTTTAAAAAAAAAATATGGGTATTTATTTATAAAAAAACTCACTTTTTTATATGACTGGGCAGCCATGTTGGGTCAAACTCTACTGTTATATGACGGACTACTGCTCAGCCTAACTTGCTGCTGCCGTGATTGCTCTGCGTAAACCTACAGCAGCCGGAAAGTTAGGTTGAGTAGCAGGGGGTCAGATAACAGTAGCGTCTGACCCAATATGGCTGCTCAACCAGATAAAAATGTGAAAATTTCTCCCCAAAAAATCAATATACAGGATTAAAAAAATACATCATATTAGAAGTGAAAATGTGACGTCAGTTGTCCTTTAATATAGAGTCCTGTATCATTTCCTAAAATAATTAGCTGATCTAGACATCATGAAACCCCAGTTGAATCGTATGGATACTTTGTGTTATTTAGGAGAATTTTTGGATTATTTGCTAATGAGCATACAATGTATCTCTTCACTCTACTCTCTTGTCTAGACCTGGATGCAAACATAGAAGATCCTGATAATCTAAGGAACATTAAAAAAGTAATGTAGACTAATAATGTGTTCTATCTCAATGTATTTGTTTCAGGAAGGGACAATGTCCTTGTCGTCATCGATGACCTGGAAGACAGCGGATTCGAGGAGAAGGACAGGATCTTGAAGAACCAGCCGACTATTGGAAGATGTTCCGGTGACCTACTCCTCATATCGGAGACAGAGAAGAGAGATAAAAACTGGCTACAAATGAAACTGAATGAAATTGAAATATTTATTAGACAGGAAAGGATATATGAAGAACCAATAGATTATTAGGAATATTCTCAGAAGAAAATACAATGTACCGGGTGATATCAATGTGCTTATTTAATGTTCTGTATGTAACAATTTATTTTTATAAAGTTCCAGTTTGTTGAAAGGCTATGATTTATTTTATTGTTATATGATTGAAGCAAAGTTCGTCGCAGTCCTGAATATGAATTTTACCATCTTTGGAACATTTCCCTGTGATCACGTGTGCAGAGTTATACTTACCCACAGGTCAAGGAGCACACGCTCACAATGTCTGCTCTTATCTTTGACTGGGATATCAAGAAAGTCAGAAAATTCCCATAAATGTTATCAGCTAAGGCTGAGGTTATTCAATAAACTGCAGGTTTGAAGATTTAGCTTCCAAATTACTACTACTGTCAATACTGGTCACATGTCAGAGGACCGTTGGCAATTGCCCGCCGGACCAACCTTCTGATGAACTGGGTATTCGAAAAATAAATCTGAGTGTTCCAGAGTCCTCCCACCTCTTGAGTTAAATGTAAAGGATTCTGCAGGTTTTAGCAGACTAGCTGTTTGGAGATCACTGGAAAATTGTTAAAGGGTTACTCCAGGCACCATCACCACTTCAGTAGTCTGAAGTGTTTGGGGTGCTTGTATGTGTTGCGTTTCGATATGAAATGCTCAGTATGTAACTCAGCTCCAGCCAGGCTGGAAGAAGCGTTCCTATCAGGCTAATGTTAAATCTGTGCATAGTGGGCATCTATTTTCACGTACAGCACACTGGTGAAAGATGACCAATGGCAGAATAGTCAGAGTGCTCCCCTCAGCGTGAAGAAAGGGTGTGATGTCACTAGAGGAGAATTATCATTGTCATATAAAAACAATTAAAACAGGTCAGACAATGATTAGAAGGATATAGTTACGGTGATAATAATAATAATAATAATAATAATAACAAAACAGCCCATTTTAACCTAATCTTAAAATTAATATTAACAGCACAACGACAATTAACACTGCTAAAAAATTTTTAGAACACTCCAGGTCGTCCTAACTATATTATATACTACTAACTATAATAACTGATACTAACTATAATAAATACTACTAACTATATAACTAATACTAACTATATTAAATACTACTAACTATAATAACTAATACTAACTATAATAAATACTACTAACTATAATAACTAATACTAACTATATTAAATACTACTAACTATAATAACTAATTATAACTATAATAACTAATACTAACTGTAATAAATACTACTAACTATAATAACTAATACTAACTATAATAAATATTACTAACTATAATAACTAATACTAACTATAATAAATACTACTAACTATAATAACTAATACTAACTATAATAACTAATACTAACTGTAATAAATACTACTAACTATAATAACTAATACTAACTGTAATAACTAATACTAACTATAATAAATACTACTAACTATAATAACTAATACTAACTATAATAACTAATACTAACTGTAATAAATACTACTAACTATAATAACTAATACTAACTGTAATAACTAATACTAACTATAATAAATACTACTAACTATAATAACTAATACTAACTATAATAACTAATACTAACTGTAATAAATACTACTAACTATAATAACTAATACTAACTATAATAACTAATACTAACTGTAATAACTAATACTAACTGTAATAAATACTACTAACTATAATAACTAATACTAACTATACAAAATTCTACTAACTGTAATTAATAGTATTAGCTATAATAAATTATACTAATTATACTGAATGCTACTAACTACAAAATGAAAAATCAAAAATATAAAGGATAGTAAACAATAAAAGGCAGGCTGGAACCCTTATTTCTATAAAGTGACTAACGTTTATGTTAAATATTCACACAAAGAGGCCCCAGACAAACGAAGCATTAAAATAACGATATTTTATTAAATATGTAAATAATATGGTCTATAGCTGCTGTAAAATATTCTCATTAAATTAAGTATCGTAGTTTTAAGCCACTAAAACAGCTACATATACCAATAAAAACACAATTAGATACGGACAAAGTACCCTGACACATTACGGAACAAGGTGTTTCCCCGTAAGAAGCATTCGTGGGTTAGACAGTCCCAAATACGACTATACTGCCACCTAGTGTTTAATACCGATACGCTGCCACCTAGTGTTTAATACCGATAGAATGTTAATAGTCGACCACATCCAATGATACATTCCTGCAGTTATACAGCCAATAGACAGCAGCGTAGCGCAGCAAAAGTTTGGATAAACTCCACTTCGCAACTGTTGGTACAAACTCCACTAGCAACGGAGCATAGTGTGTCCATGTGATACAACTACCACGTTAACGCGTTTCACCTTACAGGAGTTTGGCGTAATAGTACACCATAAGGAGGAGAAAGGATACCCCCAACATCACTATCCTGTAAAGTGCAGAAGGGGCAAATGCAGGTACACCGACCCTATGTAAATCTCTCTCTTCCGTCTCCCAGCCCCGTACCCATGTTACAGGCCCGCAGCTATAAACCCCCTCGTTAAACCCTCCTGTGGACCCCTCTCCCTCACAGCTAGCTCACTGGCATTAGCTTCAGGTGACAAGACCGGGACACGGAAATAAATGTACCAGGAGGGGGTTCTCATCACAGCCGCTATTTAATATTGTTTCATAAACTTTTCAAGCTATTTAACATATTTTAGAAAATTCTTTAACGTTTCATATTTTGATTTTTGTTATGTTTTGATATATATTTATTATGTGCAATATATTTTTCCATATTTCAATATTTAAAAAAAACATTGTTTTAAATGTTTAGCCAGAAATATTAAATAATTTGGAAAGCGTATCCAACAAACCTGGGCCCGTATCTCAATTTATGGATTAATGTGTCCAATCTGATCATCCTGTTCGCTGTCCATGTGTCTGGCTTTGAAAAGGTAAAGTCCTGGCAATGCAGAACTCCTGCTTTTACAGATTATGCAATTTTATTTCTCTATAAAGCGGAAAAAAAACCATTTACCTGTGAGAGTAATGAGCGATATTATGGTAGTTTCCAGTCACTATAGAATTACTTCCAAAACCGAAAGAGTTCATTTCAATGCAGATTCCTGGATGTGTCTAATACAGAGAGCGTCCCATGTGGGTGTGTCTTATACAGAGAGTGTCCCATGTGAGTGTGTCTAATACAGAGAGCCTCCCATGTGAGTGTGTGTCTAATACAGAGAGCGTCCCATGTGGGGTGTGTCTAATACAGAGAGCTTTCTATGTGGGGTGTGTCTAATACAGAGAGTGTCCCATGTGAGGTGTGTCTAGTACAGAGAGTGTCCCATGTGACGTGTGTCTAATACAGAGAACTTCCCATGTGGGGTGTGTCTAATACAGAGAGCTTCCCGTGTGGGGTGTGTCTAATACAGAGAGCGTCCCATTTTGGGTGTGTCTAATACAGAGAGTGTCCCATGTGAGGTGTGTCTAATACAGAGAGCGTGCCATGTGGGGTTTGTCTAATACAGAGAGCTTCCCATGTGGGTGTGTCTAATACAGAGAGCGTCCCATGTGAGTGTGTGTCTAATACAGAGAGCATCCCATGTGGGGTGTGTCTAATACAGGGAGCTTCCTATGTGGGGTGTGTCTAATACAGAGAGTGTCCCATGTGAGTGTGTCTAATACAGAGAGTGTCCCACGTGGGGTGTCTAATACAGAGAGCGTCCCATGTGGGGTGTGTCTAATACAGAGAGCTTCCCATGTGAGGTGTGTCTAATACAGAGAGCGTCCCATGTGGGGTGTGTCTAATACAGAGAGCTTCCTATGTGGGGTGTGTCTAATACAGAGAGCGTCCCATGTGGGGTTTGTCTAATACAGAGAGCGTCCCATGTGGGGTGTGTCTAATACAGAGAGCGTCCCATGTGAGTGTGTCTAATACAGAGAGCTTCCTATGTGGGGTGTGTCTAATACAGAGAGTGTCCCATGTGAGTGTGTCTAATACAGAGAGCGTCCCATGTGAGTTGTGTCTAATACAGAGAGTGTCCCATGTGAGGTGTGTCTAATACAGAGAGTGTCCCATGTGGGGGTTTGTCTAATACAGAGAGCGTGCCATGTGGGGTTTGTCTAATACAGAGAGCTTCCTATGTGGGGTGTGTCTAATACAGAGAGCATCCCATGTGGGGTGTGTCTAATACAGAGAGCTTCCTATATGGGGTGTGTCTAATACAGAGAGAATTCTCTTTCACTTTCACCCCGTCTGCTGCTTTGTAAAACATGGAATAACAAATTAACTCTTCCTGTCCCAGCTAACACTGACAAACGCACGCACACTGACAAACACACGCACACTGACAAACACACGCACATTGACAAACACACGCACACTGACAAACACACGCACATACAAAGTCCACGCAGCTTCTACTACAGGACACACACTGTCAATTCTAACGCACATGGTCTCAATATACCCCAGCACACAGAGAGAATCTGCACCACGTACCCCAGCACACAGAGAGAATCTGCACCACGTACCACAACGCACACAGGGAATTTAAGAGGAGAGGAACTCGGGGAGGCAAGGCACTTAGGAAGGTAAATAAAGAAATTACCCAGACTAAATCTATTATCTTCAATTTAACAGGAGACCTTATACCAAAAGCACAACAAAAAATCCTCAACAAAGGACTAAAATTCGTACCCACACAACCACTAAATAAGTTTGACATATTCATAGACCTTAATAGATACAAAAGGCAATTATGCCTAAAAAAGTGTTTTATGAGAACAGATAAACTAATTAATCCAACTAATAACTCTAAATATATACACACGGACTTGAAAGCAAAATCCACTTTTTTCCCAAACAACTTCATATCTAAAGAAATGACCACCTTTGAAAAATTACTGATGCAGGATATTAATAAAATAAAACCTAGAAACAAAAAACATATGAACTTAAGTAAAGAAGAATGGCTAGCCCTGAAAGCACTACAGAAAGACAAAAACAAGGTTATAAAACCAGCAGATAAAGGTGGAGGGATCGTTATTATGAAAACGGAAGATTACCTCAAAGAGGGACTCAGACTAGTAGAAGACACAACAACATATCAAAAATTAAATGGAGACCCAACAACCAGTATCAAAAATAAATTCGAAAACCTACTGAACAAAGGAAAAGAAATAGAAATATTAAATGAAAAGGAATATAAATATATTAACATTGTTAAACCAAAAATCCCAGTCTTCTACCACCTTCCCAAAATTCATAGACATTTAACCAACCCTCCAGGTAGACCGATAGTCTCAGGGATAGACTCTGTATCCAGCAGACTATCGGAATACCTGGACAAATGTCTACAACCTCTGGTTCAAAAAACTCCAAATTATCTTAAGGACACACTAAATATCATACAAACACTACAGCATATTCAATGGGAACCCAACTACATCCTGGTAACGGCAGATGTCAGTTCCCTTTATACCATCATTTCACATACGAAAGGGCTAGAAGCAGTGGAATTTTTTCTCAAAAGGGATAATGTTTATCCAGAAGAACAAATAAGTTTTATTGGGGGCGGAGCTTGCGGCCAACGAGGGTAGACGCCATCTCAGCCAGCTCCCCGCAATTCGCCTAAAACCCACCGAAAATCGCGGGCATCCTACCCCATAAGGCGACGCAACCCGGCCGACCTACCTCACCGAGAGTTCCTGCATCCGTCGATGCCGTTCTTCCAGCCGCCCAGACAGGCAAAAATAAAACGCAGGTCTGGGGCCTACTGCGCAACGCCAGCCTACAGCCTGGATGACCTACTCGCAATCGGCAGAGTGGGACACAGCCTGCAACTCCCAGACACCTCATCCCCACATCAAATGCCAGCAATGGGACGTCGGTCCCAAAAACCACACACAGCGGCAGAGTGCAGGGATATTGGCACCATGCTGCAACGACCGGCGCCGGGCAAAACACCCTCCACAGAGGTACTGCAGCCTACACACATTGAAGCCACGAGGCAGAGTGATGAGGTAGGGATCACACAAGCCCTGCAGACAGATCAGGCCCCATCCCAAGAGCCCTATGATGGCACAGCTCCCACTACCAAAGCTGATTTAAAGGCACTGCTGGCAGACATACACAAGGTCTGGGCTGCAGACCTCCAGCAAATAAAAGCAGACATACAGGCAGTCACAGGCCGAGTAACACAAGCTGAAACAAACATCGGCAGCATTAACTCTGACTTGACCACAATTAAAGACACAGTTACTCAGCTCCAAGTGCACCAATCAGCCTTGTCGCTCAGGCTGACGGCCTTTGAAGACAGACTACGCCGCAACCATGTTAAGATAAGGGGAGTCCCTGCTAACATTAGCGCAGATGAACTACCACACTATGCCAGGCGATTGATGGCGACCATCTTACCTCACCCAGTGACCAGGAAATTAACCATTGAAGGAACATTTCGACTACCAGGCTCACCCACGGCAAAACCAGGCCAAATGCAAGACGTCATACTCCGCTGCGCCACCTCTCAGGATAAGGCCCAGATTATGCTAGCCCTGAAGGGTAAAACACCGCTGTCCTTTGAAGGCGCCTCTCTAACCTTCTACCAGGACCTCACACGAGCCACACTGCAATGGCGCAAATCATTGGCACCGATCACTTCCCAACTCAGAACAGCTGGGGTAACATACAGATGGGGCCCCCCTGGAACGCTGTATGCTACGCATAACGGGACTGTCCACACACTAGAAGCAGGGGCAGATATACCCTCTTTCCTTGCATCACTAGGCATAGCAGGCCAGACCGTAAGAACACAAGACAAACCATCCAAAGCCTGGGACCCAGTGAACACGGCCATATTCACACCGAGAGCCGCCACATCAGGGGAAATGGAGCCTTAGCAGGACTGAACACTAAATACTTAAACGCAACTCGACAAGACAGCCGAACACCCCAACAAAGCCCTACTGTTTAAAATGTGTTCAACGTTTAGCATTAATGCTTCAGTTTATGTTTTTAAACCACACGACGGCTAGTCATGAAAACCCGAATTTGGGTTGACAATTACACGACCGAGATGGCGATTACCCCCCATAATCCCCAACAAATACCCCCCTCAGGAGTGGGCGAACTACACAAGGGAGCGTATATACCCACACCCTCACTCTCTTCCCTACACTAGTTATACACTAACCTTCAGGCACGAGACCTACCAACTCACCTGATGCTCACTAGGCAACCCTGATACCACACACCCTGGCAACCAGCTCAATATAGAGCCTACTCAGTCAGATGCAAAACGTGACCTACCCACAGAGAAGCAACATACACAATACTCCCGAACCCTTAAGTGACAATCCCCCCCCCCAAGGGATCACTATATGGCACCTACACAGGGCTTCTTCAGCCTGACCTAACTTAAGATGATGAAAAGCAAAATCTCCTCCTCATGCGCCTAGACCATCTCAGACAAAACGCTAACCTACACCCAATCAAACTAGGCATACTTGTCTAACACATACAATCTATCTATTAGATGCAAATCTCATATAGGAGATTACTTAACTTAGCTTGTTCATACAACTCATTAAATGTAAAAATGTGCAAGTTTTAACGCATAACTTACCTATGTTCAAATAATAATGCGCTTGTGGAAGCTGTTGTGGCTATACAAGCACTGCTGTAAACCCATGCACAACAAAAATAAAGAATTAAAAAAATAAATAAAAAAAAAATAAGTTTTATTATGGAAGGAATAGATCTTATCCTTCATAATAACTATTTCTGGTTCAACAATGAATTTTTTCTACAGAAAGTCGGTACCGCTATGGGGACAAGGTTCGCTCCTAGCTACGCGAATTTATTTATGGCTTACTGGGAATCACAATTTATAGATAATAATTTGGAATGGGGAGCGAACCTTGTCTCCTATAAACGGTACATAGATGATATTTTTTTAATTTGGAATGGTTCAGTGGATCTTTTAAAAACATTTGTAACCTTTTTAAATACAAACGACTGGGGAGTAATATTAACCACAGAATACAGTAAAGAAAGTGTTAATTTTTTAGATTTAACTATTTTTATAGAAGACAATAACATTAAAACAAAAACTTTTTTTAAACCAGTAGATGTAAACAATTATATCTACCTAAATAGCTGTCATTTTTCTCCCTGGTTAAGAAATATACCTAAGGCACAACTAATGAGAGTTCGTAGAAACTGCACTGATCAAAGCACTTTTGAGATACAGGCTATAAAAATTAAACAAGACTTCATGGAAAAGGGATATGAAGAAATCTCTCTCACAAACACTATAGAAGAAGTTAAAACCATGGAAAGATCCTCATTACTAAAATATAAACCAAAAAGCGTAAACACAAATACAAATTTGCCATTTATCTGTAACTTTAACCCCTTAAGGACCGAGGACGGTTCAGGACCGTCATCGGCATTTTTGCCTTGCCGACCGATGACGGTCCTGAACCGTCCTAACGGTCTGGGGGTACTTACCTGATCGCCGTCGTTCCCCCGGCGGCGATGTTGCTCCGGTTGTGGGGAGACTGCCTGCAGCCCAGACAGTCTCCCCACGGCAGATTAGGACCCCTGTGGCCATGTGATCGCTTAACACAGCGATCACATGGTCACAATAGGTGTCCATAGTGCTGCCTGCAGGGGGACTGTCTGTGCTGACAGGCAGTCTCCCTGCTAGTGTAAAATCAGTAAAAAAAAAATAAAGTTAGTGTTAATTAAAAAAAATAAAATAATTATATATGTGTATATATGATATATGGGAAGGCGGAGCCTGGAGTTGTGGGAGGGGTTGCAACCGGCCTATATAAACCCACTACTTACCTCCATACCTTGCTGACAGTGCTTGGTCACTTCCTGTTGCTTGAGGTCAGCATCAGAATGATTTCCACTTCCGGGTCATCCAGACGCCATTTTACCTGATTACTCCATGAGGTTTTCTAAGCTGAGCTGTGTCAGAAATCCAGCCACAGGCTTTTCCGGCCTACCACCTTCTTTCTTCAATCTATCGCTGTGGATGGTGTCCAAGTGGCTCACAAACAGTAAGTCGACCTACCCGTTACGCCAGGCGTCAGTTGCACGGGTCAGGTCCTCACTTTACGGCTGCATTTTGTCTAAATCTGTCCTAAAACCATTGCATGTTCATGCATATCATTCGTTTAAATTCACTTTTTTATATCTGTCACTGGCTCATTTTGAGCTTTAGCATACTCCCAAACGGGAACACATTCTGTTTCAATTACCTAAAAATACTAGGCAATTCTGTGCGTGCATTTCAAATCTCACTGCTCGTTTCGTTTGGTTTCCCTGACATACCAGGCTCACGGTTCGTGCAATTTACTACCAAACGGGAACTAGTTCATGCATTTACTATTGTACTACACACACGTTTTGTGCGTTTACAACCCGTGAACAGAACTTTGGTTTGTTACAATGACTGTTAGCTATTATGTTCACTTATTGTATATTGTCAAACGGGCACTGTTTGTTTCCCTGTCATACAACTATAATGCTGGGGCATAGCTCACGAACAATGTTTCATGTAAACCACACTGACCCCTACAGGTCACTCTCAAAATCTCACGTTAACCTTGCATTTGGATTAACCCCTTAAGGACCAAACTCTGGAATAAAAGGGATTCATGTATCCTGAAGGGGGTTAAAGGGTATTTTACCATACAATCAGCATTTCTGACCCCTACTGGTCAACATCAAAACTGTCTTCACATGTCATATACAATTACTAGCCAATATCAATTACACATAAGATTGTTTTAAACCTAACCATAAATTAAACTCCAGCACTGGCTCAACAATTTGTCTTTCACATCAAGACTAACAGTGGTTCTATCAACACTGCCACCTACAGGTCTGTCAAGTACATTGACAATTTTCATGGGGTTTTACAGACACCAAAAACACTGACCCCTATAGGTCAACAGATAAACAACATTTCACATACCAATCAGCATCAACTACACTACCACCTATAGGGCACTCGGCAGTTCTCCAGTACACTTGCATTTTGCAACACCATGTTCACTGACCCCTACCATTCAATAAGGCATACAACAATTCACAGAGCAAGTAGTATAAATACACATATTATTACAAAGTAGCACACGCATCTGTATATACGTAACGGGTAATATAGTTCACATACATTTTTCATAGCACGCTGCTCACACAACAGACTTTCCCCTAGCAATGGGACATACAACATCCAAGGTGGGAACAGACCACTTTTCACTTGTACATACGGCACTTAATGGGTTAAGATTGATACATATTTAACCAGTATGGCTATGATGATTAATATTTACATGTCACGGCACTTTACTTTTCACATATACTGTATGTTTTAAGATAAGCTTGGTCTATGCCATTTTTCCTTATGCCATACGATTTTATCCATTCAGGTTACAGTTACTACTAAAAAACCTATACGGATTGTCAGGTTCAATACCATACTACCAGGTACGTACACCTGCTCACGTAGTTATCCATCTCTTACCTTCCCTGGAATAGTAATAGTGTACTGGCAATTAGGGTTCTAGGGCCCAATAGGTATTACCCCCTTTTTTCTCTGCTTTATGCTTCGGTTAGTGGTCCCGCGAGGCCAACAACCCGCCTCACACACGGAGGCATACATCCCTCGGGCCACTCGTGAACTAGCCGCCTCGCATTGTATCATAGAGAGGGCCTCACCTGTCACTCCCCTTCCTATTTTTCTGGTTACTGTCACCGAGAGGCCAACATCCTGCCACAACGTTCGGTGGCCACAAAAAATCCCCTCGCGCCAAGCATAGATAGAGCCTCTCAAGCCACTTGGCAACTAGCAGGGCCTCACCAGTCACCAAAAAACACCAAGCCTAATCGTTTCGCCTTACGGCTTAGCTAGCAAGCCAGTACAAGAGCCTGGGTACAAATATATAATTGCAATCTTTATTGTTATTTAAGTATTTCCCAAAAAGATGGTAAAGAATCTCCTCTTCCTAGCACCCCGGCTAGAAGTGATACACTTTCATCTCTTACCTTCCCTGGAATAGTAGTAATGTAATGGCAATTAGGGTTTTATGGCCCAATAGGTATTACCCCCTGTTTTCTCTGCTTTACGCTTCATTTAGTGGTCCCACGAGGCCAACACCCCGCCTCACACTCTGAGGCATACACCCCTCGGGCCACTCGTGAGCTAGCCGTCTCGCATTGTATCATAATGAGGGCGTCACCTGTCACTCCCCTTCCCCTTGATACACCTTCAAGCAGAGGAGATGTGGCTCCAACCTAAGGAGGCGACAAATCCCCTACCCTGCCACAGCAACGAACGCAGCGTTATTCAAACTCCTCCATACATTAACGGATAAAACGGAGACAGGGGAAGGCCCAGCAACACCAACTAAGGTGAAACCTAGGCCATGCTAGCCTCACTCAAACTCATGAGCCAAAAAATTTACGACAGACGAAATTCGGTTACCGGGTACAATCAATTCTTGGTACAAGACGTTAACCCTGCACATATGATCCCGGTACATTGGGGAAACAAGGCATAAATATGTATGATGCTGTATCTATGATGGTCAGACCCAGAGATTCCAGGTAAATCGGGAACAGACCATCCCTTGGTTGTGTTGGCATTTTGAATATGTAGAGATGCTTATTTGTGCAGGTACCCATACAGAAGGGATTTTCTCCCAAACAAATGGACGAGCACTCTCAGGCTCCAGGTACCAGCACCTCTGAACTACCAGAGACAATTGGTATGAGTCGTTGCATTGCATATAGAATGTTGCATATACGTTCAAATCATTCAGGGCACATGACAAACCATGTGTCCCAATACAACTTACAAATAACGTACTCACCATCTGTACACACCAATCCATTTTCAACACTACTAACTCATCACCCTTCCAGACTTGTAGTAGATTTACTAAAGCTCCGGAGCTTCAAAGGGCTCCCATACAGGTATCATACATACACCTTCAAGGAATATAGCATGTCCTCACTTACAATCAGCACACAGAACCATCGGCTGTAAACACACTCATAGCCAAGAATAACAGAGGGGTTTTTACTTGGGTTTTCCAATCTCCACCATTTACAGCATGGCGCCAAACACAAACACATTGGTATTGTCACAAGGGAATCTTCCCTTAAACAAGACTAACCATAGACTTATTGGCACCACACACCTTCGCTACCCCAAGTCTCAACTCCCTCATACCCTCCGAAGAGTTTCCTTACTATACACACCATTGATCTACCTTTACAGCTATCACTCAAGCATGGGTTGAAGCTTGGTTAAGTAAGACCAATATCATCAACACAGTAAATGGCTACCATCTACCCTACACACTGGCACTTACATGGCATAAAAATAGGCAATTCTTTCCCCACTAAAAGCAGCTCCTGTGGAATGGGGTAAATCATGGTCAGGGTCATCAATCCATTGTTACTCAGACAACTAAGCACATGGCATATCATCAACAACTTCGCCATGAGACGAGCTTTCATCTCACGTCTACTCGGTTTGTTACCCAACTTACCCAACAACAACAGCAGGGTTACACTGAACATTCAGGCTAGGGCGCATCTGACCAGGTGGTACCATTTCCTGTCGGACTGGAATGGGAGAAACTTGTTCATACCACCGTTGACATTAAACTCCCCTGTGTTATGGACGGATGCTGCAGGTTACGCAGGTTTCACAGCCATCTTCGAAGACAGGTGGTTGAGGGACGCTTGGCCTAGCAAAGCACTAGGATTACCCACTTTCACAAAGACTTCGGCACTGTTTGAGATCTACCCTATAGTGGCAGCAGCTAAAGTCTGGGGCCACTTATGGGGAGGCAAAGCTGTCAAATGCTACTCTGACCACATGGCGGCTTTCGAGATTCTGAACAAAGGCAGGTCTTCTTCACTAACCATCATGAACCTGGTCAGGAGACTCACATGGTTGGCAGCCACACAAAATTTTTTTTTTCCTGACTTGCATACACGTGCCAGGTCACCATAATTCAGCAGCTGACACACTATCCTGTTCAAAATTACAGGTTTTCAGACAGCTACACCCAACAGCAGAGGAACAGCCAAGAAAGGCGCCGCTGTTCAGAGACCTCATCCTGGACTAAAATTACTCATGGAGCACGGGAGGGCACTAGCACAGGCCTCACTTTCCCCAAACACCAGACGCATGTACAACCGAGCCTTAATGTTATTCAACAAATTTGTTTCAGAATACATCATTACGAATCCTTATAGGTTAGATACTATGGTGGCTTTCACCTCTTTTTGCCATCTCAACTTGAAACTGGCACACAACACCATAAAACTCTATTTAACTGGAATACAGCATCATGTAAGCAACACATATTCCAGTATAAAAAACTTCCTATCAGCACACCCCATTAAAATATGCTAAAAGGCATCCAACGCCTAGAAAACCTAAAACCTACTAGATGGCTACCAATTGACGCAGAGAAATTCAGGGCATTGTCTGACATGTTAGATACCAAACCCTTTGATAATCACACCAATAACACACTCAAAACAGCCATATACCTGGCATTTTATGCGTCCCAACGAACTCACCTTAAGCAACATCAACAATAAGGGAAATATACTGTGTGTGTCACACATAAACATAATAGGTGATCACTACACATTGACATTAAGACATTCAAACGAATCAAATGGGTCCGCACCTTGACATTCAATTTTACCCAACCGGCAATCATTGGTGCCCCGTACAACTATTCGACAAATACATGGCAGGTATGGCTTATCAACCCAAACAAGCTCCTCTCCTCACAATACACAGTCAACCCCTGACTACATCAAAATTCGTCAAATACGTGAGATTATTATGTACAAGAATCGGGTACGATCCCACGGCATATACAGGCCACTCCTTTCGTATCGGAGCGGCAACATCAACCTCCAGCCAAAACGTACCAGTTCATATTACCGTTACATACCTCAACCTGAGAAAGAGTTGAGACAAGCTTTTAAACAATTGGCAAAGTAGGGAAGCTCGGGTAATAATGTATGTGTATACGTATTAAGTGTGGAACTGATACTTCTCTTTTGCCCTCTTTATTTACAGGCTGACCCGTTCGTCGGTTTCGGCACACTACAACCGACTTAGTATATTAGACTAATGATTAGAGGTATAGGTCCACATAAATACGGCCTTCTTCCCTGACCACAAATGGGAAGGCGGAGCCTGGAGTTGTGGGAGGGGTTGCAACCGGCCTATATAAACCCACTACTTACCTCCATACCTTGCTGACAGTGCTTGGTCACTTCCTGTTGCCCCACCCACCACTCCACAAAAGGAATCAATTAATTGGTTGGCCCTCTTTATTTACAGGCTGACCCGTTCGTCGGTTTCGGCACACTACAACCGACTTAGTATATTAGACTAATGATTAGAGGTATAGGTCCACATAAATACGGCCTTCTTCCCTGACCACAAATAGACATATATTATACCTATATAATATATGTCTATATATCATATATATATAATGTCATACTAAGTGTATTTTTATATTAATATGTACTTATATTAATATAAAAATACACTTATAATTAAATTACACACGTATATATATAATATATATAATAACTATATATATTGTATATATATATTATTATAAAATATAAATAATAAGTAATTTAAATTAAATAAAATTTTTTTTAAATAATAATAAAAAATTTAAAAAAAATTATATAGCTATATGAAATTTTATTCTAACTGTATTTTAAAATTAATATATATATATTTATATCAAAATACACTTAGAATGAATTTGTATATATATCTATGTATATAAAAATAAATAAAAATAATAAGAAATATACATATGTCCATATACAAAATTACATAAATAATTATATAAATATACACGTAGACTTCAAATATATAAATATGCATATATATTTAAATTCTACGTGCGTATTTATGTAATATTTTTACATAATTCAGTAATTTTATTGATTGCAATTTGAGGGACCTGCCTGCCAACCCAGGCCGAAATTCCAGAGAATTTAATTTGCTAGCACTGTATTTTACCCTGTAACGTTCTACGACACCCTAAAACCTGTACATGGGGGGTACTGTTTTACTCGGGAGACTTCGCTGAACACAAATATTAGTGATTCACAACAGTAAAACATATCACAGCGATGATATTGTCAGTGAAAGTTACTTTTTTTGCATTTTTCACACACAAACAGCACTTTTACTGATGATATAATTGTTGTGATACGTTTTCCAGTTTTTAAACACTAATATTTGTGTTCAGCGATGTCTCCCGAGTAAAACAGTACCCCCCATGTACAGGTTTTATAGCATTTTTGAAAGTTACAAGGTCAAATATATGGGTCAAATATTTTTACATTGAAAATGGCCAGGTTGGTCACGTTGCCTTTGAGAGCGTATGGTAGCCCAGGAATGAGAATTACCCCCATGATGGCATACCATTTGCAAAAGAAGACAACCCAAGGTATTGCAAATGGGGTATGTCCAGTCTTTTTTAGTAACCACTTGGTCACAAACACTGGCCAAAATTAGCGTTCAATTTAGTTTTTTTACTTTTTTCACACACAAACAAATATGAATGCTTACTTTGGCCAGTGTTTTCGACTAAGTGGCTACTAAAAAAGACTGGACATACCCCATATTGAATACCCTGGGTTGTCTACTTTAAAAAAAATATGTACATGTGGGGTGTTATTCAGAGATTTATGACAGATAATAGTGTTACAATGTCACTATTGATAAATTTTAAAAATGTATGTTTTGAAACCGCAATATCCTACTTGTACCTATAGCCCTATAACATGCAAAAAAAAGCAAAAAAGCACGTAAACACTAGGTATTTTTAAACTCAGGACAAAATTTTGAATCTATTTAGCAGTTTTTTTCATTCGCTTTTGTAGATGAGTAAAAGATTTTTCAAGTAAAAGTCAAAAAACATGTATTTTTTTCAATTTTTCATCAGATTTTTTTATTTTTTTTAAATTAAAATACATGAGATTATATAAATAATGGTATGTAAAGAAAGCCCCTTTTGTCCTGAAAAAAACAATATATAATTTGTATGGGAACAGTAAATGAGAAAGCGGAAAATTACAGCCAAACACAAACACCACAAAAGTGTAAAAATATTCCTGGTCGCAAATGTACAACATCGCAAAAACAGTCCAGTCCTTAAGGGATTAACCAAGAAAGCCACAAAATCAAACAAATAATAAACAAACACTGGCCCATGCTAAGGAATGATCCTATGCTATAGTCTATACTACCAGAGAGACCGAAATTAGTATACAGAGGAGCTCCTAATTTAAAACAAAAATTGACACATAATCACATTAAAGAAAACACACCTACCCCCTTTTTTCAGAAAAATTGTTTTTTTGGCTGTGGACAGTGCCTAGCTTGTAGAAGCACAAAAAGCACAAAAAGACACATTACAGAATTTTGCGACTCTAAAGGGGAGAAAAAATATAAGATACGCCAAATGATTACGTGCTTTTCTAAGAGAGTTATATACGTTTTAAGGTGTTCTTGCAATCTATTCTATGTTGGTAGAACAAAACGCCCTCTACAAACACGAATAAATGAACATATCAGAAACATTAAAAAAGGTTTTGATAAACATAGTGTTTCAGAACACTTTAGCCTAATACATAATAAAGACCCTCAATTTCTAGAATTTATGGCTATCCAGAAAATCACACTTAACTGGCGAGGGGAAGATGAAATTAGAAAATTAGGAAAAATTGAAACAAAATGGATTTTCGATCTTAATACTCTAGCCCCCACAGGTCTAAATGCAGACTTCGAATTATGCCATTTCTTATAAACTAGACTATATATATATATATATATATAAAACACACAAATCAACATCATTTTTTCTTATTGGGCTCTATTTTTAGCACTATTCCATATAAGAGTCCCTACTGCTTCAAATAAAGAATAATCAAGTGTATACTAATTTTATAAATTTAGACTAAAACAAAAAACAGTTGGAATTTTAGATATGAACAAAATGTGGAATATGTTTGCACAAATATTATTTCATAAAGAATGCACACTTTGAAACAAAGGTCACCTTTTTACACTGTGTCTAATGTGCATGTTTTTTCTATGTAAAAGATACTATTGCCTAAAATAGAGATCAAATAGTCAGACAAAAGAGTTGAAATATAATTATAGTTATTGCCTTTCAAAATTTAGAACACATATGGAGAAATAGCAAAATATGATAAGACATATACAATAACATAACATTTTATTATAATGTTTCTTTTTTCTTCTATTTGCATTGTATAACTGTATATGAGCCAAAGAGGGCTCTAATATGAACTGCAAAAAAAACCCCATTGCGGACTATATTTCCCACAAAGAACCGGACGAAAACCGGAAGTGACGCGGTAAGCGCAAAGCACTCTGGATCTTGTAGTGCCGAAAACCGGAAGTGACGCGACGGCATTTTAGCCGCGTCACATGACACAAAAGGACCAATCTGATTGGAAGATGACATTTTAGGCGGGATTTTGGACGCTTAAATTACAGAACATGAAGAGGACACTCACAAGCTGACTGAGGAAGCCGTTTTTACCGGCGAAACGCGTTTTGGCTTTTAAAGTGGACTCATTATTTTTCCTGAACCACCAATACTTGCAATAATTTGTTCTTATCCAATTTTTTATTTTCTAGAAAAATATTTTTATACTGTTTTTATATATATTGTAATAAATTCCCTTATTTTATACTATCCACTGTATCCAGCACCAGTGATTCCAGGGAAGGGGCAGTGTCACCCCACAAACTGACACTAGGCCTATACACTTAGAGCCAGTTACCAAAAGGCTCTAAATAAGGTGAGCACTTCAATTTGTTATTTATAAGAAAATATCATAGAGGATGCTACACTTAGTTGGATAATTCTGTGTCTTTCATATATACGCTGGGGAGAGAAAAAATACACATTTAACCTGGAGAGAGGGGTCGTGTGATCTACCCTTAAAGACACAGAGGCACGAAAGTTTAGAGCCTAATTCACTTGAAAAGGCTCTAAAAAATGTGAGTGGAGATATATCTGTTACCCACTAAACACTTCACTAAAGTAATAGATATACTGCACAATTATCTGTATATATTTCTGTTTTCTTTTGTATATGTATTACATTGGAGAATATAAAGGATAATTGCCTTTGAATCACAGGTAATTCACTGTGTTTTCACACACTACACAGCGCTGCACTCATAAAGATAGAAGACCTGAGGGGTGGCAACACCCATTAGATCTGGAGTCTTTTTCGTCTTTTGGTGTTTATCTTTGTATGGTGGGCTTTTAGGAGTACCCATAGAGTGTAAACAGCAGCTAAAATATACTGTTCACATTAATTACTCAGCGCCACATATTCCACACCTATTGTTAATATATTCATAATATATTTACTAAACAGGACTACTTTTCACAAGTTGGCGGTCTGGCGGATATCAAATTAAAAATACACAGCAATGTGCTCGATTACCCGCTACTTCTTACAGCAGATATTTGCATTTATATTCACAATTAATATTTGGAAAAATGATTTTTAGAATGTTAATTAATTTTGGAGCACTCAAAGTTGAAATTGTACAGTCCTATAATTAATAATTAAAATGAGTTTTGCCAGATAAAGTGAATTAATAAAAAATGCGATATCCCAAAATTCATTTTTCTATATGTTTTTTTTTTTTTTATTGAGACAGTAAGTGCATAGCCACAAAGTATCTGTGATAAAGTAATAACTCCTGTGATGTATTTCCGTTAGAACTCATTTTGTCACATGTTCCCAGACTGGCGAGGCGCACGGTAACCTTGCATTATCTTTCACTGAGCTGTGCTATACCTGTTTACCAGCGCTATCCAACAGGCAGAACATTAGATGTTGTAGAACTACACTACCCACAATGCTTTGCCTGCCTTAATACTAACAAAGCATTGTGAGAGTTGTAGTCCCATAACAGCTATCAATTACGTTTTATAAACCTCTTGTTTTCACACATTCATTAAAGGACCACTATAGTGCCAGGAAAACAAACTCATTTTCCTGGCACTATAGTGTTAATAGGTCCCCCCCACCCTCATTTCCCCCCTCCCGCCAAGCTCTAGGGGGAGGAAGGGGTTAAACACTTACCTTTCTCCAGCGCCGGGCTCCCTCGGCTCTGGGGACTCTCCTCCCTCTTCCGATGCTTTCCTATGGACGCTGGCGTCTTCCAACTGTGAAAGAAGCGTGGACGTGCCTCTAGCGGCTGTCAATGAGACAGCCAATAGAAGCTGGATTAATCCATATGTAAACATAACAGTTTCTCTGAAAGTGCTATGTTTACAGCAGGCAGGGTTAACCCTAGATGGAGCTGAAGTGGTCTGGCAACGTGGTGCTTTAAATGAAGCCAGTTTGTGTCAGGAGACCCCATCATATCACATTCCCCAGCTCAGGGTTGGAGAATTAAAATAAGAAAAAAATGTGAAATATAATAATAATTGACATAACTTCTTACACCTTGATAATAAGTGTGACCTGTTTAATCACTTTACTTGGCATGAAATATCCCCAAACTCTAACCAAACGTTTTATGTGTTTACAGCTGGAAGACAATATACTTACCTGGTAAGTTAATACGTCAGTCACTTATATTATAGACACCCAGAGTACTGTTCATTCAGGACAGAGTGAGGGGGCTGTCAGATATAATAACACGAGAGGACATAGGGAGGGAGCTGTCAGATATAATAGCACAAGAGGACAGAGTGGGGTTAACCGCAGCTTAATTGACGAATGCTGGGTGGCCTTCGTTCGTTTGCCGAACACGTGGCAGCAGCCATTTTAACTCCCGAACGGCCAGCGGTGTTCAGTGCCCAAACTATGGAACTGAAAACGGACACTTATTTGCATGAACACCGCTGAGCCGTCATCCTCCTTACCTCTGCATTTGGTAGTGGAACCGAATCACTGTTCATTCGGTAGTTTGACCGTATGAACAGCATCACCCCAGATAGCTAAGCCATGGAGCCTATTCGTGTAACGAAAGACTATGGGAAAGACTTTGGCTCCATGGCGATTGAACTGTATGTATGTGATCTGAGCACTATTCGGTACTTTTGTGCGCTCAGATCCCAGCTATCTGGGGATGGGTTACATGTATATATTTTATGTGACTTATGTAACATTTTGTATTTTATTGTATTTTAGTGTTTTATTGTAACCATGTGGTTAATGGAGTTTTGCCTCTGTCCCTGGAGATAATTGGATTACTTCCCAATTATCTCCAGGATAGAGAGGATGGATTGTGATGCATTGTGGGATTGTAAGCTTGTGATTGGTTAATGTCCAATATGTTTCCCAGTTTCCCATCTGGTCCCCTAGGGGAGTGTCCACCAGGTGGGAGACCTGCATAAAAGCTGGGCAGTTAGCCCCAGTAAACCAGTTCTGCTTGACCTCAAAACGAAGTGTCGTCTCGGTATTGGGGGAATTGAATTGTATGCTGATTGCCAGGAGTGTAAGCTGATTGTATGCTTTTCCTGTTCGGCTGTATCCAGTATTCATGTGTTTCCTGTTCGGGAGTTAGGGGGGCTGTGAGATATAATAACACGAGAGGACAGAGTGAGGGGGGCTGTGAGATATAATAACACAAGAGGACAGAGTGAGGGGGCTGTGAGATATAATAACACGAGAGGACAGAGTGAGGGGGCTGTGAGATATAATAACACGAGGACAGAGTGAGGGGGACTGTGAGATATAATAAGAAGAGGACAGAGTGAGGGGGTTGTGAGATATAATAACACAAGAGGACAGAGTGAGGGGGGCTGTGAGATATAATAACACGAGAGGACAGAGTGAGGGGGGCTTTGAGATATAATAACACGAGAGGACAGAGTGAGGGGGCTGTGAGATATAATAACATGAGAAGACAGAGTGAGGGGGGCTGTGAGATATAATAAGACGAGGACAGAGTGAGGGGGGTTGTGAGATATAATAACACGAGAGGACAGAGTGAGGGGGCTGTGAGATATAATAACATGAGAAGACAGAGTGAGGGGGGCTGTGAGATATAATAAGACGAGGACAGAGTGAGGGGGCTGTGAGATATAATAACACGAGAGGACAGAGTGAGGGGGCTGTGAGATATAATAACACGAGAGGACAGAGTGAGGGGGGCTGTGAGATATAATAACACGAGAGGACAGAGTGAGGGGGCTGTGAGATATAATAACACGAGAGGACAGAGTGAGGGGGCTGTGATATATAATAACACGCAGGGCCGGTGCAAGGATTTTTGCCGCCCTAGGCAAAAGTAAAGTTTGACGCCCCCCTCCTCCCCCCCGTGACATCGCAATGCCCCACCCATATGACCTGCCATGTTAACTAACGCTAGTGCTGCAGTGCCGCTGTGTTTACATTAAAAGGCCTGCAGGGACAGGCTATAGACACCAGGACCACTACATTAAGGTGCAGTGGTTCTGGGGACTATAGTGTTTCTTTAATGTGAGGTAAATTAGAGATTAGTGCCACGAATAATATACTAGATTACCTACTTACAAGCAGATGAGGATGATGATGGGCTCTAGCTGCAGTCTGGCTCCACTGGTCTGGTGTATAACAGGATCTCTGGAGGCTGTTTGTAACTGTGGTCACACAAATCAATGTTCTGGGAGAACGAGAAGCAGCTCCATTTTTTGGGGGCCCTTTACACAGCTCAAGGTCTGGGTCCCAGGGTCCACCTTCATTTTCCACCAATGAGTTTGTTCACAGGGGATGGAGTGTGTAGGGAATGTCCTGATTTGTGTGTAAGGAATGCATTTTGTGAATCTGTGTTTGTATGTGTAAGGGCTGCAAGGTGTGTTTCTGTGTATGTAAGGGATGAAGTGTGTGAGTCTGTAAGGGGTGCATTGAGTGTGTGTAAGGAATGCATTGTGTGTTTCTGTGTGTGCAAGGGATGCATTGTGTGTAAGGGTTGCATTGCGTGTGTGTGTGTAATGCATTGTGTGTGTAATGCATTGTGTGTTTTTCTGTGTGCAAGGGGTTCATTGTCTTTGTGTGTAAGGGGTGCATTGTGTGTGATTGTGTGTGTGTGTGTGATGGATGTCAATCTCTCCCCCCTCCCTTGTCATTCTCTTCTCCCCCCCTCCCTTGTTACTCTCATTCCCCCTCCCTCCCCTGTCACTCCCCCCTCCCTGTCAAT